>OV702300.1:51717141-52018747 GCA_916181665.1 Avena sativa
CTTAAGTGTGTCTCCCTACGGTTCGTGAATTATGCAGACATGATCGAGACACTTCTCCGAACAATAACCAATAGAGGAATCTGGAAATTCATATGGCTCCCACATATTTCTACGATTACTTTGCGATCGAATGAACCACTTACATACGATACCAATTTCCCTTTGTCTCACGATATGTTACTTATCCGAGGTTATGATCGTCGGTATCTCTGCATACCTAGTTCATCCTCGTTACCGATAAGTACTCTTTTCTCGTTCCCGTGATATGTGATCCCTTGTGACCATGTCACATGCTTGCAAGCTAATTGGATGACATTCCACCGAGAGGGCCCAGAGTATATCTATCCGTCATGTGGATGGACAAATCCCACTCTTGATCCATGTGTTTCAACCAATACTTTCCGAACACTCAATGCCACCTTTATAGCCACCCTGTTACGGTGTGGTGTTTGATGACATCAAAGCATCCATCCAGTAAAGGTGATATGCATGATCTCATGGTCGAAGGAATTAGGTTACTATGTATCAGAAAGCATATAGCAATTGAACTATTGAAATGACTTGATCTTTATGCTACGCTTGTCTATAGGAGTATGTCCACCATATCATTCTCCTAACGATATGATCTTGTTGTTGATAACATCTCAATGTTCATGACAAAGAAACCACATCATCAATCAACCAACAAGCTAGTGAAGTATAGAGGCTATACTAGGGACTTCAAATTAAGTTTACAAATCACACAAGTATTAATGGTTTCCTTGTTAATACTATTATAGCATGAATGCAAACATTTATCATAAACACAAAGATATATAATAATAACTATATTTATTATTGCCTCTAGGGCATATCTCCAACACTCCGCACTTGACGTGTGGCTTGTTCCACACATGCGGCTGGTGGATGTCAGTTTCTCTCACTATAGTTGTCATGGGATTAACACCGGAGTTTGGCAACCATAATATCACCGTTGTGGCTTTCCGTAGGTAAGAATCGTTCTTAGCATCTACTCCCATAAGACACGTAAAACATGCAACAACAAAGTAGAGGCGTCTAACTTGTTTTTGCAGGGAGTGTTTTCTGTGATATGGTATGGCCAAAGATGTGATGTGTATATTGTATGCGATGATCATGTTTTGTAATGTTTCACGACTTGCATGTTGATGAGTACACAACCGGCAGGAGCCATATGGTTGTCTTTATAATTGTGTATGACGTGCGAGTCAACTTCTTATACGCCATGTAATAGCTTTACTTTATCGCTAAGTAGTTAGCAATAGTTGTAGTTGCTATTCGTGGTGGAGGCAATCATGGTGAAGTGATGGAGATCATGCCGGAACGCACAAGATGGAGATTATTGCGCGAAGATTGGCTATACCATGTCACATAAAGTTATATGCATGTGATGTTTATCCTTTTATGTATCTTATTATGCTTAGATCGCGACGGTAGCATTATAAGATGACTCCTCACTTAAAGATCAAGATAAAACTGTGTTCTCCCCAAGTATGCACCGTTGCAAAAGTTCGTCGTGTCCAAGCATCACGTGATGATCGGGTGCTATAGACTCTACACTCACATACAACGGGTGCAAGCCAGTTTTGCACACGCGGAAATACTTGGGTCTAACTTGACGAGCCTAGCATGTACAGACATGGCCTCGGAACACAAGAACCGAAAGGTTAAGCATGAGTCATATGAATGATATGATCGACACTTCGTTGTCCACCATTGAAACCACATCTCTTCTCGTGATGATCGGATTAGGTGTGGTGAATTTGGATCGTGTTCACTAAACAACTTGAGGGATGTTGAATTTAGTGGGAGTTCATCTAGTAATTTGATTAAGTTGAACTATTTATCATAAACATAGTCTAAATTGTACTTGCAAATACTGTAGATCACATGGCCAAGTCCAACTTCAACTTCAACGTTTTTGCTGAGAAGGAAAAGCTTAGAAACAATGGGTCTAACTTCACCAATTGGTTCCGCAATCTAAGAATCATTCTATCTGGCGGACAAAAGGACTATGTCCTTGGGAAAGCGTTAGGTGACCCCCCTGCTGCAACTGCGCCGGCTGATGAGAAAGCTGTCTATCAGTCGCGTAAAGATGATTATGGTGTGATTAAGAGCACCATGTTGTTTGCTATGGAACCGGAACTTGAAAATCGTTTTGAAGAGTATCTCGGGCCCTTTGAGATTCTCGGAGAGTTGAAAACCATGTTTCAGACTCAGGCCCGTTCTGAGAGATATGAGATCTCTGAGAAGTTCTTTAACTGCAAGATGGAGGAAGGGAGTTCCGTTAGTGAGCACGCCATTAAGATGACGGGCTACACTCAACGCCTTGAGCAACTGGAATGCACGATTCCAGAGGAGCTCAAGATTGCCAGGGTTCTGCAATCACTCCCTCCCAGCTACAAAAGTTTTGTAGTGACTCACAATCAGATTGGTTCCACTGATACGATCACCGAGCTCTTCGCAAAGCTGAAGGCCGCGGAAGTGGATATCAAGAAGGATAATCATGTGTTGATGGTCAACAAGCCCTCCTTTAAGAAAGGTAAGGGTGCAAAGAAGCCCTTCAAGAAAGGCGGCGGCAAGCGCGTTGCCCTTGCTGAGAAGAAGCTCAAGTCTGGTCCTAAGCCGGACACTGAGTGCTTCTATTGCAAGGACAAGGGTCACTGGAAGCGCAACTGTCCGAAGTACTTAGCGGACAAGAAGGCTGGCACCATCAAAGGTATATTTGATATACATGTTATTGATGTTTTCCTTACTAGCCCTCGTTGTAGTGCCTGGGTATTTGATACCGGTTCAGTTGCTAATATTTGTAACTCGAAACAGGAGCTACGGAATAGACGGCGGCTTGCGAGGGATGAGGTGACGATGCGCGTTGGCAACAGATCAAGAGTTGATGTGATGGCCGTCGGCACGCTCTCCTTAGTTTTACCTTCGGGATTAGTTTTAAACCTTAATAAATGTTATTATGTGCCTGCGTTGAGCATGAACATTATTTCTGGATCGTGTTTATTGCAAGAAGGTTATTCATTTAAATCGGAGAATAATGGTTGTTCTATTTATATGAGTAACATCTTTTATGGTCATGCACCTCTTGTGAATGGTTTATTTCTTCTAAATCTCGAAAGGGATGAAACACACATCCATAACATTGAGGCTAAGAGATGCAAAGTAGATAGTGATAATATACTTATTTGTGGCACTGTCGTCTAGGTCATATTGGTGTAAAGCGCATGAAGAAACTACATTCTGATGGACTTTTGGAGTCTCTTGATTTTGAATCATTTGACACATGCGAACCATGCCTCATGGGCAAGATGATCAAAACCCCGTTCTCCGGTATGATGGAGCGAGCAACGGACTTGATGGAAATCATACATACCGATGTATGCGGACCGATGAGTTTTTCGACGCGCGGTGGATATTGCTATTTTCTCACTTTTACCGATGACTTAAGTAGATATGGGTATATCTATTTAATGAAACATAAATCTGAAACGTTTGAAAAGTTCAAGGAATTTCAGAATGAAGTGGAGAACCATCGTAACAGAAAGATTAAGTTTCTACGATCCGATCGTGGAGGTGAATATTTGAGTTATGATTTTCTCACGCATCTTAAAGCAAGTGGAATCGTTTCACAACTCACGCCACCCGGAACACCACATCGCAATGGTGTGTCTGAACGCCGGAATCGAACCCTATTAGATATGGTCCGATCAATGATGTCTCTTACTGATTTGCCGTTATCATTTTGGGGTTATGCATTAGAAACCGCTGCATTCACTTTAAATAGGGCTCCATCTAAATCCGTTGAGACGACACCGTATGAACTGTGGTTTGGTGCTAAACCTAAGTTGTCGTTTCTTAAAGTTTGGGGATGCGAAGCTTACGTCAAGAAGTTGATGCCGGACAAGCTCGAACCCAAAGCGGAGAAATGCGTCTTCATAGGATACCCTAAGGAAACTATTGGGTATACCTTCTATCACAGAACCGAAGGCAAAGTGTTTGTCGCAAAGAACGGTTCCTTTCTTGAGAAGGAGTTTCTCTCGAAAGAAGTGAGTGGGAGGAAAGTAGAGCTTGACGAGGTTATTGAACCTTCTCTTGAATTGGAGAGTAGCGCAGCACCTGAAATTGTTCCAGTGCCGCCTGCACCAACAATAGAGGAAGCTAATGACAAGGATCATGAAGCTTCGGACGATGCTGCTACTGAACGTCGCAGGTCGACAAGGTCGCGTACCCCTCCTGAGTGGTACGGCAACCCTGTCTTGACTGTCTTGTTAGTAGAAGACAGTGAACCTACGAACTATGAGGAAGCGATGATGAGCCCAGACTCTGAGAAATGGCTAGAAGCCATGAAATCCGAATTGGGATCCATGAGCGAAAACCAAGCATGGAGTTTGGTGGACCCTCCTAGCGACCGAAAGGCCGTTGAGTGCAAATGGATCTTCAAAAGGAAAACGGACGCGGATGGTAATGTTACCGTCTATAAAGCACGGCTTGTCGCGAAAGGTTTTCGACAAGTTCAAGGTGTTGACTACGATGAGACTTTCTCTCCCGTAGCGATGTTTAAGTCCATTCGGATTTTATTAGCAATTGCTGCGTTTCATGATTATGAAATATGGCAGATGGATGTCAAGACTGCGTTCCTCAATGGCAACATTGATGAAGAGTTGTATATGATGCAACCCGAAGGTTTTGTCGATCCTAAGGATGCTGATAAAGTATGCAAACTTCAGCGTTCCATTTATGGACTGAAGCAAGCATCTCGGAGTTGGAACCTTCGTTTTGATCAAGTGATCAAGAGCTTTGGATTTGTTCCAAATTGCTACGAAGCTTGCATCTACAAGAAAGTGAGTGGGAGCTCGGTGACGTTTCTGGTACTATATGTGGATGACATATTGATTATTGGAAATGACATCAACATGCTTAACGATGTGAAGAGTTATTTGAGCAAGTGTTTTTCAATGAAAGACCTAGGTGAAGCTGCTTATATATTGGGCATCAAAATCTATAGAGATAGACAAAGACGCCTGATAGCTTTAAGCCAGAGTACATACCTAGACAAAGTTCTGAAAAGGTTCAGAATGGATAAGGCAAAGAAAGGTTCAGTGCCTATGTTGTCAGGTAAGATATTGAGCAAGGCTCAGTGTCCAGCTACGGTAAATGATAGGGAAACTATGAGCAAAGTGCCTTATGCCTCGGCCATAGGTTCTATCATGTATGCCATGCTGTGTACTAGACCGGATGTGTCCAATGCTCTTAGTTTGACGAGCAGATATCAAAGTGATCCAGGAGTGGAACACTGGACAGCCGTGAAGAACATCCTAAAGTACCTAAATAGAACTAAAGAAATGTTCTTAGTCTATGGGGGTGATGAACAGCTCGTCGTAAAAGGTTACGTCGATGCTAGTTTCGACACCGACAAGGATGATTCTAAATCTCAGACAGGATACGTGTATATTTTGAATGGAGGAGCTGTGAGCTGGAGAAGCTGCAAGCAAAGCGTGATCGCGGGATCTACAGTAGAAGCGGAATACATGGCTGCTGCAGAAGCGTCAAGTGAAGGAGTTTGGATCAGAAACTTCATCACTGAGCTTGGCGTGGTTCCAAGTGCATTGGACCCACTGGAGATATTGTGTGACAACACTGGCGCCATAGCACTCGCTAAGGAACCAAGATATCATCCAAAGACCAAGCATATCAACCGCAAGTTTCATATAATCCGAGATTATATAGCAGATGGAGATCTGAAGATTAGCAAAGTACATATAGATCTGAATGTCGCAGATCCATTGACTAAACCTCTTCCACGTGTAAAACATGATCAACACCTCAGTGCCATGGGTGTGAGATTGTTGCCAGATGTAAACTAGATTATTGTCTCTAGTGCAAGTGGGAGACTGTTGGAATTATGCCCTAGAGGCAATAATAAAGATGTTAATATTATAATTCTTGTTCATGATAAAGTTTATATTCCATGCTAGAATTGTATTAAGCGGAAACATTAATACTTGTGTGGTTTGTGAACAACACCGTGTCCCTAGTACGCCTCTATGGACTAGCTCATTGATCAATGATGGTTAAGGTTTCCTAACCATAGACATGAGTTGTCAATTGATAATGAGATCATATCATTGGGAGAATGATATGGTGGACAGACCCAAACTAAGCGAAGCAATTAGATCGTGTCATCGTGTTCGTCTTTGCGAAGCTTTTATTATGTCAAATATTGTATTCCTTAGACCATGAGATAATGCAACTCCCTGGTATCGGAAGAAAGCTTTGAGGTCATCAAACGTCATCCTATGAGAGGGTGATCATAAAGGTGTCTCTCAGGTGATCGGAAAGTATCTGTTGGGTTGTATGTATCGAGATGGAATTTGTCCCTCCCAAGTCGGAGAGATATACTTCGGGCCCACTCGGTAATCGATATCAACACCGCTTGCAAGCATGTGGTTAAGGAGTTAATCACAAAGTGATATCGGATTACGGAACGAGTAAAGTACTTGCTGTGAACGAGATTGAACTAGGTATGACGATACCGACGATCGAATCTCGGGCAAGTAAAATATCGCGAGACGAAGGGAATATACATATGGGATTGATTGAATCCTGGCATCGTGGTTCGTCCGATATGATCATCGATGAATGTGTGGGATTCAATATGGGTTTCCAGGCCCCGCTGTTGATTATTGATAGAAGATCATGTCTGCATATTCTCGAACCCGCAGGGTCACACACTTAACGTGTCTCGACGCTAGGATAGATTGGATAATTGGTTTATGAGTTTTTGTTCGGAGTCTCGGATGGGATCCGGGACATCACGAGAGGTTCCGGAGTGGTCCGGAGAATAAGATTCATATAAGGCAGTGCAGTTTTTGGAGTTCGGAATTGTTCCGGGTTAATCGGTATTGTACCGGAAGCTTCTAGAACCTTCCGGAAGGGGGCCAACGTGGCCACACCTTCCGGGAGAGGGCATGGGCCTATGAGGGAGTGCCCTGGCCGCATTGGGCCAGGGGCACAAGGCCCCATAGGGCCCAGCCGGTCTAGAGAGGTTTAAACTCGAGATAGACCTTCTAGAAGGGGGGTTTCCTTGCCCCCACTCCTTATCCTTTGGGGACGCCGGTTTGGGCTTGGGGGAGGGGCTAGGGCTGCGCCCCCCCTCTATATAAAGAGGGGTGGGGGCGCACCAACCCCCCACACCTTCCCCTCCAACCCTAGCCGCCCTGCTGCCCTTCCTCTCTCCCTCCCGACTGTTTGTAGGCGAAGCCCTTCTGCAGAAATTCTCCACCATATACACCACGCCGTCGTGTTGTAGATCCAATCTATCTCTCCACCATACTTGCTGGTCCGAGGAAGGAGGAGACGTCGAGGTTCTGCACGTGTGCATCTCACGGAGGCACCGCCACTTGTGGTGCTAGATCGGATCGGATCGCGAGGAGGAGAAGCGAGTACGACTACATCACCCACGTTCCGACGAACGTTCCGCTGTGCGAATCTTCAAGGGTATGAAGATCTAATCCAATCTCTCTCGTTGTATGCATCTCCTATATTAGATCTTGGCTTTCCCTCTGTTCGCTTCCGTAGAAAATTTTGATTTACTATGCTGCGAAACCTTTCAGTGGTATCAGAGCTAGATCTATACGTAGATGTGTTTCACGAGTAGAACGCAACATGGTTGTTGCGGGCGTTGATGTTTTCTGTTGCAAGCCTCTTGTTTGTGTTCTTCTTATGACGCGGGATAGTGAGATTGAAGCGGTCCAGGCCAACCTTACGCGACGTCGTTCGCGAGACCGGCTCCGCACTTGACGTGTGGCTTGTTCCACACATGCGGCTGGTGGATGTCAGTTTCTCTCACTATAGTTGTCATGGGATTAACACCGGAGTTTGGCAACCATAATATCACCGTTGTGGCTTTCCGTAGGTAAGAATCGTTCTTAGCATCTACTCCCATAAGCCACGTAAAACATGCAACAACAAAGTAGAGGCGTCTAACTTGTTTTTGCAGGGAGTGTTTTCTGTGATATGGTATGGCCAAAGATGTGATGTGTATATTGTATGCGATGATCATGTTTTGTAATGTTTCACGACTTGCATGTTGATGAGTACACAACCGGCAGGAGCCATATGGTTGTCTTTATAATTGTGTATGACCTGCGAGTCAACTTCTTATACGCCATGTAATAGCTTTACTTTATCGCTAAGTAGTTAGCAATAGTTGTAGTTGCTATTCGTGGTGGAGGCAATCATGGTGAAGTGATGGAGATCATGCCGGAACGCACAAGATGGAGACCATTGCGCGAAGATGGGCTATACCATGTCACATAAAGTTATATGCATGTGATGTTTATCCTTTTATGTATCTTATTATGCTTAGATCGCGACGGTAGCATTATAAGATGATTCCTCACTTAAAGATCAAGATAAAACTGTGTTCTCCCCAAGTATGCACCGTTGCGAAAGTTCGTCGTGTCCAAGCATCACGTGATGATCGGGTGCTATAGACTCTACGCTCACATACAACGGGTGCAAGCCAGTTTTGCACACGCGGAAATACTTGGGTCTAACTTGACGAGCCTAGCATGTACAGACATGGCCTCGGAACACAAGAACCGAAAGGTTAAGCATGAGTCATATGAATGATATGATCGACACTTCGTTGTCCATCATTGAAACCACATCTCTTCTCGTGATGATCGGATTAGGTGTGGTGAATTTGGATCGTGTTCACTAAACAACTTGAGGGATGTTGAATTTAGTGGGAGTTCATCTAGTAATTTGATTAAGTTGAACTATTTATCATAAACATAGTCTAAATTGTACTTGCAAATACTGTAGATCACATGGCCAAGTCCAACTTCAACTTCAACGTTTTTGCTGAGAAGGAAAAGCTTAGAAACAATGGGTCTAACTTCACCAATTGGTTCCGCAATCTAAGAATCATTCTATCTGGCGGACAAAAGGACTATGTCCTTGGGAAAGCGTTAGGTGACCCCCCTGCTGCAACTGCGCCGGCTGATGAGAAAGCTGTCTATCAGTCACGTAAAGATGATTATGGTGTGATTAAGAGCACCATGTTGTTTGCTATGGAACCGGAACTTGAAAATCGTTTTGAAGAGTATCTCGGGCCCTTTGAGATTCTCGAAGAGTTGAAAACCATGTTTCAGACTCAGGCCCGTTCTGAGAGATATGAGATCTCTGAGAAGTTCTTTAACTGCAAGATGGAGGAAGGGAGTTCCGTTAGTGAGCACGCCATTAAGATGACGGGCTACACTCAACGCCTTGAGCAACTGGAATGCACGATTCCAGAGGAGCTCAAGATTGACAGGGTTCTGCAATCACTCCCTCCCAGCTACAAAAGTTTTGTAGTGACTCACAATCAGATTGGTTCCACTGATACGATCACCGAGCTCTTCGCAAAGCTGAAGGCCGCGGAAGTGGACATCAAGAAGGATAATCATGTGTTGATGGTCAACAAGCCCTCCTTTAGTAAACCTGATTTACTATGCTGCGAAACCTTTCAGAGATTGACTATCATTTTGTGAGGGAATGTATTGCACAAAAGCTACTACAAATCAGGTTTATCTCTTCAAAAGATCAACACGCAGACATCTTCACAAAGCCTCTACCTTCACCCATGTTTGAGGTCTGTAGGCGCAATCTCAACCTTCTAGACGCTTCAGGAGTGAGTTGAGATTGAGGGAGGGTGTTAGACTTTGTATAATAGCCCAATTTTGTAATCCATACCATATTGGTATAGGACTTGTACACCATTATATGCATATATTTGTTATAGGCCACCTCATAGAGGGTTGAGCTAGTTCCCCCAAAATATTATGTTTTACAATCAGGGATTCACAAATATTCATAGAAAAAAATCAGAGAAAAAGAAAATTGGATCGTCAGGGTCTACAGCCTCGCGGTCGTGTCTCCACCACACAACAACAACGCCTGATTCATCATCCCACTATAGCGCCATGGATCACCACGGCAGCTACCAAAACGTCGGCGAAGGCTGGCCATAAGCAAGGAGCGGGGGAGCGCTGGCCTGGGTGGGCCCATCACGCATATTATTAGCATAGAAAAATCACAAGGGCTACCCACTAATGATCTTTGACCGCCGGTACATGTGTAAGACCTTTCACAATGGGTGTTTCTTAGCATGGTATCATAGGTATTTTGCTTATGTGGCATTTCACTTAATAAAGAGAGAGATGGTCCTTGTATCTATAGGTATTTTGCTAAGATACAACACTTGCACGCTACTATAGGCAAAAAACTTGGCTAATCCAATCATACACATGCATGAGCATAAAATCATTAAATGCAATATCCCTAAGAAACACCATCTAAGATACACCCTATTGTGATAGTTGTTTCTTATGTTTGAATAGCTCATGTGAAAACATGCTAAGATACACCCCATTGGAAAAGGCCTAACTATACCCCTAGGTAGCAAGTCATTTCCGACAGAGATTATATGCATTAGTAATACGTGCAACCACTACTAGTGTAGTTTATTGCAAAAGAATAGGTGAAATAATTTAGAAAAAATGCATTGGCCGTTAATTTTATTTGCGCAATTAGAAGCCGCGGCTGATTGACCACACTCGCTTTGATGACAAAACTAAGCTGACTATGAAATAAACATGCGTTTCAACCAAAACATATAGAACTTTCAACAATTTTTTTGAGCTTTTCAACTAGATTGAAAAACATCGTTCATATGAAATTTCGTTTCAATCTAGTTTGAAAAGGGGCCAGAAAAAATCCTGTCAGACAAGGTCGTAGAAATGCATGGAGACAAGGAATCGTTGCATGGAAGTTAAACGCATTGCGTAGATATGGTTGACCCTCAATGCAAGGAGCTTCTTGTTAATATGCCTATCACATATAAGTTTTGCATACTGATTTTATACCAGGTGTGAATTATGGTGGACCACTTGAATCAGAATCTGATCAAGTCTGGTGTTCAAGTCATCAATGGTTCTGATCATATATCTCAAATGATCGACATTTGTGAGTGTCTAAAAACATAGCGTACGCATACTAATTCATCTTCTATATGAACTTCACTTCTCCTTGTAGATATCGAGTTAGATCCACATAAATACATTTGCGGCTCTACATGGGTCTTGAACACTACAAAATATATAAGGTTCAGGCATGTTATGCTTCACGTTGGTTTAATCTTCAAGTTCACGACATGCATACAAGTTTGTTGGCTCCTCATGCAAATTGCGCTGTATGCACAACAATTGCTGAGCTTCGATATCGTCCAAGCACTGAAATACAAAATAGTTTCAAGAAAATCAAGAAATTCTAGTTAAAAAATAGCATGTATAATTAGTTTAAATTTCTTTGACACGTGACTGAGCAAATGGATCTTTTTAACAATGAAACTAGACAGGAATAATTACCGTTGTGGACGAGGTAATCGGTGTTATTAATCCTCATGTTCAGGCTGGCACAACTCAAGGTCAATAATTTGTTCTCGTGCTCTAGCATTTGTGTTGCTTCCACCAGCCTGCTGCTGATCACTTGATCCGATGCCTCTAGAAACCTAAGTAATTATCATATATAAATTCATTTGTCAACATCAGTTCTCTTCCATGCTTGTAACCATATTTGTTGAAGCTGGTAATTTTTTTACTGGAGTGGAGCTACTGCCCAAATAAACCTGCATTTTGTTTCTCATTATTCATCGGTCAAAAACATCACATTCTTAGTTTGACCAATACTAGAGTTTTGAAAGTTGTATGCCCATTTGATCACAAATCTTAGCCATTTTATGATTTGTACTAGTCAAACATTCTTAAGTTTGACCACTACTAGGATTTTGTTTACCAACTATAATGGTCAAAGTTTCGACTTAAAAATCATGTTGGTATCTGAAATGGCATACTTGTATGACATGATTTTGTTTCAAAATTTCTAGGACTTTTAGATGGACGAACTAGAATTATGTATTAGCTTAGATTTTTGTGTGTAATCAGTAAGGAAGACACTACTTGCCTCTTCATCAGCTGATGCATGCACCTATGGCCACTTCTTATGGTATTGCCTAGCATTTTAATACTAGAGAATGTAAGACATTTTCTCACCTTGTTTTGCAGTTCCGTCTTGTGCTCATAAGCAATGGTCAACTTCTTGCCAAGTTTTAGATTTTCTTGCTGAATAAGAAATCCCTAAAAGAGAAAAATCCATCTCATCATAAAATAACTAGTTGTTTTTCGACTGGGACTATGCGAGAATTGACACTTGAGCTATTTGAACACCAACAATAACATCAATAGAAGCAAGAAGATTAGTAAGATGTAGTGAACCTTTTGGTTGAGTTCTTGGATCTCCTCCCCCAGAAGTTGCTCCTAAAGAAATCAATTACATGTAAAGTATGTATCATGTGTGTATAAACGCAGTAAAGAATAATAAATAAAGGAGGGGAAAGAAAAGGTACCTTCCTCTTTCTTACAGAATGCAAACTAATCTCGAGTTGGTTTTGGAGGCACTGTAGATCTCGAACATTTGAGCCAGATAGTTCCTCTCCCAATAGTTTTCTGTGTATCCATCACAGACCACACAGTTTAACAGTGTAACTAGCTACTACTCCCTCCGTTCATAATTCATGTCATGGCTTGAACTAAAACCACGACAAGAATTCTGTAACAGAAGGAGTAGATCCCTAGTATCCTCATTCACGCAACAAAAATTTATACTGTATACATGGTTTTTCTCCGACCCTTTCTTAGAGACAGAGATCTTGACATGCATCATCGTGCACATTTTTTTTATCCAATTGCATATGAGAAAACTAAAACAAGAAGTTCTGGATAGCTCTAGTAATTAGAATTTGATTTATATGCATAGGTGATATTCCCTTGTTCGTGTCCATAAAGCCTTTTGGGTTTGATATTAATGTTGACCTTAAACTTAACAAACAAAATATGAATTATATGAAAAAGTACACCACCAGATTCATATTTGAAAGGATTTTTTAATAGTAATTTTTCGCAAATAACACATATTTTGTTAGTCAAAATTATGGTCGACATTAGTCTCAAAACTGTATGGGATCTTAGGAACCTCCTGGAGGGAATGCTAATGAATATTAAAATTACCTATTGTTGTGTTGTAAGTTATGCACTTGTTGCCTTAAGGTTGTAACCTCCCTCTGCCATAACTGCAAGATTAGGAAATCCTTTAGACAGATGGTAATATCTTAAAAATACCACATAGTATGGTTTTTTAAGCAACATAGTATTTTGGCATAGAAGAGAGAAACAAGATCTAAGATATATTCTGTTCAAATGAAAAAAATATGAAATTTCAATCAACTGTACGAGATGGTATCTTTTTGTCACACTTTATCTTGTAAAATTTTAATCGCCACATATTTCTGTATGCATGCCACCACTGATTGTCATACATAACACTAAAGGATAATGTATTATCTACATGTTATTGTCTATTGTGGATAACATGTAATGCCTAAGAGGAACCCATCTTATCAACAATTTATATGTGCCCTTATTCACTGTTGAAAGAATTGATTTTAATGGAATGTAGAGCTGCACGAGGAACCTAGCTTTCACGAAGATTCACAAGAGCCATCTATGTTTTTCGTCAATTTTGCTTCGGTGACCCCCTCCTCAAAACTCTCACAAAGTCAGACTCGTGGACAGCCTGGATTCACCCTTACCTCTTCAAAACGAAGGGAACAATGGCTCCGTAAAGCCCTAGAGGAGCCCGTACGACCCAGTTTAAATTGTACACACCTGTACTTATTCACGGTTTAAATTATACACTAACGTGAGGAGGAACCAAACTCGTCTCTACCAAATTATACGATACGTGGATCACGATGATAGTGCTAGTGGGAATGTGGACTATACCCAGCTCTACCGAGTACACTGATACGAGGGTATACATGGCTGCTTGGATATGGGTGGCCAAACATAAAAAACTACCGGGGGCAAACTTACCCTTGGAGTTTGGGGGGGGGGGGGGGGCATGCACACTTCGGTTTTCGTAAGTGAAAAATAGAATCTAGCATAATATAAATCACATGATAAAAAATCTAGCTACAAACAGATATTTTCCAGGATTTTGAATTATATGTATTATCCTAGAATACACCATTTTACTAGATAGCGTAGTCTGATAGGACCACCTAGCTAGGTAGGGTCACTATTGAGACAAACAAAGATACATCAAGCCACTACCTATATCCTGCCATGGATTAAGTGTACTATAGGGTAAAGAAAAAGATGCTTAAGAGAGGCATGTGTGAGTTATGTCACAACTCACAAGCTGAGGGGAGGGGATTGCCATGCTACACGTACTCTTACTACTCCGTACTACACACTATTCTATAAGATAAACATATTATTTAAAGTATTTCAACACTAGTTTATCCATTTTTTCTACTATAGCCTACTTATTTTAGTGGATTTTATTTTTGTTAATGATGCGAGGTTTCTATTATGATGTGTAGCCAGAAGCCAAGAAAATGGCGGCCCATAATTTTCTTGCTCTTGTTTGGTAATTATTGTTACCAAGGTCCCCCGAGAACTCACTTGCCCTTCTAATAGATTGCATACCAGTAATTAGGAAAGTGTGGTCACTTTATATGTGCAACTTTATGAATATTCATTTTAGTGCATACGTAATTAGTGATGAACATCTCCACTAGGTCCATCTTGGCCGCCACAGGCGACATGTTGATTAGCGAGAATGTTGTGGCGATGCCTCACGCTGGAGAAGGGAGAGCTCTCGCCGCCGATAGCCACATCGCTGGAAGCTCCGCTGAGTGGACATCGCTTATGGTGTGCCTTGGTTCCGATGATGGTGAGTCTGATGCGGACGAGACATCGTCCCTAACTAACCGGGTGGCGCTGGAATCCCTTGAGGAACCATGGCAGGATTTCTAGAATGAGGTGTGCTTCCCCACTCCAGCAACAAGATTCTAGGAAAAGCGATCATCAACACCATCTCCGAAGAGCCTAGAGGAGGGTGCATATAAGGTTCCCTTGATTTGTAGGGACGATGCGGGGAAGAAGGGACGTTGGTGGTCGTTGTTGTCGCCAGAGGCAGATCTAGGGAGGGGCGATTCTAGCGGATCCACGGAGGGGCCTGGTTCGGCCCTCTTCAAGGATATGCAACGGGGGCTAGCATTAGTTTTGATGATATACTGCTAATCGTAATACTCTATCTAGCCTAGACCAATGTCTACAATGTGTTGACTGCTGAAATTTTATGTACCAAGCCTAAAAATTAGCCATCAAGGGATAATGCATAACTATTAAAGCATCGACAATACCATAGATCGGTCAATTAATCCAGAGAATGCATCTGAATTTGTGCTCTACTTGATTTCCAAAATGATCTAGTCGGCTTATGTCTCCCGTCTCCACCTCCGCCGTGGCGGCGCCTACCTAGGGTCAGGGTGTCGTTACTTGAGCACCGTCACCAGGATCGAGATTTTGCATTCACGCGTTGTCGTGTCCGTGATTACCGATTAGCGAAGACACAAAGCACATCTCCTAATTCATGAATTGATCGTCCTAAGGTATGATCCTAATATATTGCATGTTGGCTTCTAAAATTGCTAGTTTGATTACCCCATATAATAGAAATTGTTTTGTTAGATCAATTGCGGATTATATACACCAACATTTTAATTATGTAGTGGTTTATGTAGTGGTTGACTAATTATTGAGTTATTGAGTAATTTGATAGGTCTAGGCATAGACCTGAACTCAAACTGCTAGAATGTAGCTTGCTTTTTTTTATTGCAAAACATATAATGTTAGAGTTTGATATCCATAGTATAGACTAGAAGACTTGATATATTTTCATGTTTATCTCTTTTATGGTCAATTTTTTATTTGCCCCACATACTCATATACTAGATCCTCCCTTGATTTATTTTCTATTTTTATATAACCTTATATAGTTATTCGTATTTATAGAGACGATTTCTGTAAATTTAACCATTCATGAGATCATAGACTTGTTTGATGGGTTTTTTGTAAAGGAATGCGGCAGAGGAAGCTCCTACAACGAGTTTTTTTAAATAATAAGACACCAAATCTGCATCCGTGAGGACTTGAAACTAGGTGGCTGGATTGTACATCCACTTCCCTAACCAAGTGAGCTAGGCTGCTTCTTGTTTGATGGGTTTGTTGTTGTAAAGCTACTAGAATGAAGCCTTTAATTATAGAACATGTGTTCGGGTAACACAACTATATATATATATATATATATATATATATATATTTAAGATTTGATTTAGTTTTGTTGTATACCTAGTTTATCGTCACCATCGTCTCGGCCCTCCTATGGTCAAATCCTGGATCCGCCCCTGGTTGTCGCCCCATCCTACTTTGCATGAGGACCCTCGCCAGGGATCTTCTTCTTCACCAACTGGGATTCGGCTCTCTCAAGCTTCACATGTGCAGGCATTGTACCTAGCCTGGACATCACGCTCGAGATTTTCGGCCCGGACCGAGCTTTGGCGGGCTTGCCCCGAGCCTGGCTCGGCTCGCTAGAGCTCTGGATCGAGTCAAGCCTATTTTCGTGGACCACAACAAGCTCGGATCGAGCCAGGCTCAACTCGGTCCAGCTCGCCTAGCTCGTTCTTTACGCACGATGACCACGTCGAAAATCATGGCGCTCATGTTCCTGATGATCTACACCTACTCATGGCAAATGCTCATGCCATGGGGTGTGTTCCTCACTACCGTAAGCTACATGGTACGGCTAGATCAAGTAAATGGTGAAGTTGGTGATGCCAACATGTAATTCGATTGTATGCAGGCAAGATGTTCGACAAAATGAAAACCTACCATGGCTTCTCGCCACGGTGTTGCTCTACCATGCCATGGTGCCGCTGCATGCTCGCAACACCGCCTCCCCTACCTATTGCTCCACTGCATCCTTTGACACATATATAGCTCACTGCCATGGAAGATGACACCACCTGTGTGTGACACAACACCGCCAGGCTTGCAAGTTGCACCGAGCTGGACCGAGCTGGTGGGAAGTTCTGTCCGAGCTTCATTTCCAGGATCGCGTGCAGCTTTGAGCTGGCTCGGGCTCGACACTTCTAGACCGAGCTTTTCTCGGACCGAGCCCGAGCTAGACTGAGTTGGCTCACGTCCAGCTATAGTGGGCATGGTAAGGGCCTCTGCCGCATAGTAGGGCGACCCCCCAGCCGGTTCTTGGAGGATTCCTTCCTGCGGTAGTGGATCAATAGCCGAACGTGCCGATGGTGGTATACTAGACCGGATTCTCGATCCAAATTTGACACGATCACCACAAGTTCAAACTGCATGTGGTGGGGCCTAGGTGCATGCGGTATTCGCGAAAGGTTTCTCTTCCTAGGTGTTTCTAGGACGTCGGATCTGCTTCGTGTGGGCCAGGGATACGGCCTAGTACCGTGTGTCCACCTTCACATCATCTCCTTCTACTACCTAGCTATCAACTCCGTTGTCCATGAAATCTGCGTCCTCTCTGACCCAACCGCTTCATTGATTGCATCTACATCTCTTTTTCGAACCTCTCCAACACCGGGGGTAGGAAAAACCTTTGCAATGGTCGTGGCATCGCGCCCTCCTTTGCTAGTTGGGGTTCCACCAAACCCTAGAGGGCCACCGTATTTCCCTAGAGGTCCCCCCGTCATGCCTCTGCCATCCACCCTATGGCAACCCACCGGCTTACGGATATGCGGCACCGCCCCCCCCCCCCCCCCCCCCCCCCCCCCCGGGTTATTATGTGGCACCGACTGCATCTCATGCCGCGTATGGCTATGGGTCAACTCCAGTGAGTACCGCGCCTTATGGTTTTATGCCGCTAGGACTGGCCACTCCACAGGGCACCACCTCTACGGCTGGTGCTGCTGCTGGCCCTCCTTCATGGTGAGTATCGAGAGTTCTAAGAATAAAAGAAAGAAGAAGAAACATGCTCCGGTGGCTTAGGTAAAAGTCGGTTTAAAAACCCTGGTCAGTACCTACCACCGTTTCTTCTTCTGAATCAGCCACAACATATGGTACAGTCTTCCACACCAACTCATGAGTATATTTTTGCAGCATGTTTACATTATGTTTTTGCACTAGTACTGATAAGAAATTTGGTACTTTACCGCTCTCACGCATATTTTTTTCTTGTTTTGACACGATCCTAGAATTAAAGGATTTGATAGAAAAATAAATTGGAGTATTCATTTGTGGGCATAAATATGACAATTGGAGGCACTAAATACCTTCCAAACATTTCCCCATGCACCTGGGAAGAAAAGCCAAGTCGAAGAGGGCAGCTAGAAACTTTAACGAGCACTGGTACATGCACAATCTGCCCATAAAGCGTGTCATACCATGTACCCATTAGCGCTGTTACCCCGTGTAGACAAATATGAGATCCGACATTCAGAGCCACCATAGTTCGTGGAAACCTCACCTCCGAAAGGGATCTAGAGGGGGAACAAGCAAAATGGGTTTATCCTGACCTCTATGAAGATCCTTGAAGGCCTAGACATCATATCCATCATCAACCATTATGTCCGCATCATCATCATCAATTCCTACATCTCATAGCATATTTCATCTTGCTATAATTCATCAATTCTATTATGGATTTGCACGAGTACTCATTTATCTATTGGTATCCATGTCATACTACTACGATGATGTTTACTTAGTTCTTGGGTAGATGGATAAACCCTTGCAAACATTATGCATTGAAATACATATGATGTATCACTTAGATTTATATTATATGTATTAATCAACTCTCTTGATGTTATGTGAATATGAACCACATAAGAATTGCGTTAGGGACTTGAGAGGGAATTATCATTGGGTATGTGGTGGTGTTAATTGACATGTAACAGTGGATCATCACTCATGCAGTCAACGTGGACAAGAGGGGACTCACAAAGCTTGTCCATAACCGTGGGGGTTAACCCTTAACTGTTGGGGATCAAGATGGCTGGCCTATGATCACGACTGTGGTTAGGAGGGATGAAATATCATATGGCTAGTCTGTGCTCATTCAATTTTGAGCATGCCCCATACATACATATTAAAATCACAACTCTTATGCTAATGTTGTATGTAAGTTTTAGGTAACCACCATGGAGAAATATGAATATCACATTCATCTTGACACGATCAAGAACTCTAGCCCACTGATGAATGCTTTAATGAGAGTGAGCCACATGGTTATCTTGAGGGGTGTGATATTAACCCCGTGCTATTTGAATTGCTACATTCAGAAAGATTTGTCGGAGATGTTACAGAAGTTCCGTACATACATGTGGAATTTTTTAGAGAAATTAGTGTTGCAGACAGAATCGAGTTGGATGTTTCCTTTAATGGAGCCTTTATGGATCTTAATATGAATAAATCTTGGAAACTTTTAGAAACAATCCACTCTAATAAAGAAACTTTTAATGTGGAAGAAAATAGTGAAGTAAAATGTAGTTAATTATGATTGTATTAAGAAATTCCTAGACACTAGAAAAGAGGAAGATCTAATAGGTGATTTTAATCTTGACATTAATATGATTGTGCACATTTTCAAAACATGTACTGATTATTTGTAGGTACCTCAAGATTGGGGACACTTAGAACCACCTAATACTCACGAGTTTATGAAGACAATAATAAAAAGTGGAACAAAGGAAGAAGAAAGGAAACAAATAAAAGATGACCTATTACCCCTATAAAAAGAGAAGAAAACTCATCCAAAAGACAAAAGAAGGATGAGGAAACTAGAAAAGAACTTGGGGTTATTAAGGAAAACATCGATATAGTGAAGGAACTACTAGAATTTGAATTCATTTATGATGATTTAGTGATGCTTAACTATGATTCATGTAGATTGATTGAAGGTAAGTCTGAAGGTAAACCAAAAATTACTTTTAAGCTTGGGGAAAATACTTACACAGGAATTTGTGATTTAAGTTCAACTATGAATATCATCACTTATGCTATCTTCGAAGCAGTCAATTATGGTCTTGATAATCCCAAACTAGAATCTCTTGATGCTTTTGTCATGCTGAGAAAGAGGACATCTAAGAAGTTTGATGGAATCCTTCCTGATACTCATCTCTATGTGGGATGATTTGTTTATCCTATTGTTTTCCATGTTATTGATATGCCTCTAGACCCCTAATGTTTTGACTAAGACTAATATTGATAGGAAGAAAAAAATATTTCTTTGTAGTTTGGAGAAGAGGAAGTGAAGTTGCATTTCCCTAAATTCAAGAAACAACCATATGAGAACAAATTGAAATAAAGGAGAAGTCTATTGCATAATTAGTTTCCATCCGGGAAAGAAGCCGACCCTAGATTTTCTTAAGATTTGGGGATGTGAAGCTTTTCTTATGAGGTTACCATCCTACAGTCTCAGCCCCAATTCGGATAAGGTATTTTTCGTAGGCTACCCTAAGGAAACTTTGGGTTACTATTTCTACAATCGAGAAGAGGGCAAAGTGTTTAACGCTCGAAACGGGGTCTTTCTAGAGAAAGAGTTTCTAAGCCAGAAAGATTGTGGGAATAGGGTGCACCTCTAAGGAATTCGGTATTCACTGACTCAGGACAAGTCAGCAACCTTGGAGGTTGAGCCGGACGTTGTTTCTAAGTCGGAAAATGCACTAGAGCCATGAAGATCAGCAGGACTATGTGGAGACGTACTTATGCTTGACGGCGATGAGCCGACTACCTATCAGGATGCGATGGTATGTATTGACTCCGAGTCATGGCTTGGAGCCATGAGATCCGAGTTAAAGTCCATGGATGATAATCAAGTTTGAAACTTGGTTGATCTGCTAGATGGTGCAAGATCTATCGAGAGCAAATGGATATTTAAGAGGAAAACTGACCAAGATGGAAAATTTTCTCTCTATAAAGCTCGGCTTGCCGCGAAAGGGTTCCGAGAAGTTCAAGTAGTTGACTACGACACGACTTTCTCACTAGTAGCGATGCTTAAGTCGGTAAGGATCATGTTAGAACTAGCTACATATTTCGATTGGGAGATATGGCAGGTGGATGTTAAAACAACTTTCTTTCACGAAAATTTAACCAAGGACGTGTATACGATACAGACCGAGGGTTTTGTCGATCTAGATAGTCCTAAAAAAGTTTGCAAGCTTAGAAAATCCATTTATGGATTGAAGCAAGCAAGTTGGAGTTGGAACATTCGCTTTGATGAAGTGGTCAAATCATTTGTCTTTATCAAAAGCGAACAAGATTCTTGTGTATATAGGAAGTTTAGTGAAACCTTAGTTGCTTTGCTGCTACGATATGTAGATGACATATTGATAGTCGGACACAACATTCCAATGTTGCAAGAAACCAAGGATTCTTTGAAGAGGTGTTTCCAAATGAAGGATTTTGGTGAGGTGGCATTTATACTAGGAATTAAGATCTATAGAGATAGATCCCGCAGACTCATAGGTTTGAGTCAGAGTACATATCTAGAGAAGATATTGAAGAAGTTCAATATGGATTTGGCTAAGAAGGGGTTCTTACCAATGGCGCATGGAATCCGACTTAGTAAGACTCAATGCCTAGCGTTGGCTAATGAGCGAAGTCAGATGGAGAGGATCCCCTATGCTTCTACAGTAGGATTGATCATGTATGCGATGATATGTACTATGTTGGATATTTCCTATGCTCTAAATGTAACAAGCATATATCAGTCGGATCCTAGCGAAGGCAACTGGACAACAATAAAGAATATATTTAAGTACTTGAGACGTACTCGTACTCGAGATGAGTTCCTAGTCTATGGTGGTGAGGAAGAGCTAGGTGTAAACGGTTACACGGATGCTAGATTTTACACCGACCTGGATGACTCGCGCTCACAATCTAGCTATGTGTTCATAGTAAATGGAGGTGCAGTGAGATGGAAGAGTTCGAAGCAAGAATCGGTGGCTGATTCTACTACGAGGCTGACTATGTTGCTGCCTCAAAGGAGACAAAAGAAGGGGTTTGGATAAGAAATTTTCTGATTGAACTCGGTGTTGTTCTGGGCTCGTCCAGTCCGTTAGACGTGTACTGTGACAATACTGGTGCTATTGCACAAGCTAAGGAGCCACGGGCACACTAGAAGAATAAACACATACTCAGAAAATTTTACCTGATTCGGCAGTTCGTCGATCACGGAGAAATTAAGCTATGCAAGGTACACACGGATGCAAATGTTGCAGACCGGTTGACCAAGCTGCTTCCACAACCTAAGTTTGAGGCACACATAAGAGCGATGGGCATGGGATTCCTGAGTGTTTGAATCTAGTGCAAGTGGGAGACTTTTAGGAATGATGCCCTAGAGGCTCACATTCCGCCTTGTATTCGTAACCCAGAATCTGGTTTGGAGCTAGTTGTATGTGTCACTGAAATTTTTGCAGGTGTGGAACCACCTACTCATATCAAGATCTAGCTAGTTTGTCCTTAGTCGCTTGAAATTGGGAGTGAAACCCACTGCCAAGACTAATTTGTAAGTCGGAAGATGACAATGTTTCACATGTGATGAGCATGGAGATGCTATCCGCCTTGCATTGGCTAGTCGGAAGAGGTATGATAGCCGGACCGATCCAAAGGTTAGTAGGACGTGAGCACACCGTCATACGCTCCGACTAACACAATGGAATCCTTACACTTGAGGAGATCGCATGATCCGAGTTGTGGAAAAGCTGGCTTTGACTCCATCTAACGCTCACCGTTACTCAGAGCAATAAGGGTGGTCTTGATCCGACTTTGAAGAAAGCTGCGTGACATGGATTAGCCAAGACGGAATTTGCCCCTCCATCTTGGAGAGATATTCTCTGGGCCCTCTCGTGTGATATGATTCAGAAGCATGGCCATGCGCTACTCGATCAAGTGTTGATCGAGGTAGTCTGACTTAGTGAAGCCGGAGGGAATTAGTTATCACTGCAACGAGAAGAGAGTAAAATGGCACTGGGATGATGGAATCTCCCCTGCGGTTTATCACCAATATCATGAGGCAAAGGGACTCAGACAGATCGTTACATTGATGACACTTGCATAAACTGGGAGTCAGCATGTCTTGCTCGAGGCTGCTAGCGACTATCAGCTCTAGTCAGAAAGTTACTGAGCTACGACTCTAACTAAATAATTATTGAGTTGTGTCCAGCTTACCATAAGCCTACAATATCACACACTTAAGAGAGTGGGGCTAGGCGGATGTTGATCCGACTATCACAAGCCAGCAAGTTGGACTTGTTCGGACAGGGACACATGTTAATGGGTTGGACCCACTTTGACTAGGGTTAGGGTTTAGAACCGAGGGACACAAGTGTTATGTGCCCTCACCTACTCGCCTATATAAAGGAATGTGGGTGGCGGCGGACATATGGCAATCCAGTGCTGCTTCCTAGGGTTTCGCTAGACTTGGCAATTCCATCCTCATGTCCCGCGATGGCAATAACAAAACTAGCATCTCATTTGGTGTTGTTCCACCTTATACGTGTGTGTGATAGCAGAGGCACCACACCTGCGGTGCTCGTCGGTGACGTTGGGTGGCGGCAAAGTCAGAGACAAGAGGAGGAGCACGAAGCCGGTGACGAGGTGGTGCCAGGATCGAGAAGTTACTCATCTTCCACACCTGCGCATCAAGAGATACAAACTATTTCCTTTGTCCTTAGCCGGATATTGGGCTGACTTTCCGGAGACCTCGCCGGAGCAGAAAAGTATTTTTTCCGGCCTGGCTCTGCGCGTTGCCCAACAATTTTTGTAGTGGTTCTTTATCTTATATTATAATCTTATGGATGAATTCCTCATTTATTTTATCGACTCAAGCTTCATGAACACACTAGTAGGAAAAGGCTTATAGAATTCATTTTGGTAGTGGCATCCAAAATAAAATATGCCCCACCACTACCAGAAAAAATAGTCATAGATTTCGTGAAAACGCGAACGCCACCACTAAAAACTAGTCATGGCGGTTAGGGAAAAAGGAAACACCACTACTGAGTTAGACCACTACTGAGTTAGACCCAATAGTCTAAGCAGACAAAAAAGAGTAGTTACGTTCGAAAAAATGGAATGCCACTAGCGTTAATTAATAGTCGTGTTTGATTATAAGGATACTCCATCAATAATTTCCGGTTTTGCTTCGTGGCAGAAAAGGTGGGACGGAGTAAATGCCGGCGTGTGAATTAAATCGAACACCAACAGTGCATACGAGAGATCCTATGAACATGCTTGACTTAGATATTTTTCACAGCCCGCACTCCCTTTCTCTTCCTTATCTTATCTGGCCTCATATCCATTACATAGTATGAACCATTGTGCAATACTCTACTAATCATAAAAGGCCCTACCCAGATTGGGGAATGTTTGTTCTTTCTCTGTTGCACTAGTCGGAGAACTAGATCGCCTTTTGTAAAAGAACGATTTTTTAATCTCTGGCTATGATACTTGCATAACTTCTGCTGATAGGTTGTAGATGTCTGCTCATCAATGACGCGAACTTCCTCGAGTACATAGAGGTCATCTTGTCGAGAAACTTCGGCATCTTCTTCAACATACACAGTGACTCGGGGAGAAAGATGGATAAAATCACTCGAAAGAACTGCATCTACGTCGTAGACCAAGAAGAATGGTATATACTAGGAGTACTTCGTAAAATCCATACAATAGACAGCAATTCATCTACCCAAGCCCCCGCAACACGATGAAATGGTGCTTCAAGTCTAGGACGGAGGCCTTGAAGAATTAAACCATTAGCCCTTTTGACTTGTCCATTGGATTGTGGATGTTCGACTGATGCAATATCAAATCAGATCCCTAATCTTTGCAAAATTCGGCAAGTTATGCCATTGAAAAGTTACTCACGTTATCTGTAATCATAACATGCGGATAGCCGGACCGGATTATGCCGTCCTCGAAGAATCTTTTGGTTGTAGCTCCACCACAACCTGTGAAGGGTTTAACCTCAATCCATTTCATAAACTTATCCAGCATGACAAGTAGGTGAGTAAATCTAGTTAGATCCCATTTAAATAGTCCTACCATGTCAAGCCCCCAGATCGCGAAGGGCCATGTAATTGTAATTGTTCGCAGCTGATCAGCCAAAATATGGGCTTGCTTGGCGTATTTTTGGCAGCCTTTGCATGTATTGACCAGTTTGTCAGCATTTGCCGTAGCTGTAAGCTAGGAAAATCCGTGTCAAAAAGTTTTGGCTACGGCGTGATGTCCGCATTCGCCTTCATGGATTTCCCTTAGGATTTCCACTCCTTCTTCCGGAGATACAATCCGCTTATAGAGCTCACCATTGATTATGTGCTGCCATGTGCTTATTTGCCTACAGTGATCGGATACTTGCTGAGCAACTATATTCGAGTCTCCGTAGCACATGAGTCGTCGAATGCCGAAGTCTTCTGCAGTTCGAATTCCATATAACAATGCTTCATATTCTGCATTATTATTTTTCTCATGAAGTGAATCTGCAACACATAGAATAGTTTGTCTCCTTGGAGTGATTTGAGTACCATGCCATCCCCCTAGCCCCCGAGCGCTTTTGACCCGTCAAACTACAAGGTCCAATATTCCGACTTTGTGGGACATCCATATTTTCTGCCGTCTCCGTCCAATCAGCGAAGAAATCGGCAAGTATTTTGGACTTAATCGCTATGTGCAGTTTATACTCAATGTCAAAAGTTGCTAGCTCAATTCTCCACTTAGCAACGCATCCAGTGGCATCACTATTGTTGATTATGTCTCTCATGGAAGCTGTGCTCTTAAAAATAGTGTTGTAGCTTTCTGTATGCGAAGAACACACTATAGGCTAACTTTTGGTAATGAGGATATCGTTGTTTTGATTCTGTCAGGACCTCACTGAGGTAGTAAGTCGGACGTTGTACCAATTGTTCCTATTTTTCCTCCAGCCACTCCACCACCCTTATGGCATTGACGACTATGTTTGTTGCCGCAATATAGAAAACGATGGGTTCCTGAGGTTCCGGTGCTACAAGGATAGGGGCGGATGAGAGTACTACTTTCAGGTCCTAGAGTGTAGCTTCAGCTACATTGGTCCAGACAAATTTATTGGTCTTCTTCAAGAGCTTGTATAATGGTGCGGCTCTTTCGCCGAGCGAGCTTACGAACCGACTGACCGCAGCAATGCAGCTAGTGAGTTGTTGTACGTCCTTTAGAATAGTTGGCCTAGTAATGTTGAGTATAGCCTTTATCTTGTCCTGGTTCACCTCTATGAATCTCTGAGACATGATGAAACCTAACAATTTTTTGGCTGGAATTCCGAAAAAGCATTTCTTCGGGTTAAGCATTATGTTGTATTTTCGTAGATTTGTGAATGTTTCCTCCAAGTTGAAAATTAGGGTTTCCTTATTTTTGTACATAACAGCTATATCATCCATGTATGTATGTACATTGAATCCGATTTAATCGTGGAGGCAATGTTGCATAGTGTGCTGGTACGTAGCTCCTGCATTTTTTAGCCCAAAAGGCATCATTACGTAGCAGAAGGTTCCAAAGGGGGTGATGAATGGAGTCTTTAATTTTTCTTACTCCTTCATGCATATTTGGTGATAACCAGAATATGTGTCGAGAAAGTATAGGAGTTCCGATCCCACTGTCGAGTCGATAAGTTGCTCGATTCTAGGTAGAGCGAACTGATCTTTGGGACAAGCTTTGTTCAAGACATTATAATCGATACACATTCTTAAATCAGTGGTGTCCTTTTTAGGTACCATTACAATTTTGGCCGACCACTCAGTGTGGATGACCTCTTCGATAAATCCGGCTAATTCTAACCAGACTAGCTCCTTAGCTATATCTTTGCGCTTTTCATCGTTGAAATGTCGTAAGGACTGTTTGACGGGTTTATCATTAGGATACAGATTTAAAGATTGCTCGGAAATTTCCCTAGATACTCCGGTCATGTCAGAAGGTTGTCATGCGAAGATATCTTTATTAGCTTTAAGGAACTCGACGAGCACTCTTTCCTATGCACGGTCTAATCCTATGCCTATCTGTGTCACCTTGGAGGGGTCGTCGTCCTTCAGTGGTGTTATCTTCGTCTCTTTCGATGCCTTGAACTCCGGAGTCGGCTTCAACACCTCCTTCATTGGGGGCATCTTGGGCGGGTCAATGTTCTTCTTGATCTCCTGGTGGCAGCAAAGGTGGCAGATCTGTACTCGCATTCTCGTGCTTTTTTTGGGTTTCCCTAGATTGTGATGACGCCATTGGGACTTGGAAGTTCCATCATATTGTAGATGTAGCAGGGGAGATCCATAAATCGCCAGTAGGCCAGACGCCCCAAGATAGCATGGTATGCGTTCTTACGGGGACAACTCCATGGAAAATCACGCTGATGTAATTAAGCCGTGTTTCCGATATCTTCATATGGTGCAACATTTCGATGTAGAGGATGTTGATGCTTCTGCCACCATCGATGAGAGTCTTGGAGAACTCATAGCCGTCGATCAGTGGATTGAAATCAGACTATACTTTCCTGGCCTATGTGGTTTAGGCAGATGGTCGCGCCAGTAAAAGGTGATTGTTACTTCCAACCAATACACTGATTGTTACTTCCGACCAGTACAGATACTAGGGGACAACCGGAACAGTTGCGTTGAGTTCGTGCATTACTGCCTTCTTAACCTTAACAGGTTGGGATCTGAGGAAGCAGACATAGGTGTCTTTCTTGGTTGGGTAAGCCTTCTTACCATCCTACTTGGGATTTGAGTCATCTGCCTCCTCCATGTTAGAATCTTCCATGGACTCCTTCTCTTTGTCAGATTTTTACTTTCCTTTTCGTAGCTTGGCCCTATAGCTAGCGGATTCGTCTTTCTTGATGTCATCGTTAAAATGACACTCAACATTTGTGTGGGAAGCTCCCTCGTTGCCTTTCCGGTGATGCACACACGGATTATTGGCAATGTCGGTCCAAGAGTAGGTTCTACCATGTTGCTAGTCTCCTCTACCTTGGACCCGGGAAGTTCCACGGCCTCGTCCCTGGATGTCTCCGCGCCCTTCTCGTCCTCCAGATCCAAATGTTGCGTTGACACTTGCAATTTCTGGATTAGGTTTTTCCTCTGAGGTGTTCTTGCACTTCTTAGTCTGCTACTGCTTTGGCTGCTTAGTAGTCCCTCTGAATCAGCATCGGCATGTGCATATTTTCTTGCCATTTCTATCATTTCTCCCAGATTAGTAAATTTGTCGCACTTTAGCCGGTGACGTAGTAATTCGATTGGGAGCCCTGCGATGAAAGATTCGATTGCGGTCTGGTCGTTTACTCCTTCACAGGAGTTTTTCGTATCGATCCATCATCCGAGGTAGTCCCGACAAGTTTCACCGGCCTTCTAGGTGCAATGCTGCAAGTCTCCGACTATGTAGGGCCTCCTGCATGTGCCTTTGAAATTCCTAAACAACGCACTTTGCATATCATACTAGTTGTGAATTCTGTTCTCCGGGAGTTCATTGAGCCATGATCGAGCCGGCTTCCGCAGCATCAGTGGGAGATACCGGACTGCAACCAAGATGTTTCCTCCTTTGATGATGTGTAGGTCTAAAAGAAATCCTGGAGCCAGGTGTCTGGCCGAGCCACACCGTCGTAGGGTTGAATGTTCCTTGAGATAGCAAATCCCTCCGGATTTTTTTGTCAGATCCATGGTCCAAAGCACTTTCGATCCATGTATATGATGTTCGATTCATAGCTTCGTGCCTCTATGTTTGAGTTGATCCGGTGCCTAGCGTCACTTGGTGACAAGGAGCGCCGTCTTGGATGTTCGTGGTGGCTGCGGTGCTGTGGAGCGGGATCTCTACTTCCCCCGCCACCAAATCCACCTCAGCGTCCTCCTTGGCTCCCATGGGAGTCGTTATGGGCGCTACTTGGTGGAGAGAGTGTTGCTGCTAGGTTATTTCAGACTGATCGTCGGCCTCCGTCCGGGCCTCATTACACTGCCACAGGGAGGCTTTTCGTTGCGACGGCCACCTTGCCAGCTTGATCCTACGTGGTTTTCGTTTTTCTTCATCCGCCGTTGTCACCATTATGGCGAGGCTCAGCCAGACGGCTTGTGTGTATGGGAGGTGGAATCCTTTGTCGATCATGTTCTCGACGACGTGCTTCATCCTCTTCACTTCTCTGATTTGTCTACCGCCAGGGAGGCTGTTGTGGAATCGGTGCTGCTACAACGTCTCGCTCTGTAGCTGGGGAAACGTTGCTCCCATCATGTGCGGTTCTATGCCACTATCCTAAAGAGTCGTTTCTTGAGTAAGTACGATACCGAGGTTCGGAGAGGTGACACCGATCTGGTTCTCGACGGGGTTTTGTGTCATGCTGCCGAGCCATGTCCGTGCGACATTGGTCGAATTTCAAGAGCAGTTTTCCGCTGAAAGACATGGCAGCTTTTTGTTGTTCTAGGACCTTCTCGAGTAGTTCTATGTTCATCCGGACCTGCTCTAGAGTTGGATTATTTGCTAGGATATCTCGGGTCACAAGAGTGTTTTCTACAGGCATGTTATACGCCCGGTTTTCTTGGCTATCAATCTGAGGCTCTCCCACAACTATGTTTGCGTTGTTTCCCTCAAAAAGGGATTTGTGAACCTCCAGAGTTTTATTTGCCAGCTCAGGGTCATACCAGATCTTCTAATGCTGCAGGGAATTGTACTATCATGCATCTACAATGCGATGCTTCTCCTCGGTGAGATGGGTGGCTTCATCTAATAGTATTTGGCGTTGTGCTTCTATGGCCAAGGCCCTTTCCTCCAACTCGTCCGGTGTAAGATCCGAGGCGGTTGGGATCGGCGTTGTAAGTGCTTCTCCGAGAATTTCACGGGCACCTGGGGTAACCACGTGTCCATCCGCTGGAGAATTTTTTGGTTCTTGGGTGATCAGAGTGCCATCTGAATCCTCCTCGTATTCTTCGGCGACCTGCTCCCGAGCCAGAAGATCTTTAGCCAAAGTCTTGTTTTTCTTATTCTTCTTTGGCTTGGTGTCCTTACTGGTACCCGTGGCAAAGACGAATTTTGGTATGATTCCTAGAGTCAAGCTTTTATCAGTACTTTCAGACATCTGGACATCGGGATTTTCTCCGAGATCCATATCATCTTGCGAATTGGGAGAGTTTTCATCTAATCTCTCATCCATACTATTGTAGGGACTTATATCTAGAAGTTCTCCTTCTTCCGCAGCCTTGGAGGTGATATCCTCTTCAATTTCTACTTCAAACGCTCGAAATTCTACCCACGAAATGGAATCCCTCGAGAAAGTCGGTGTGTCGGTGTTTGTTATGATTACATCCAACACTGAGTCATTGTCATTTCTAGCATCGGCAGAGCCGGATCTAGAGCCAACGTAGCCGACAAAGTGAGATCCATGTGTTTAGAGGTAGGTGAGACCTTCTTCCTTGGCTTCCTCAAAGCTTTTGATGATCTTGAGGACTGTATCCATAGTGGCGTTGCCGCGCAGCATCATCCGCCTCAACATGTGCCTCAGAAGTGATTTTCCTGTTCCAGCATCGGCAGAGCCAGATCCGGAGTTGTTGCAGTTTTGATCTTCCTGAGATTCGACCTCCTAAGGGAAATCTTCTTCATATATGATCTTCTCCACGATCTCTACTTCAGGTGCGGGCTAGGTGGGATTAGGTTTTTATGGGATCCGAAACTCTGCCGCCTCCACGGACAAAGCAAATCCATAAGTTTCTTCTTCCTCTATCATCACCTATGGGTGGCTTGGACAGGTTTAGCGAAACCAAGGTAAACATCGATCTCGCCAAAAGAAATTATTGTGTAACGAGCCACGGCCTCCCTAGCCGGAATACAGGTATCATCAAGAAGGACAAGAGGGATGTTGCTGGTGTAGAGGACACGACCAGCGATGATTGTTTTGATGATTTCGATTCGCGTAGATTCCGCCTGGAACGCAGCTCTGAAAATCACCTTCCCCACGGTTGGCGCCAACTATCGTCCGATTGAAGACAAGTATGCCATGAGGGGGTCCTCGGGCCGTGGAAAGATGTGGGGTGTGAAACATACGGTGGTCTATGACGGTGAGCAAACAAGCTTACCCAGGTTTGAATCCACCTATGGTGGAAGGATCCTACTCCTGCTAGCAATCCAGTAATATCAGCAAAGCTAGAAGTACATATTATAAGAGAGGTTTCCCCTGTGCGAGTTGAGGTTGATTGTCGATTCCCTAAAGGCTGGTCCCTAGGACGACATATATAGTCATCCGGTCCTAGGGTTGTGGGAGAGTCCTATCCGGCTACGATATAGAGTCAGATACAGTACATCTTGGACTACAAGTATTCCTATAGATCTAAGTCGGTAAGTCTTCTGGGCCTTCTAGTAGCCGGATGGGCTTCCAACTTCTCTCCCTGACTGGGCCACCCGTGAAGCATAGGTCTAACCCGAAGTGGGCCACCCTAGTCAGTGAGCCATAGTGGGTATACACGGAAAGTATATCCCCAACAATGAACGGTATGGGGTGTGAGGAGACTCCTTTTTCTTAGATTACCAATAGTGTGGTACAGGATCATATGGCGCAAACCTATCTCCTATTGCACTTGTTCAAGTTAATAGTGATGTGGTTTTGGCAGATATCATAATGCAACATATAGCACGTCAATGTACGCTTCAGTATTAGTGGAATTGGGATGCTCTGAAACAAGGGGAGAATGCTTTCTTGGTCAGTTTCCCCTTTTTTCACACTCGAATAGAGTGGATGGTGTTCAGATGAGTGTTCCTCCATTTAAAGCCCATATTACTGTAAGTGCTGGGAGATCTCAGGAGGTACCCCATAGAGGAAATACATAGTGATACCACACCTCACATGATACCATGATACCATTTATCAAAAATCAAATTTACATTTGTCAAAAAAATTGATATAAATTTCTAGGTGTGTCACATACCCTTAAGAGTTTGTTGGGTCTCCAGGTAGTAGGTTCTCTCATAAGGTCTACTCTTCTGTGAGTCTAATTAATTTGCAGCGTCGAGGGGTGGTGTGTATTATGGTTGATATGTTTGATACTAGGTTGTTGAACAAGAAGAGTGATTAGTTTTGGCCCTATGTATCTTCTGTTGTTTTAGTTAAATTGAAGGGATATGAATTCCACTTCCACAGAGAGCTAGTGAACTACATGCTAGAGCCAGACAATATTCCATTTGTTTGGTGTCGTAATAGGCGTGATCTTGAGGATGATGGGAATGGGAAGGATGATATCATGGATACTTTGGAAACTCTTACTCGTATTAATCTACATGCTAGGCTTCGATCATCACCATGTCACTTGACCAGAATGCTGGGAACTTGGCTCGTTCGTCTTCTGGGCCGATGGGTTTTGGAGCCTCTTTTGCGGTCACTTAGTTCAATCCCAACCCCCAAACACCACATGGTATTGAGTTATCTACTATGCATCAGGCTTGCTCTCCACAACAGGGATGTTCTAATATGGACGCTTCCCCTACTCCTTATGTTAGGTCCCCGATCGCTTATCGTGTTTCTCCAGATGAGCTTATCGGGGCACTGGCTCTAGCCTCTCATAAACTATGGCAGAGCCAACGTTGGATTCAGCTGGGAAGAGCTCAATCACTAAGATCCCAGGTTCTGGCTTCTGGAGGCTAGCTGGCTAGGCCAAGAGCCTGGGCTGCTCGGTGCCGGCCCATGCTACTGCTGCAAGGAAGCCCTTGAAGCCGACGTTGGGCCGCGAAGGAGTATATCCTACTAGATGGGAATCTTCACCTACTGGAGGGGCCTCTACTGGCTGGGATTCTTCGTCCCGGGATGCTGCTCTTGCTGGTAGGGCCGCATCTTAGGTAGGGAAAACCGAGCTGCAGACGGGGTAGCAGGAAGAAACCATGTTTGTGTCAAAGAACAATATGTTGCTGACCTGCGTTGCTCTGTCATCGGATGGCTGACTACTTGCGACTCCCCTAGTATAAATTCTTCATCTAAGTAATTTCTATCTTTTACTACACTTTCTATTAATTCCAAGTTAAACAATATTGGTATTAATTTTGTTAGTTCAGATAAGGATGTGTTATTTTCTACTTCCTCGTTCATGCATATGGAGTATGACTATCTAACTGTTACTACTAAAACCTCTAGCAATCTCGATACTCTATCAACGGAGGAGGGGAGTTGCATGCCATAGTAGATGGTAAACTCCTCTCTCACTTACTTGGTGACGTATCAGAGGTGGTCTTTGATGAGGCCAGGCTTAGTTCTATGTATGAACTTAAATCTTATGGCTAAAATTCGAATGGAACCGCCTCTAAAAAGGGTAAAAAGTCTCATAAGAGACAACGTCTGTCCAAATATCCAAATGTTTCCCGATGATTGGCATGTTCTTGAATAACATAAGTCTTGAAGACTTGACTAAAAATTTATACATTGCTGATTGTGAAAGGGATCATAAATTGGATTTTTTGGCAATCTCTGAAATGGGTGGACGTGATTTCTAAGTTAGTCTTCTAAATTTCCTATCTGGTGGTATAGACTTTACTTGGATCTCCCGTCCGCCTTGTGGAAGATCAGGAGGCATCTTAGTAGGTGTTAAAACTGAGACTATGGATGTATTGACTAGTTTGCTGGGAGACTTCATATTAAACTTCATATCCATAACAAAGTCGATAATTTTACATGGACTCTGGTTGCCATGTATGGTGTATCCTAGGAGGAGTTTAAGGCTAATTTTCTATGTGAGTTGGTTAATTTGGCAAAAGATAATCCGTATTAGATTTTAATAGGGATTTCAATTTGCTAAGATACTCTCATGAGAAAAGTTGTGGTACATTTGATAACCATTGGCCACTTTGATTTAATGTTGTAATAGATATCCTTGATTTAAGATAGGTATGGATGATTGGTAGACATGTCACTTGGACGAACAGTCTCCCAGAACCGACGTACGAAATCTAGATCACGTGCTTATCGATACTGATTTGGAATCTAAATTCCCTATGGTTACTATGCATGCACTACGACCTACTGAGGCTCTATCCGATCATGCTCCAATCATTATATTCACAGGGTCTTCATGCTCATAGAGTAAGTGCCAGTTCAAATTCGAACTTGGTTGGTTACACTGTGATGGCTTCCTTGAGATGGTCAAGAATGTGTTGGAAAGCTGGTATGGGGTCAGACTCCTATCCAAAGATGGAATAGTAAAATGTAATCTTTATACATATTCCTAGCTGGATGGGCTAGAAACATGACTGGTATTTTCAAGAAGGAGAAGCTTTGATTATCAGCTACAATTTATGAATTAGAAGATCTCGTAGAAATTAGTATGTTATCTGCACAAGAAATTGAGCTTAAAAGCCAATCAAATTCATAGATAGCTAGACTTCTTCAGGAAGAGGAGATCAAGTGGTATCAACGATCTAAAGCTAGCTAGACTTCTTCAGGAAGAGGAGATCAAGTGGTATCAACGATCTAAAGCTAAATTTATCCTGGAAGGATATTCGAATACTAGATACTTCCATGGTGTTGCTAATGACAGACGTAGGAAGAAACTTTTTCATTCTCTTGTACAGGATAAGAGTACGATTAAAGTCTTGATCAAGTAAGGTCCTATATTAGGAACCATTACAAAGGCCTATTCGGGTCCCCACATGAAACTTCTTTATCCATGGATGAGTCCCGAATAGAAGATATTCTTCAAGTTTTGGTTGAGGATAAGGACTTTCTAATTCCCCTATACCGAGGAGGAAATTAAGGAGATTTTCTAAATAGAACATAACAAAGCACATGGTCTGTATGGTTTCTTTGCCCAGTTTAATCACAACTTTTGGGAAATAGTCAAATTAGACCTTCTCGATCTATTTGGTTTTATTCATGCTGGTCCACTAGACCTTTTTATTTGAATTTTGGTGAAATAATTTTATTACCCAAAGTTAATGAGGCAGTAAGGATACATCAGTATTGACTAATCTGTCTTCTTAACCGTTAGTTTTAAAATTATTAGTAAAATTGCAATGATTAGGCTTAAGTCGGTGGCGGACCATGTAATTCAGCCTTTAAAGTCTGCTTTCATGCAAGTAAGAAACATTGTAGATGGTGTAGTAATCCTTCATGAAATAGTGCATGAACTACATAGGAAAAAAATCAACTAGGTAGTTCTTAAAATTGATTTTGAAAAAGCCTACGACAAAATCAAGTGGTGTTTTCTCCAATAGACACTCAGAATGAAATATTTTTCTGATGAGTGGCGGCTCTAATCCAGAGTTTCGGGTCTGGAGGCAGTGTAGCCATTAAGGTCAATGATGACCTTTGTAAATACTTCCAAACGAAAAAAGGATTGAGACAAGGGGACCTAGTATCACCTATACTATTTAATATGGTGGCTGATATGCTGGCAATCTTGATACATAGTGCTAACTCCGATGACCATACTAAAGGTGTAGTTCCGCATCTGGATGATGGTGGTATATTTGTAATTCAGTATGCCGATGAAAAAATTCTTTTTATGAAACATGATTTGGAGAAGGCTAAAAATCTAAAATTAATATTATTAGCATTCTACCAATTATACGATCTAAAAATAAATTTCCATAAGAGTGATTTTTTTTTGCTTTGGAGAGTCTGGGGACGAGGCCAACCTTTATGCTGAGCTTTTTGGATTTGGGCATGGCCAGTTTCCAATATATTATTTTGGAATACTGATATATCATCAAAGACTCAAAAATGATGAATGGAAGTTAGTCAAAGAGAGACTACAGAAAAGTCTTAGTAGTTGGAAAGGAAAGTTGCTACCTCTAGGTGGTAGATTGGTGCTCATTAATTCAATACTCACCAATATGGCATTGTATATGATCTCTTTCTTCTTGCTAACCAAGTGAGTCTTGAAAATATTGGATTATTTCTGATCTAGATTCTTTTGGTAAGGAGATAGTGAGAAAAAGAAATGTCGACTAGCAAAAAGTAGTGTGGTTTGCTATCCAAAAGACCAAAGTGGACTAGGTATTCATGACCTGGAGGTAAAAATACTGATCTACTGGGTAAGATTTTTAGGCTACTAACTGAGGTTGATGTATGGCAAACCCTTATGAGGAGGAAGTATGTTGGCTCGAAGGCGTTATATTAAGTCCGTTGGAAGCTAGGAGATTCACATTTTGGGGTAGGCTAATGAGTATGAAGAAGCATTTCTTTAGATTCGGCACATTCTCCATTAAGGATGGATCGGAGGTACACTTCTGGGAGGATAAGTAGCTTGGTAATACCACTCTCCAAGAACAATATCCGGATCTATACAATATTTTATGTCATAAAGGGGACACCATTACATCTGTGTTGGCATCGCCACCCCTAATGTGTCGTTTAGGAGAACCTTATTTGGACACAGACTGGCATCGTGAAACGCTCTGTTACAAAATTTAACTACGGTGCACCTCTTGCGTGAACCTGATTTGTTCAAGTGGAAGTTACATGAGAGTGGTAAATTCTCCATAGATTGCATGTATGCAGTTTTGATTGTGCCTTCAGTGCCCGTAAATGATAACAAAAAGATCTGAAAGATGAAGATAACTCTAAATACGAAACTATCTGCATGGTATCTTTATCGGGGAGTTATCTAACAAAGAACAACCTTGTTAAAAGGAATTGGTAAGAAAGTAAGCTATACGTTTTTTTCATCATGATGAGACAATAAAATATATTTTCTTCCAATGCAAACTCGCTCGGCCTATATGGTCGGTCATCCAAGTAGCTTTTATATTGTCTCCTCCTCGTACTGTTGCTACTATATTTGGCAACTGGCTAGATGAGATCGATTATAAGTACAAAATTATTATTAGGGTGGGAGCTCTTGACATTATTTGGTCGTTGTGGCTATGTACAAATGACAAAACAATTAATGATAAAATATGGTCTCTTATCACTAGTACAAACTCGTTACTTAGAGACTGTGCCTAGAGCCAGTTTACCCCAAAAATGTAATCCACCGGCTGTGTTCATCACCCTCCGGCGGTCATAATTTTTTGACCTCCGCTAACTCTAATCACAGACGATTGTTAATCTGCACCGTCTCTAGTACGAGTTTCCCTCAATCGGTCTATAAAAGAAGCCGCATCTAAATTGAACATGAGATTACGGAAATTATTGTCCGTCTCTCTAGATCACTCAAGCACAGCAGGTCAGAAATATTAATCGCCTCTAGGTATCCATTGAGACGAACCATTATGTCCCTCGTCTCGAAAACTGGCGGCATGCACGTTCCTAAGGTAGCACGCGTGCGTTTATTTTTTAGAGGGAAGTATGTGCGTGTTGTTAATACAGTTAGAAAGTGGAGATCATGCTAGTCCCCCCCACCCACACGAGTCCACACTCACGTGTCCACTAGAGGACTACCAACGGTCCCGCGTATATAAATCTGCTCGACCTTCTTCTTCCATAAGCTCATATCATTTTCCCCAATCTGTCTAGTCACAAAACCCCAATCTTCACCTTCCGCACGCGTCGAAGATTCTTCGCTTGCACCGCTGCCCTCCCTAGATGCTCCATGAAGCATACGCGCCGAGGCAAGCCAAAGGTGAAGCTAGTTGGAGGCGCAGCAATAGATGGCTCGGTCGTCGCCGAGAAGGTGGAGGCGGCTTCTCTAGGCACGCACGCCGCTCGTCGCCATGCTGTCGAGGCTTCAGGCTCCATCCAGCCAGTTGTCGTCGTTGTCGAGCAGCAGGTGGATGAAAACTTCGTTGTGCCAGCGGCAGATCTGGATGAGGGGTATACGGCAGGCGAAGGTAATCTGGTTATCTACATCAACGACTCCATCCTCTACGAATAAATTCTCAACCCAATCGCGGAGAACGACGAGTTCGGGGAGGAGGTCTCTAATGAGGAGTCTGAGGTACTACTTTGCTAGCTTCTCTAGTCGCGGTCGCAGATTTCACTGTCCATACATAGGATTTGCTCAATTGTCTATAGATTATTTTTCTCTTGATGTAGGAAATATATATGGTTTGAACAGTCGATTGTTTTGGAGATTTGATTAGATTTTCTCATCTTCCATCTAGTAAATTTACATTTTCTTAACCTATTGTTGTTCATACTTTGTAAATTTAATCGATCTGTAACATTTGATTTTAGAGGTGTTAGGGTTTGCTAGCTGAGTGTTGATTTCAATACCACAACATGCATATAACATTATATTTCTATTCCTTACTGAGGGTAATGATTCAATTTTGTCCCAAAAGAGTGCAAGGGGAGACACATATGATGGTGTCAGATTTTTTTAGGAATGATTAGTGAACCTAAGGCAATATACAATAATATAAGTTGTGCAATTGGTACTTTGGTTTGCTAAATCCATCTTATAAACAAATTATGAGGCCCCAGATTTATTCTACACATACGAACTATGATCTTTGAACTGTTTCTCACTAAGGCCCCATATAAGTTGTTTCTACATGTACGTGAAGATTGGGTCGTTTTTTGTTATTTATACTTACAATATTTATGATTGTTTTTGTACCTTATATATCTCTGAATATTGTTTCGTATGATTATATTTTAATTTCTTATTGTGGCCAATGATTCAAATTTTCTCCAGAAGAGAGGCAGACACATTGGTGTCAGATTTTTCGGGGATGAGTTAGCGAACCCGGGGAATGTACAAGAATAATAGTTTGTGCAATTGATACTTGGTTCGCTAACGCCATCCCTAAAAAAACTTGTGAGGCCCTAAAATTTATTCTACATTCATAGAACTATAATATTTGAATTGTTATTGCATGTATTCATAGTGTATTAGAATTACATTTCAGTTTCTCACTGAGGCCGATGATTAAAATTTGCCCCAAAAGAGTGCAGCGGTGACATATTTTTGATGTCCTTTTTTAGAGATGGGTTAGTGAACCTGAGGCAGTAATGTACACAAACAATATATGTTGTGTTGTTGGTATTTTGGTTCGCCAACTCCATCTCTCAAACAAATTATAAGATCCTTGATTTATTCTCATATGGAATTATATATGATATTTGAATTGTTTATGATTTTTTAATGATTCGTATGATGCATATGTATATGTATGGTTTTGATCATAAGTTATTTCTACATGTATCTGAAAATTATTTGTTTTTTGTTATTTATAATTAAAATATTTAGGATTGTTTTTGTACTTGAATATGTATATCCCTGAATACTGTTTCCTAGGATTACATTTCAATTTCTTATTGTGGCCAATGATTCAAATTTTTCCTAAAAGAGAGGCAGACACATTGGTATCGGATTGTTTCAGGGATGAGTTAGAGAACCTAGGACAATGTACAGGAACAATAGGTTGTGCAATTGGTACTTGGTTCGCTTACGCCATCGCCGAAGAAACTTATGAGACCTCAATCTTTGTTCTACATTTACTCTAATCCAATTAATTTTCATTTTGTCGAGATGAAATGATATATAAACTGATCAAACTATTGTTGAGATGCATTCTTTTATATCAATTTAATATTGTCTTACATATGTTATCAACTCTTGAGTTGTAATACAATTAATTTAATCATATGTATGAGTTAAGTTATGTCCTTATAAATCAACAGGAGGATTCTAATGATGTGGCCTCCAGCAAGTACTCCGGAGACAACAAGAGCCGCTGCGTGCTGAGGCGGTTATGGTGTGGGAAAATTCCTTTCTACCGTGGGGGGTACTGTTTTTCCCATTCTCTGGCAAAGACATCGACACGGACCTCGCTAGCATGATATAGCACGCGGTGGATGTTGGTAGAAGACGAGGCCGAAAGCAGCAGCCAAAGACCTTGGTGCGGCACACAACATACATCAAATTCCTCCGACAATATGTCAGGACTAGCCTATTTCCCCTCGAGTAGGCTGATGCATGCTCTTGCTACTGCCCCTGCTAGGCATCTCCGTGTCCCTCCTTCTACCCCTGCTTTTATTTTGTTTAAGTTAATTATTACCTAGTTGCATGTAAGATAATTCCGCGTTGTCTCTAGTGGTTATTGAACTACTAATTATAAGAACTTCGTCTATATATATATATATATTAATCTACTCCTTTATATTGAGTTTCTTAATATTTCTAGTGTTCAATTATATTACTGATCATGTTCACATGTACACTACCAAATATTTCTACTACTCGATTATATTATAATTTTCAAGGAATACATCAACAATATTTTAAAATTGGTGGAAAATTCTTATTTAAGTAACTAAATGATCTCACATCGGCATTAAACATTTGAATTAGTCAAATTCAAAACAATTGCACCTTATTATTCTGCAACATGTATGAATCTCATTTACTCTTAGAACTCAATTTCACTTTTCGATATACATATGTACTACGCCATATATTTTCTTCGATGTATGAACCTCATTTACTCTTAGAACTCAATTTCACTCTATCAAGCATGTGTAAACACCTTCCTTTGTCTTTAAATTATGAGTTATTCTCAAAATTTAGGATTAACAAAATCCGGAGTTCTGAATATATTCGGATGTCGGAATATCACTCAACGAAATTTCCTTTAAAGAATACATGAAAAAAGGTTATATTAGTGAAAAATTCACAATTAAGTAACGCAATGATCTCACTTCGTGATTAAACATTTGAATTAGTCAAATTCAAAACACTTGCACCTTATTTCTCTGTAGCAAAGCGCATGAACACTAGTCATCATGCCTTTCAGGGTAAAATCCAAGGTTTGTACTACGCCAATTATTTTCTTCAATTTATGAACCTCATTTAGTCTTAGGGGACTCAATTTCACTCTAGCAAGCATGTATACACACCTTTCTTTGCCTTTAAATTATGAATAATTTTCAAATTTTAGGATACTCAAATGCCGGAATTCCGAATATATCCAGAGTTTCGAATATTAGCTCTTTTCAAATTACTAGTCATCTAGTACTTGGCGGAAAAATGTGAAATATTCAGAGAACGGGTGTCCTTAAATACTTTTTACACTTGCAGTTGTCTGAGGCTAGTACTTGGTGGAAAATATTTGGATAAATATTTCAGATTTGCGCCACTTTTGTTCTTCCCCGCCCGCGCAGACCACTATCCACCGCCGCCGCCCTCCACCATTGCTGCCTCCGGTCCCCTACCTCTCCACCACTGCCGCCTTCGGTCCCCTGCGGTGCGGACGCTCTCCCTCGCCTCCGAGGACCCCTTTGTCATCCAGGTAGGTGTGCGTGAAAACCAAACCCCCAAAACCCTAAATCAGCAGCTTCGATTTAGGAATTTTGCCATGAAATTTGCCATTTTGCTTCTCGAATTTTGGGTTCCAGGTTAATGAGCTACAAAAACCCGACGGTGCCGTCAGGAGAGCCTTCCCCAGCCGTCCTTCGTTTGTCCCAACCTTTTCCCCTTGTATAAATCTAAAAATCTGCAATTGTCACTTCTAGCAATAGAGTTTTAATTGTCACTTAATTGGTCTCTATATCTATTTTAATTGTCACTTCATTAGTCTTCTTGCATCCCGATTGTATCAAGATGCTCTCTCTGTATCTATTTAACATATGGGAACCTGCAGTGACAATGCGATAACGCTCTCTAGCGATGATAGTTCTCACATTAACTTTGGTGGTTTTGAATTCCAGTCAACAGATGAAGATCCCACTGAGAGGATTGACTTTAGAGGTATCAAAAGAACATCAAAATTGCAGTCATATGTTTTGTATGCATTTAGACGATAGACATTAATATTTCACCGCATTAAAAAAATTATGTGTTGTTGCATCAGGGCCTCAACACATGGGGGACACTAATTTTGATAAGCAGAGCCTTTTTGGAAATGACATGTATCTGAAAGAAGTTCATGTACACTTCCTATTAGACTAGTGTGAACCCGAATTTCCACCCAAAACCAAGTACTACGTCTACAGGTTGCTCTATTCATCTGTCATGAAAAGGAAGTGCAAGATGGTAAGATGATATAATCTTGATCATGTTATCAACAAGATACCCTATGATATTTAAATACTTCCAGTAATTACAAGCATGCTAATTCTTTAATTCTCTGTACTTGTCCAGACATTTGGAGCTGAGTTCACAAGAAAATACCTAAAGAATCTCCTTGATGAACCTATTGATTTCCATGTTTAGCAAATCAAGAGCAAAAAGCAAAGATAGTTAGGATGAAGATGAGAGCTGGATCAAATGCAATCTTGATGACTGGATGGGAGAAGGTTGTGAGAAGCTTCAACCTAAAGCAGGATATCATTTTCCTTTTTTGCTTTGATGAAAAAGATAATGGAGAGGTACATATTCTAGTTCAGCAACTTCCACTGGGCGGCCGAATATAAATGCAATGCTGGTTTGTTAGACAGTACTAGTTATGCTAGCCGATGGATTTATGGAATGCACTTTGTATGTACTGCCATAACGTGTAATGTCTAAATTTGTATTGATTTCCCCAACTATCTGGCTAATGTTACCGTGATCGAGCTGCTCTAAATTTTTTAGTTAATGTGTCTACCTGTCTGCTGAATCATGATTATGTGTCATGTCAGCTATGATCAAGTTCGAATTAGCATGCTACTATTTAAAATGGTTTACACACACTGGAGACGATCACTTTAAAAAGACGTTTCGAGACTCAGGTCGCGTGATTATTAAAAACGGTCCCTAGTATAGGCCGTCTAAGGTTGAGGAGTTCTTCCAAGCGGTCAGAAATACTGGCCGTCTCCAGCTCATATACGTTATAGGCATTTTCCTTTTTGCACCGTCTGAGGTATCGTATCTTAGAGCCGCAAACAACGGCGCATATGGTATGCTCTTAGAAGCTATGCGCTTGAGCCGGAACGAGAAACCGTCTAAGGCCTATGGGCAATTGATATCTGTAAGTAACGCATTTGTACTACTGTATGTAGGTTATCCACTAGGGGGACCGCGACGCTTCATTTGTAGTAACCTCTACATCGTGTAGAGTGCCGTGACATATTTACGGAGAACTGTACACACTTGGATGCTACAGCAAGAGATATTTTTTCCGACATGGGTGGCAGCCTGATGTTCGTATCGGCCCGCCATCTTGTTAAGTGTTTCAATGTTGAGCTTCACGTAATTCGCTTTTTTGTCCTTTTTTGGTCTGTGGACTCGTGTCGGCTATGGGCATCCTTATTATGAAGAAGCGGGGTGTAATTGTTAAATCATTTATCACCCATTTCAAAAAAATAATTAGTCATCTACCTATTCATCTAGCTTTAACAAATGCATCATCCTTATCTGCTAAATCAATACCACTATAGAGTGTAGAAATAAATTTGTACATTGATCATTCGATAAAGATTGACAAATCCCAACATTGTTGATCATTGGATCTTCTTTTTCATATGTTAAATTATGTCATGTCTAGTACCTATAAGATTCTATTGTTAATCTTTTGCACAATAGACACTACACAAAAATCTCACAACATACTTCTGTTAGTAGAACTGTCATTTTTACTTTGTTATTTTCTTGGTTCCAAGATTATACCTTAACTCAAATTCATGTATGTTTTGCATACGGAGCACTAGCTATTCATGTTATTGTGCACTATCAATACAACATACTTAATTATAATAGACAACTCCGTACAAAATGTGTTTTAACATATTTTAGCTATATTTTCTCTATAGCATGTCACACAATTTTCATGTTTTAACAAGCTAATATCGGTTGCTTTCTAAATGATATGAAGTGGTACAAGAACTAAATATAGACTCGATACTTCATTGACGTGGCTTAAAATTATAATTACTTTTTAAGATTTACCAATTATAATTCGACATAGTAATCATATGTCATACTATCTACTTCTATAATCTATGCTATCACGTGAAAGGCACGTGCAACTTATTAGTATGTGTAGTGTGGAAATTAAACTTGCTAGGTACTATGATTATTTACATACCTTCGCCTCCGATGTTGGATTTAACACACCACAATTCTCCTCTTTTACCTCCCGATAGCGCTCTATTATTGCATTCATGCCGCTGATAATAAGAAATGACAAATATATTCAAAGTTTTGCTACTTCATAGTGGTAGCAAGAATCGACCAGATTAACTAACTAAGAAAGGACCAATCAAGTAATTAGAGGTTACAAGAGCAAGAGACGGAGTTAATTAATGAACCTCGAGCTTGCGTAGTCATAGAGACGACCGGTGCTGGAGAAGACGACGAGCGCGAGATCAGCGTCGCAGAGGATAGCGAGTTCCCGAGCCTTCTTCATCAGCCCACCGCGTCGCTTGGAGAAAGTCACCTGGCGGTTCGTCGCGTTGTCGATCCGCTCGATTGCAATTTTCCCTCTCCCCATCGTCCTCTTATTCTTCTCTGGTCTCCCGATCTATTTATAGATCAGACTATATCCTTCTGTCGGCCAGACGGATTGAGAAAAAGTAAGAATGGAAAGGGGCTAGATAGCTCGCTAGGTGCTAATGGCTTCTTCCAGGTGACAACGAGTCTAATTCAGCTAGAAGAGCTTCCCCGCATACCAATCCAGCTAAATTGTTGTATTGTTTTATTTGCTTGTTTTGGTTTGCAAGCCAAAGGCCGAATCGTGCCCATGTGCTGATGACGACCGAAAAGCTAAGATTAAATAGCTAAACCATAGAGCAAGTTAATTAATGGCCCCACTACATACTATTTTCCTAATTGTCTACAATAAAAACGTCCATGTATAACAAATTGTTGCAAATCGTACTGCCATCCATAGTTTAACTTTGGTACGAGGAATGCCTATTGGCTTCGTACATGTTGCTCATCTGCCACGGAATATGCGGTCAACCAGCTCCTTTTTTGATAAACTCGGGTAAATAAACAAACAATTGTGTTACCTGCCCAACATTTTAAATTGCGATATTAACTAATGTCATGTCACAACATAGGAATCGGAGCTAAGGTTGTACGACTTATTTAGAAGTGTGTGCTCGTATCTTTGGTGCTCACCATGTTAGTTCATGTTACCAGTAACATGCGGGCCGCCACTTTATCCAAGGTTGTGTGCTCATATCTTTTTTTTTAAACACGGTACAATTGGAGACGCCCACAACACATACATGCACCCACCCTATAAACTGGCACACACACACTCCCTATCCCTATGAGCACCTTCGAGAGACTGAGCCGATGGTATCTTGGTAGAGTTATCCAATTGTATGTCGACATATTAGCATATTTATAAATGTGGGTAGTGCACTTTCTTCAAAGTTTGGTGCGGATATGTTGATAGAGCCACCTAACTTCACCTCAACAAGTTACCATATATGTAATCTGTAGGTACTACACATTTTACACAGCTATGTGCTGATATATCCAATAACATGGTATAGTTTTCCAATTATATCTTGAGATGTTGAAATTAAAATAACAAGAAAATAAGAAAGGCGCCAAACTGAATTGCCTTCTTTCAATGACAGTTGTATGACTTTTGATGTTACTTCCCTATGCATGATATTCTGGTGTATAATTAAGATGCCAAAGCTTGGGACTATAAAGTCGTAGATGAAGTACAACATATAAATATGGTGGCATCTTTCGTACGGACCGTACAGATCCTTTGCATGCTCACAAACACGTCAAGTTTTATTTCTTTTCAGTAAACTTTTGCCTACGGTAGTCTATTACAATGTGTCTGAACTCTATATTGCAGGAAAGATACACACTTGTGATGTTGGTTGTGATTTCAGGAGATAATAATTTTTTACCGTACGTGTTGGAGTGGGCACCCGCAGGAACATTATTGGCATTTGGGTGGTAATGGCCGCAACAAATTTGCAAATAGCTTAACATGTGTTTAAGGTTATTGGATTGGTGAGTGCAGTTGCCTAATCCAAAAAAAAGTACGGGTTTAAGGTGCCCACATTGCATGATGCGCAAAATGTTGCAGTCCATGTGAGTGACAGCATACCGATCTCGATTGGAGCCAGCAATCGATTAAATTAGAGTTACTTTGATTCATTCAAGATTTGGTGCTCTGAGCCATGCCACCACTTGATCTTTATTAAGTAGTCCTAAATGATGAAGCCAGCACTAGGTTTGATTCTTGTTGCTTGCTGTATCAGCTCAGATGGGTGGACAAAGCTAGAGTCACTGTATCTCCCTGATGCTTATTGTCTTCTCGAGCAAAAAACATCTTTAATTTCTATTTTTCATCTCCAATAGCACTTGAAAAATACTTTAGGTTATGGAGGAACTTAAATACAATGTACATACATGCTGAAAACATTAAAAACGCAAGCTATTTAAGTCACATGCTACATATCAAAGTTATACAACTACAAAAGCGTTTATATTCCAACTTCTCCATCGAAGATGCACACAGCCAGTTTGTGTATATAATATTGTTAACTCAGTTACTAGAAGAGGCTGTCAGGTCATATAGTTGGCACAATTAAAGCTCCTTGTACTTGTAGCGGAACCATTCAACAGGTACAGCTGAAACCAGTGTCGTGCATCACTATTAATCTCAGCCAAGAAACGCATCGCGGAATGAACTAAGAGAGGCACTAAAGGGAGCACAGTCACCGTCCCTAGATGCCAACCATGATCATGTCCGCGCAGGTGATGATGGCAAGAAAGAGAAGACAACAAAAGCGCAAGATTTCAAATCTAGTCGCAATCGACCGCTTCACTTCTGCTACGTTCTGCTACGACCGAGGGGTATTAGGATATGGATACGTATACATATATGAGATAAACTAGGACTTTAAGATCAGTTTGTACTCCAGATCTACCTACCCCTTGTACCTCTATAGATACCCTCGCGAGGGTCAGATAAGAAACATTAGGAATCATTATTTTCTACATGAACCAACCATGTCACCTTGTTCTTCAATGAATTAGCTTCAAAGTGTAACATTATCTTCATGGAACATGCATCCGCACATATTCAGTTTATTAAATTATCATGTTTCGATGCAAATTTCAGTAAATATAATTGGTCCGTGTTTGAAGATGCAGGCGGCAGTTGACACAAATAATGGCCAACCTACTGATTGAGTAATAGAATTTGTTCCTATAGCATTTAGGACTCAGAAATTTATTAGCATCAGAATTATGGTGGAAATGGTTTGATTATTAAGAGTAAGAACATAAAGTCCGGAACCTGCCTTCTTCTCTTTGATGGGTGTAAGAGCATCTCTAGCGGATCCCAAAAAACCTGACCTGCATAATAACCGCTATTTTCCGGTTACTGTACAAACAAACGAGACACCCAGCTCCTAGAAAAGAGCCTGACATGGAAAATATTTTCGAGGAGCGGGATACTGGACCTCCCACACACGATATCTCAAGGTTTCATCCGATCAAATCCATATCCCAGATCATTCTGAAATATTGGCGTCGCTGAAGTTTTGGCTTTTCTCCCACGCTATAGCCTCGTGCCGCCTGCCGCCATAAATTTGAGCCTAGAAGGTCTTCCGCCATCCGCCTCTCCATTCCCGCACCTAGGGGAGCTCGCGGCCGGTCTTTCCTTCTTCCCCCATCTCACCCAAGCCATCGGCGCCACAGGTTTTCGGGAAGCTACATAGGATGCACCGCATCCGCCAACCATTATTGAGTAGCTACGTTGAAGCTCTATCGCTGCCATCTCTCTCGGACTCAATCGAGGAGATTGCCTCCATCAAAGTGCACACCTCGAGTCACAATTTGACCCGTCTCCGGCCTCAAGGTAAATTCCCCATTCCTATTTTAATGTGCGTCCATGCCAATCATTTATTCGCCCATGGGTTTGTTTGAACAAAAAACCTTTGGGTAGATGAATACATCCTTGAGCTTGCTCAAGGAATCATCATCATGAGACGATTCTGAGATTGGGGAATTCCTTTATCGATGACGATGTCGAGAATCTCATCTTGTTGGCCACCACGAAGGAACTCGAGGACGACAAGAAAAGGAAGCGCTAATGCTTGATGGTTGGCTGCCTTTGCTTTCCTTGGGATCGAGTACTTGGCCATCATATTCTCATGTGGGATCACTTTACTGGGGTTTTCACCTTCCTGGATCACCTCTTTTGTAGGCGTAATCGAACACGGGGAGAGCTATTTGTGCACCTTTTTTCACTTGCCAGATAAATTGTGTCGGTCTTATTGGATATAGAGTATATCAAAAGATAACGATTGCAATGAGAGTGACTTCACACGGCATTCGGACTGATTACACTGATTAGTATATTTGCATTGAAGAGGATACCATGCTCGAGTGTGTGAGGCAGGTTTTGAAGGTGATGATCCATGACTTTGGCCTCGTGTATCGTCGAGATCTTAATGAGGAGGATACAAAGAGATTGATGGAAATGAATGAAGTAATAGGAAGCAAGAGGATGGTCGGGAATGCTTGGTATTGTGGATTGCATGAACTAGAGGTGGAAGAACTTCCCTACAACTTGGCACGGGCATTACACCGGTCAAGAGATCTCATGTTCTTGGCTTCCTAGTGGAGATGCTACATTGCAACTACACCGTTAATGGGCATGACTATACCGTGGGTTATTATCTAGCTGATTGCATCTATCCTTCCAGGTCAACATTTTTGAATACCATCCATACTACCAAAAAAGGAAGTACTATGTGTTTTCCCAAACCCAAGAAGCTACCAAAAGTACATTGACAAATTTTGGTGTGTTACAAGCTCGTTTTGCTATTGCTTGAGGTCATGCCAAATATTGGACAGGAAATCCATCTCAATTATCATGACGACATATATGATTATGTATAACATGATCATCAATGGTGAGAGAGATATGGAGTTGGAATTTTTCCTTGAAAATGTTGTTAGTGGTGTGAAACCTCAAAGAAATCCCAACTGGAGACAAGCTTTTCTTGAGACATACTAGTAGAATGAAGGCAAATGTACGCATACCCAACTTTGTAATGATTTCATTATCAATGGGAACTGTATGGTGGGATATAGTCTCTCCTGATTTATTCATTTGATTTCATATGTATTCATGTGTGATTTGAACAATTGCATTCTAGATAATTCATTTTTTGTTTAATTATTTGGATTTGAAGTATTATTGTAATTTGGATATGGTGTAATGTGTGATGCTAAACCATTAATAAGTTTCTATATTAAGATTTTTGTCCAAACCATGAACATGAGCTAAACACAGTAAATCATTTTTCAGTACCGTGCGTTCCAGGGAAGAACGGATCTCGAAAACTCGTATCGGAAGAGTTTTCTAGTATGATTTTTCGGCATCTGTTCTACCCCAGAACACACGCTACCAGAAAATAGTTTTGGGGAAACCTGGTATAGGTTTTCCGGAGTGGGGAGATCCGGGATCTGCTATAGAGGCTCTAAGCTCTTCCCTAGTTGATTTTCCAATAAACAGAAGTCTTTTATTACTAAGTTGGATAATCTCTCTCTCTCCCATGAGGTTCCTAAAAGCTAAGTAATGAGTGGTCACTTGAATGTTTCCCTACCTTGTTTCGTGCTGTAATTTTCTTACTTCTCCTTCCAAAAAGTAGAAATATATAATTTGTTTTTATCAACTGAACAATAATTTGTTTTTGGCTGCAATCAAGGACAGTTTTCTATCATATATTTGGGCATTTCATACATTACCAGAGCCTTAAAAATTCTGAATGGAAAATTGTTGAAGAATGATTACAATTAAGGTTAAGTAGTTGGAAACGAAAATTGTCATCCTTGGGGGACGGCTGATTCTCATAAATTTAGTACTCAGTAACACGGTACTGTATATGATATCTTTTTCCAACTACCAAAAGTAGTGTTGAAATGTTTGGAATATTTTCGATCAAGATTTTTTGGCTAGGGGATAATGATTGAAAGAAATATCGACTGCCTAAGTAGAGTGTAGTTTGTCGATCCAAAGACCAGGCAGGCTTGGTATTCAAGATATTGAAATCAAAAAAATAGCCCTCCTTGGTAAGTGGCTCTTTACGTTGCTAACTGAAGAAGGGTTTTGGAAAACTCTCAATAGGATAAAATATGTTGGCTTAAAAGCGTTGTCCTGGGTGCTATGGAAACCCGGAGACTCTTATTTTTGGGTTGGACTCATGGGAACAAAGAAAATTTTCTTCCGCTTGGGGTGATTTTCAACTATCGATAGATCTGGGATTCGGTTCTGGGAACATAAGTAGTTAGGCAATGCTACTCTTCGGGAAAATATCCAGCACTGTATAATATTGTTCATCACAAAGGTGATATAATCGCCAAGGTGATGGAGTCATCTCCACAAATGTGACGTTCAAAAGAGAGTTAATTGCTCCTACACTTGCTTCTTGGAATGCCTTGCTCCTGCTCTTGGCCTTTGTCCAACTAGTACCTGGGACTAATGAATTTCGCCTCCATATACAATGCACTGGTCCAACCAAACGTACCAGTTGATAACAACAGGAAATTCTGGAGGATGAATATACCTTTAAAAACAACTTTTTTGCGTGGTATCTTCGCCGGGGGTGATCCTAGAATAGTCTTATTAGGCATAATTATCAAGGAGATAATAAATGTGTGTTTTGTCATCATGACGAGACAATCCAACATTTATTCTTACAATGCCAATTTGCTCATTATATATGACCAGTCATCCAAGTAGCTTCAGCCTTATATCCTCAACATAGTGTTACCAACATTTTTTGAAACTGGCTACATGGGATAGAACATAAGTATAGAATACTTCTTAGGGTGAGACCTATTGTCATTATTTGGTCCCTATGGCTATGTAGAAATGGTAAAGTGTTCAATGGAAAATTGTCTTCTCTCACACAGTTTATCTACCGGTGTACGTCTACAATCCGCACTTGGTCTTCCCTGCATCGTGGGGAGTTACACGACTTTTTTAGAGGCGTGCACGCGATTGAAGGATACGGCTAGAGACTTATTTTCCCGGCATGGATGACAGCATAATCTGCAGATTGATTCTCTACTAACTTAGGCGTTTTTACACTTTCTCATGATGATATGTAATTCACCTGGTTTCTTTTTATTTTAGGTTATCGACTTTGCACATGGAGCGGCTATGTGCATATTTTCTATGCAGAGACTCGGTCTATGACTTAAAACTCTTTTAGCAATAAAGTCACCCTTTATCAATAAAATGAGGTATTTAGAGAGAACAATTTAAAGCTGTACTACGTGCATTCCCCGTGCAACACTACTAGTGTAGTTTATTGTAGAAAGATCAGGTGAAATAATTTAGAAGAAAATTTCATTGGTTTAGAAGGCGTGGCTGATTGACCACACTCGCTATGATGACAAAACTAAGATGACTATGAAATAAACATGCACTTTGAACCAAAATATATAGAATTTTCAACATTTTTTTGAGATTTTCAGCTAGATTGGAAAACATCATTCATATGAAATATTGTTCAATCTAGTTTGAAAAGGGGCCTGCAAAAATCCTTTCAGAGAAGGCCATAGAAATGCATAGAGACAAGGAGTCATTGCATGGAAGAGATACGGGATGCGTTGTGTGGATATGGTTGACCCTCATGGAGCTTCTTGTTAATATGATGATGACATATTGATTTTATACCAGGTGTGAATTATGGTGGATCACATGAATCAGAACCTGATCAAAGTCAGTCTCTGCGGTGTTCAAGTTTGATAATAAATCTGAAATGATCGACATTTGTGAGTATCTAAAAACTTAGCGTACACATACTCATTCATCGTCTATATGAACTTCTCTTTTCATTCTAGAGATCAAGTTAGATCCACATAAATACATTTCCAACTCTATATGTGTCTCGAGCACTACACTTTGGTGTAATCTTGATGTGCACAACATACATACATGTGTGTTCACTCCTCATGCAAATTGAACTGGACGCGCAATAACTGATGAGCTTCTATATCGTCCAAGCACTGAAATACACTAGAGTAGTTTCATGAAAATCAAGAAAATTTGGTTAACAAATAGCATGTGTAATTAGTTGTAACTTCTTTGACATGTGACTGAGCAAGAGGATGTTTATAACTCTCTAAAAAAAGGTGGATATTTTTAACAATGTAATTACACATGAAAACTTACCACAATGAACGAGGTAATCGGTGTTATTCATCGTCATGTTCATGCTGGCACAACTGAAGGTCAATATTTTGTTCCCGTACTCTAGATTTTGTGTTGCTTCCGCTAGCTTGCTCCTGATCACTTGATCTGATGCCTTCCGAAATCTAAGTAATTACATAAATTCGTTCGTCAACATTAGTTCTCTTCCATACTTGCAACCATATAAATTTAAGCTGGTATTTATTATTTACGAGGGTCACGCTACCATGTGTACAAACATGCATTTTTCTTTCTCCTTACTCATTAGTCGAGAACATTACTTCCTAGTTTGCTCCATACTACAGTTTCAAAAGATGTATACCCTTTGATAGCAAATCTTAGTCGTATTATGATTTGGACTAGTCAAACATTCTGAAGTTTGATCACTACTGGGATTTTGTTTAATAACTAGAATGGTCAAAGTTTAAACATAAATTTTTTGCAGATGTCTGAAATGACATACTTTGATGACATGATTTTATGGACAAACTAGAATCAATGTATTAGCTTACATTTTCTTTTGTAAACTGTAAGGAAGACACTACTTGCCTCTGCATCGGCAGATGCATGCACCCATGACCATCCTGATGATATTACCTGCATTATAATACTAGGGAATATATGACAATTTTTACCTTCTTTTGCAGTTCCATCTTGTTCTCATAAGCAATGCTCAACTTCTTGCCAAGTTTTAGATTTTCCTTATGAATAAGAAATCCCTACAAGAGAAAATTCCATCTCATCATAACATAATTAGTCGACACTTGAGCTATTTCAACACAAACATCAGCATCAGCAGCAGCAAGAAGAGGACTAAGATGTAGTGAACCTTATGACTGAGTTCTTGGATCTCCTCTGCCAGAAGTTGCTCCTGTAGAAAACAATTGCAAGTAAAGTATGTATCATGCGTATATAACTGCAATAAAAATGAATAAATAGAGAAGGTGAAAGAAAAAGGTACCTTCCTCTTTCTTAAGGAATGCAAGCTAATCTCAAGTTGGCTTTGGAGATGCTGTAGATCTCGACCATTTGAGCCAGATAGTTCCTCTCCCAATAGTTGCCTGTGTATCCATCAGAGACCACATGGTTTAATGGTGTAACTAACTACCACTCCCGCCGTTCCATAATTTTTGTCGTGGTTTTAGTACAATAGTTCTTGTCGTGGCTTTAGTTGTACCAACATAATTAGTTCACCTTGCATGTAGATAGAAGTATGTGATGGCGTGCATGGCTGAGGCCTGGAATTGCATGAGTATTACGCATGTTAGTTGTGTCATTAGGGCCGAGTGATTTGGCCAGCAGTTGTGTCGTTAGTTGTGTCATTAGGGCCGACTGAAAGGAAAGGTTTAAGATATCTCGGTTGGGCCGAGAGATAGGTGGAAGCTCGTGCATGTAGTCGCTTGGTCATAGATAGTTGGCGAGTCATGTGGATCATGGAGATAGTTTAGGAAGTGATTAGATCAGAGAACCATGCGAGTAGTGGCTGCATGGCTAGTTGGGTTGGTCCTCCACAGCTGCTTCCATATGTAACGCATTTGTACTTTGTATACCTGGTAACAAGAAATATAGTGAAATTGTAGCCACGGTGGTGCCAAGGAAGAGATTCTGGGCAAAGCCCATTTGGTCTTCTTCCTTAGCTGTGTTCTTGTGTGTTCTTGAGTGAAACCGTGAGAGTTGTGAGAAGTTTGAGAGAGAAGAGAGGAACTGAAGCATTCAGCTCCAACAAACCACGACAAAAATTATAGAATCGGAGGGAGTAGATTCCCATTTTCTTCATTCATGCAACAAAAAGTGCTACTGTATACATGGTTCTTCAAGACAGAGATGATGACATGTTTCGTCAAAAAGCGATGTTGACATGCATCATCGTACACACTTTTTATCTAATTAACTTGCATATGAAAAACCCTAAACAAGAAGTTCTGGATAGCTCATTTTATTTATATGCATAGGTAATACTCCCTCGGTCCAATTCATAAATAATTTTCGATTTGAGATTAACTTTGAACATAAATTTACCAAACAAATATATGAGTTATATGTTGTCAAATGTACACCATTAGATTCGTATTTCAATGATATTTTTAATGGTATATTTTTTGTGCAAAATATATAGTCAAATATATGGTCAAAATTAGTCTCGAAAATATAGGGGATCTTGTAAACCTCCTGGAGGGAATGCTAAATAATATTAATATTACCTATTATTGTGTTGTATTTTCTGCACTTGCTGCCTCAAGGTTGTAACCTCCCTCTGCCATAACTGCAAGATTAGGAAAGCCTTAAGATAGATGGTTCTATCTTAAAATTACCACATTGTATGATGTTTTTTGAAGGAACACATAGAGATATTCTCGTCAAATGAAAAAATACGAAATTTCTATCAATTGCACGAGATAGTATCTTTATGTCACACTTTATCTTGATATATTTTAATCACCACATATTTCTGTAAGCATGCCACCACTTATTGTCAGAGATAACACTAAAGTATAATTCATTATCCAACATGTTATTGCCTTTTGTGGATGACGTATAATGCATAAGAGGAAACCATCTTATCAACAATTAACATGTGCCCTTATTCACCATTGAAACGGTTGATTGTAATGGAATGTAGAGCTGCATGGGGAAGCTAGCTTTCACGAAGATTCACAAGAGCCATCTATGTTTTTCTTCACTTTTGCTTCAGTGCCCCCCCCCCCCTTCTTCTCAAAACTCTAGCAGAGTGAGAACAAGGCAATAGCCTGGTGGTTGGGTCGCAGTTGGCGCATCCCAACGACCGGAGTTCGATCCCTGTCAGAGACGAATTTCCGGAATTCTCACGCCGACCCGCTTCTACTATATCAAAAAAAGTGTCTAGTTCCTCCTATACTGTTTCATCTTTTTTTTTAAACTCTAGCAGAGTCAGACTCATGGACAGTCTGGATTCACACGTACCCCTTCGAAATGAAGGGCACCCCTACGGCTCGATCTGAACTGTACAGACCTGCTCGTACATACCCCTACACTTATTGTATGGTGATGTGGGGAGGAACCGAAGTTGTCTCTACCAAGTATATGATACTTCGATCGCGATAATAGTGTTGGTGGGGACGTGGAGTATACCCAGCTCTACCGATTATACCGATACTAGGGTATACATGGCTTGGATATGAGCTTCGATGGGCCAATTAGGAAAACTACATGGGGCAAACTTACACTTGAGTTTGGGGGAGGGACCGAAGCACACCTCGTTTTTCGTAAGTGAAAAAAATAGAATCTAGCAAATTCTAATGGTAGAATCAGAAAATCTAGCTACAAACGAATATTTGCAGGATTTTGAGTTATTGGAATTTTTCCTAGAATACACCTTTAGGGGGGAAGCACACCTTGTTTTTCGTAAGTGAAAAAAATAGAATCTAGCAAAAATTTAATGGCATAATCAGAAAATCTAGCTACAAACGGATATTTGCAGGATTTTTAGTTATTGGAATTTATCCTAGAATACACCTTTTTACTAGATGGGATAGCCTGATAGGACCACCTAGCTAGCTAGTGTCACTATTGAGACAAGCAAATATGCATCCAGCCACAACATATATCCTGCCAAGGATTAAGTAATAAGCTTAAGAAAAAGATGCTTAAGAGAGGCATGTGTGAGTTATGACACAACTCACAAACCGAGGGGAGGGGATTGCCATGCTACACCTACTCTTACTACTCCGTACTACACACAATTCTACCAAGATAAACATATTACTAGAAGTATTTCAACACTATTTCATCCATTTTTCTAATATACCCTACTTATTTTGGTGGATTTCATTTTTGCTAATCCTGCGAGGTTTCTGTTATGATGTGTAGCCAGAAGCCAAGAAATTGGCGACCCATAATTTTCTGGCTCTTGTTTGGTAATTTTTGTTACCAAGGTCCCACGATAACTCACTTGTACTTCTCATAGATTGCATCCAAGTAATTAGCAAAATGTGATCACTTTATGTGTGCAATTTAACAATTATTCATTTTACTACATAACTAATTAATGATCTATATATTCATGTAGCTTGAACAAATGCCTCGTCCTTATCTGCTAAATATGTATAGTGTTGAAATTAAGCTAGCTAGGTACTATGAATACATACATACCTTTGCCTCTGCTGTTGGATTTAACACACCACAATTCTCTTCGTTTGCCTCCTGGTAGCGCTGTACTATTGCATTCATGCCGCTGATAATAAGAAATGGCAAACATATTCAAAGTTTTAGTACCTCATAGTGCTAACAACAATCGACCAGATTAACTAATTAAGAAAGGACCAATCAAGTAATTAGAGGTTACAAAAGAGCAAGAGATGGAGTTAATTAATGAACCTCGAGCTTGCGTAGTCATAGAGACGACCTGTGCTGGAGAAGACGATCAGCGCGAGATCGGCGTCGCAGAGGATAGCGAGTTCCCGAGCCTTCTTCATCAGCCCTCTGCGTCGCTTGGAGAAGGTCACCTGGCGGTTCGTCACGTTGTCGATCCGCTCGATTGCGATTTTCCCTCTCCCCATCGTCCACTTCTTCTTCTCCGGTCCCTTGATCTATTTATAGATCAGACTATCCTTCTGCCGGCCAGACGGATTGAGAAAAAATAAGAATGGAAAGGGAGCTTTGATAGCTCGCTAGGTGCTAATGGCTTCTTCCAGGTGACAACAAGTCTAATTCAGCTAGAAGAGCTTTCCCCCATACCAATCCAGCTAAATTGGTGTATATTGTTTTATTTGCTTGTTTTGGTTTGCAAGCTATAAAGGCCGAATCATGCCCATGTGCCGATGACGACCCAAAAGCTAAGATTAAATAGCTAAACCGTAGAGCAGGTTAATTAATGGCCCCACTACATACTATTTTCCTAGTTGTCTACAATATGTATAACTTTATTGTTGCAACCGTACTGTCATCCATAGTTTAACTTGGATACGAGGAATGCCTATTGGCTTCGTACATATTGCTCATCTGCCGTGGAATATGCGGTCAACCAGCTCCTTTTTTTTTTGTTAAACTCTAGTTAATAAACAAACAATTGTGTTACGTACCCGCTCAACAATTTAATTTGCGATATTAAATAATTTCATGTCATAACATAGGAATCAGAGCTAAAGTTGTACTCCCTCCGTCCCAAGGCTTAAGGATATAATTTTTTTGAAAAGTCAAGCTACAGAAAGTTTGACTAAACTTTTTAAAAAAATATCAAGAACTATGATATTATATAGATACCACGTGAAAATATATTTCATGATGTATCCAAAGGTATAGATTTCATATTATAAATTTTAATATATTTTTTTAAAAACTTGGTCAAATTTTACATAGTTTGACTTTTTCAAAAAATTATATGCCTTAAGCCTTGGGACGGAGGGAGTACAACTTATTTAGAAGTGTGTGCAGTTCATGTTACCACCGTAACATGTGGCCACCGTAACATGTGGGCTACCCACTTTAACCGAGGTTGTATGCTCGTATCTTGGTAGAGTCATCCAACTGTATGTCGACATATTAGCATATCTGTAAAAGTGGTTACTGCACTTTTTTCAAAGTTTGCTGCTGATATGTTGGTTGAGCCATCTAACTGCACCTCAACAAATCCGGTGTGTTTTCCGTCAAATCGGCCTATCACTTAGCTGTGCAGAAGAAGAGGGAGGCTGCTGGGATGGTCGGCTCTTCAAATTCTTGTGATGTGCATAAGGGGTGGCTGTCGCTTTGGGCAGCAAATGTTCCAGGAAAAATCAAAGTCCACTTTTGGCGTCTGATTGAGAATGGCCTGGCAGTGGGTACTGAACTCAAACACAGAAGAATCAAAGATGGTGTAAACTGTCTAGTGTGCGGCAAAGGGGAGAGTTTAATCCACCGTTTTTGGGGCTGTTCTCACTCAGCGATGACATGGAAGATTTTCTCGGAGGAAACGGGTATATCACTGGATAAACCCCCTGATGGGCTGCGAAGCCACTCTGAGCTTCGGACCTGGCTCCTGGATTGGATTGGTAAGGCTGACGATAAATCGGTTATGTGGATGCTCATGTTGGTTTATAACCTGTGGCAAGAGAGAAATGAAGCCAGGGACTCCTCCAATATCGTCGACCCTGGTCAGATCGTGCGCAGGACGCTAGCAGGTGTGGAGGAGTGGTTAAACATTCACAAACCAAAGGCACCAACGACGAAGGTTCAGGAGGCTTGGCGGCCGCCGGATCAGGGATGGTGCAAAGCTAATGTGGACGGCGCGTTTAGACAATCGGAGGCGCGGGGTGGCGGTGGTGTTGTGCTGCGCAACAACCATGGGAGCTTCATGGCAGGAGCTTGCCATTTTTTCCCTCATGTCGCTGATGCGGAATGTGCTGAACTCTTGGCATGCCGGAGGGGTCTCCAGGTTGCAAAGGAAATGCAGGTTACAAAATTGGTCTTAGAAACGGACAGTGTCGAGGTTGCAGCAAAGCTGAAAAGGGAAGAGCTGGACAGGTCGGTGCACGGCCCTCTGGTTAGTGAAATAAAATCTCTCCTGCGAGGCTTTCAAGAAACCTTGGTGCGATCGGTTCGACGTTCAGCTAATGAAGCTGCTCACAAAATGGCAAAGGAAGGCTATGATAATAATCTTTGTAAAGTGTGGTTGCATGTACCACCGGATTGTATTGAACGAAGGATCCTCCTGGACTTGGGGACTACTTAAATAAAATCACAGCAGTTTCTTCTCAAAAAAAAAACAAGGTATTCTTGACAAAAAACTGCACCTCAACAAATTACCATATATGTAATTGTAATCTGTAGGTAGTACACATTTACAGAGCTATGTGCTGATATATCGAATAACATGGTATAGTTTTCCAATTACATCTTGAGATTTTGAAATTAAAATAATGAGGAAATAAGAAAGGCGCCAAACTGAACTGCGTTTTTTCAGCGACAGTTGTATGACTTTTGATGCCACTTCCGTATGTATGATATTTTGGTGTATAATTGAGATGCCAAATCTTGGGACTAGAAAGTCGTAGATCAACACAGCCTATAAATATTTTGGCATCTTTCGTACGGACCGTACGAATCCTTTGCATGCTCACAAACACCTCAAGTTTTATTTCTTTTCAGTAAAATTTTGCCTATGGTAGTCTATTACAGTGTGTGTGACCTCTATATTTCAGGTAACATACATGTTGCTCGTGATTTCAACAGATAATAATTTATTACCGTACTTGTTTGAGTGGGCACCCGCAGAAACACTATTGGCATTTGGGTGATAAGGTTGGAAGGAACCAAGTTGCCAATAGCTTAATGTCTTTAAGGTTATTGGATCGATGAGTACACTTGCCTAATCCAAAAAAAAAAGTACGGTTTTAAGGAGGCCGCATTGCATGATGCCAAAGATGTTGCAGTCCATGTGAGTGACAGCGTACCGATCTCGATTAGAGTCAGCAATCGATTAAATTAGAGTTACTATGATTCATTCAAGATTTGGTGCTCGGAGCCATGCCACAACTTCATCTTTTAGAAAATAGTCCTAAACGATGAAGCCAGCACTAATACTAGGTTTAATTCTTCTTCCTAGCTGCATCAGCTACTGCGGTGGGTTCCTTAGGGTCTTTTGGGGATGGCTGGATAAAGCCGGAGTCACTGAATCTCCCTGATGCTTTATTTTCTTCTGCAGCAAAAAGCATCTATAATTTATTTTTTTCTATCTCGGATAGCACATGAAAAATCTATTATAGTCACAAGCGCCATATCAAGGTGATACAACTACAAAAGAGTTTAAATTCCAACTTTTACATCGAAGATGCACACAGCCAGTTCGTGTATACAATATTGGTAACTCAGTTACTAGAAGAGGCTGTCAGGTTAAGTACTTGACATATAGTTGGCAGAGTTAAAGCTCCTTGTACTTGTAGCGGAAGCATTCAACGCGTACAGCTGAAACCAGTCTCATGCATCACTAATAATAACCGCCAAGAAACAGAGCGTATCGGATGCAGAATGAACCAACTCTGTCACCTTGTTCTTCAATGGATAAGTTTTATTTTCTTAGAGTGTAATATTATCTTGATGGAACATGTATACCCACATATTCAGTTTATTAAATTAAATATCTCGATGCAAATTTCAGTAAATACAATTGATCCGAGTTTGAAGATGCACACGGCACTCACAAAAATATTGGCCAACCTTCTGATTTGAGTAGTAGAATTTGTCCCTACAACATTTAGGACTCACAAAGTTATTAGCATCAGAGTTATGGAGGAAATGGTATGATTATTAAGAATAAGAACATAACATCGGAGGAACCTGTGCTACCTTCTTCTCTCTGATACGTTGTAAGAGCATCTCTAGCGGATCACGCAAAATACCCCGGCCTGCATAATAACCACTATTTTCCGGTTTCTGTGTGAAAACAACGAGACGCTCAGATCCCGGAAAATAGCCTGACATGGAAAATATTTTCGTGGGAGAGGGATACTGGACCTCCCACGCGGGTTTCGTCCTATGAAATCCAACTCCTAGATCATTCTGAAATATTGGCGCGGGTGAAGTTTCAGCTTTTCTCCCATCACCATTGGCTCTTGCCGCCATAGATTTAAGCCCAAAGGTTTCCCGCCATCTGCCTCTTCATTCCGCCTCTTGGGGAGCTCACGGTCGGTCTTTACTACCGCCCCCGTCTCACTCGAGCCACCGGCACCATGGGTTTTACGGAAAGCAGCATAGGATACGCCGCAACCACCAACCATTCTTGAGTAGCTATGCTGAAGCCTCCATCGTATCTGTCGCTCGTGGCCTCAATCGAGGAAACCTCCGGTATCGGAGTGTACACCTCTGGTTGCAATTTGATCCCTCTTCGGCCTGAAGGTTTTTTTTTAAATGGGGAGCGAGGCCCGGCCTCAGCATCAACAGATGCACATAGTCTTTTATTAAAAAGTATCATGACTCGAGAGTTCACAAACCACTCATCAGAGAGGGTTGATAAAAAACAACCATCTAAAACTCAACAAGCCACCTAAATAAAGGACTAAACATCTTGAATTCTACTAATAGGCCGCCACGTAGCCCAGTAAATAATATCTTATGCAACCATCAGCAGCCGGTTACATCTAGTGACCATGCACTCCCGCTGACCCTCTAGGAGTAGAAAGCACCATAGTTGAATCCAGTGAATAATCATATAGATAACCTGCAAAAAATCAGTAGAATCTTTTCTATTAAAAACAATATAAAGCTGAAACATCATGCGTATCCTAGCATGATTTATCTTGTCAATACCATTCTACCAACTTTCAACATATTAGTAATATAGCGGTGCAATATTGTATTTATAAAACACAACTCTCCAAACTAATCTAGTAAAAGGATGAGAGATAAAGATATGTTCTATGGTCTCATTTATGTTGCAGAAACAACACTTCGTATTCCCTTTCCAATTCCGTTTAGCTAGATTGTCTTTTGTGAGTAAGACCTTTTTATTTAGGAACCGCATGAAAACTTTTATTTTTAGTGGGAGTTTCAATTTGCAAAGGTATTTTCTAAGAAATCCGGTGTGTCCATTCATTAAATCGGCATACATTGATTTAACTGTAAAATCACCTGAGGCTATTAATTTCCAAACAAATTTATCCAGCTCAGTAGTCAAAACCACCCCAATCAATAGTTGGGATAAGTGGATCCACGAGTTCCACTTAGTGCTCGTCACAAGTCTCCTGAAACCAATGTGACATTGTTTTGCTAAAGGTAAAGATCCTAGCAAAATGTTGGTGAGGTAGGTAAATAAATTTAGAATTATCAAGCAACTACTAATATTACTTCTGCTAAAGAACATCAACATTATTTAAGAATATCAGTGAGAATGGTCAAAATAGTATAGTTACATTGGTCATGAAAAATAATTTATAATTCTACCTTTTTCTGGTCTGGAAAAATGATGGTTAAAGTTTCATCTTGAAAAGAGTTAAAAAATTATCTTCATGTCCAAAACATTGTGTATTTTGGAACAGTTGGGATTAGTTAGTTAGCAAGCTAGGTTGCAAGACAATGCATGCATACCGTGAGTCATGACACTGGATTCAACAGTTGCTGGTGAGCTTGCATACTCGTAGAGACGTCTATTGGAGGAAAAGACACTGCGCCGCTTGTAGAATAGAAGGTGGCTTGCCTCTTCACCGTGTTCTCAATCCTCTTAATCACAATCTTACCGCTCACCATGATGGCTCTTTCGCTCTATTCCTCTCACCAACACACTAGATCATCAGCTAGCTAGCTAGATCTTCACTTCAGTACATGTACCATCTATATGTAGATGGTTGTGTGAACATGTACTACGAGTTCGGACCCTGCATATATGAATGAAATGAAGAGAAGGAAAGCAGACTAGTACTCCAAATATATGTCCAACTTGCATGTGAGCTATTTTATTATGCAATTAGCAAATTAGGTGGCATGCATGTTGACTCGGATCTCTTTCCTCAACAAATCATATCACACAACTTGGTTATGTATTCCCATAGGAACCCATTAAAGGATGACACTCACTAGAATTTGCAAATGGAATCTCTTGTGCGGATGGTACGAGGTTTTGGAATCCGGTAAACATCACGCCATGTAATTTAAAGGTTAGATCACAAATATCGGAGAAGATTTGGTTCGGTTCCTACCAAGTGTGCTGATAGCATCACTTCATTTTTCTTTGCATTGCCGTTGTATTAAATTTCAGCCACTACCAGCTACAATAAAACTGCGACATGTACATAAAAAACTGTATAACCTGATGGACATGGTTGACCCTCAAGGAGTTTCTTGAAAATATAACCATCACATATAAACTTTGCGTATATATATACCACTGTATTTGTTGTTCAAATCGTCAATGGTTGTGATCAATATCTTAAATGATTGACATTTTGAGTACCCAAAAACATAAGCGTACACATATTCATTAATCGCCTATATGAACTTATCAACTCCTTGTAGAGATCAAGTTACATCCACATAAATACATGTGCAGATCTATATGTGTCTTCAACACTAAAAAATATATAAGGTTCATACATGTTATGCTTCAATTTAGTTTAGTTTTGATGTGCACGCCATGCATACATGGTTGTTGGCTCCGCGGTCGTCACACAAATTGCAATGTATGCACAACAATTGATGACCTTCGATATCGTCCAAACACTAAAATATAGCGGAGTTGTTCCATGCAAATCAAGAAATTTTGGTTAATAGATAGCATGTGTAATTAATTGTAACTTGATTGACATGCAAGTGGATCTTTTTAACAATGTAATTAAAAATGAATACTTACCCTGTACGAGGTAGTAGGTGTTATTCATCCTCATATTCATGCTGGCACAATTCAAGGTCAATATTTCGTTCCTGTACTCTAGCTTTTGAGTTGCTTCCGCCAGTCTGCTGCTCATTTGATCTGATGGCTCCGGAAATCTAAGTAAGTATCACGTGAAAGTTCATTTGTCAAGTATCAGTTCTCTTCCATGCTTGCAACCATATTGGCCTAGCACACATGCATTCTCTTTTGCATTACTCATGAGTCGCGGACATTGTTTTTGTAGTTTGTCCACACTAAAGTTTAAAATTTTATGCCCTGTGATCTTAATTGTTGGTCGTTTTTACTATATGACTAATCAAATATTCTTAAGTTTGATCACTATTGTGAATTTTTTACAAATTAGATTGGTCAAAGTTTCAACTTGAAAATCATGTCGATGTCTACAATGATAAGACATACTTCTATGTCATGTTTTTTCCCCAAAATTTCAGAGACTTCTAGATCGAGGGACTAGACTTAAAGCATTGGCTTTTACATGTGTTAGGGTAAACACTGCGGAAGTCACTACTGCTTTTTTTATTCAAAAGGAGGGAAGATCCTAGCCTTTGCGTCGACTAATGCATGCAGCCATGGCCACTAGATATTACATACTCCGAGCGTTGATAAGAAGTAAGGCATATATTTTCATTAAGACACGTCTTTGATCAACAATTGTTCAATGAATACTGGCTTATATGACATGATTTTTTGTCATTAGGTTTATTTTGAAAATTGCCTTGTTACATAGTTGTGAATTTACAAAGTAATTGTTGGTCAGAGGCTTCTCTAATGAAACAAAATATGCTACTCCCTCCGATCCACATTAATGTACTCAAATTTGTATAGATTCGGATGTATAGTACTACTGCTCCTAGCGGCAATTCTGAGAATATTAATTTGGATTGGAGGGAGTATAATCACCAGCACGGAGGGAATAGCGTTTCAATACTAGGGTATCTAACGGCAATTCGGCTCATAGGTACAAATGCACCCACCGTGAGAAAACATATTTTAAAATGTTAAAAAATTCAAAAAAAATCTATATATACATTCAAACACTTTTATGTTGGTTCACAAGTTTTCGGGATGAAAGAACATTTTATGTGTTGTGAATAAAAAAGACAAAAAATATCATGTGAATACTCGTATTCCTGTGACACATTTTGTCTTTTTTATACATGACACATAAAATGTTCTTTCATCCCAAAAACTTGTGAACCAACATGAAAGTTTCTAATGTATATGCGGATTTTTTTAAAAAAAAATTGACATTTCAGAAATATGTTTTGTCACAATGGGTGCATTTGCACCTGCGAGCCAAAGTAAATATCCGGGTATCTAGGAAATTTCTTACCTTGTTTTTCAGTTCCATCTTGTGCTCATGTTCATTGCTCAACTTCATGCCAAGTTTCAGATTTTCCTTCTCAATAACAAATCCCTACGTAGAAAAGAAAATTTCATCGCATAACATACTTAGTCATTAATAACATAGACTTATTTCAGAGTAGACAATTGAGCTACATCAACACCCTCAACAACAACAGTAAGATGAACGCAATGTAGTGAACCTTTTGGTTGAGTTCTTGGATCTCCTTAGCCAGAAGTTTCTCCTAACGAAATCAGTTACACATAAAGTATGTATCATGCATAATTAAATGTAGTTAAAATAGATGATAAAGATGGGGAAATAAAAGGGTACCTTCATCTTTCTTACTGAATGCAAACTAAGCTCAAGTTGGCTCTGGAGAAATTGCACATCACGAATAGTTGAGCCAGATAGTTCCTCTCCCAATAGTTGCCTGTATATCAATAAGAGACCAGATGGTTTAGTAGTGTAGTAACTAGCTACTAGATTTTCTTCATTCTTCCCAACAAAAAGTGCTACTGGATACATTGGTTTTCACCGGCCTAGTCTTAAGGCCAAATATCTTCGCATACCGCGTACACTATTTTCATCCAATTAATTTTCATATGAGACAACTGGAACAAGAAATTTTGGATAGCTCTACTAACTAGCATTTTATTTCCACGCACAAAAGATACTCCCTTGGTCTAGGTTTATAAGGCCTTCTTGAATGTTGTGATCAATCCTGCCCATGAGTTTAACAAATAAAATATACATAATAAAAAGTACACCTTGAATTGTATAATTTTTGTGGCAGATAATACATACATTTAGTCAAAATTATGGTCAAAGTTAATCTCAAACTAGACGGGGCTTTATAAACTTTGATCGAGGGAATACTAAAGGATATTAATATTACCTGTTATTGTGTTGTAAGTTTTGCACTTGCTGCATCAAGGTTGTAACCTCCCTCTGCCATAACTGCACAACAAATAGAACATGAAATACGATAATATTTACAAGCACGCTAGATTAGAGATCATTAACGGAAATGGTGATATAGTAAAAATACCACATAGGATGATCATTGTTGTAAAAGAGAGAGAAACAAGAGCTAATCACATGAAAAATAATACAATTCTTACAATGGTACGAGATGATATCTTCTAGTCATACTCTAACTTAAAAAAATCTAATCACCACACACTTATATATGCATGCAACCATTAATTGTTGGATGCAAATTACAAATAATCTATTGTATAACATGTTATGGTATTAGCCAGATAACACTAAATGCAAGAGAAAATTGTATGCCATGTGCATGAATACGAACATCGGGGATATCACATACCCCCTTTCTTTGTTTGGCAGTGGGGTGGTAAGCACATCCAAGGTTTCTCCTCCTTTCCAAGTACACAAGGATTTTACATAGGTTCAGGCTGTGCAGAGGGTAACAGCCATACACCCTGCATGCCTGATTGTATTTCTCGCCGGACAGGATAAAGTGTGTACAGTGGTGATATAGGGGGAGGACCCCTTGATGGGATACCTAGGCAAGGGGAGAACTACTGCTCCTAACCATAACTCGCCAGGATCTCTCCTCTACCCCTCTCCCTCTCTGCTTCGCTTGGCGTACAACTCAGGCGAAAGGAGCTTTATATCTCTTCTATCCCCTCTATCTATGTGATGCACACCATGTTCTCTCTCTTATTCTCCCTAGGCTAGGGTACTCCTTTTATAACTCAAGGGGATACCATAATGGATTAGGATTCCTATCTCCCGTACTCAGGCTACTGGAAAACCTCCTTATCATGGGGGGGGCACTACGTGAGGGGACCACACCCCTTCAGTCTTGGTCATCACACTCGGCCACCTCCTGGTCCCGAGTCTCGTACTTTATCCTGACATCTGTTCTAGGGTCTTGAGGTTATTCGTTGTGCCAAGCCAACGGGGGGCACTTTGACCATCTAAGCTAGTGACTCCCTAAAATGTGGTTGGACATAGCTGAGTCTTCGCCATGCATCGTCCTTCTCCCTTCATCGGAAGGGCAATCCCCATGTGGAGGCCAAACTGGAGAGGCCCACTCTGCAGACAACTCACAGTCTAGTCCCGGCCGTACTGCTTCCCTCGCCATGTTATTGATGATGTCTTCCTTTTCGGGTCTCTTGAGGACATGTCAGGGATGACGTTCCCTTCTCGGGTCTCTTGGGGATCCATCATTGCTGACATTCCCATCCCGAGTCTTGGCACCATGGCTTCCTTCCCAATGCCTAGTTGCGCCACCAAGGGTATCTTGGCGGCGACCCACCATGTTTCTTGGTGGTTCGGATGCTCGGGGCTCATACTTAGTCAATCCAGGGAACCTTGGTTCCCCACAGATGACACTGTCTTATTAAACATTGTGTCTGCCATTATTCATGCTTCTTTGTGTATCATGTACCGTTGAGACAACTGAGTGTAATGGAATTCACACCTACCAGGGTAAGCTAGTTTTCCCGAGTAATCACAATAGTCATAAAAGTTTCGTTAATGAAAAATCCAATATAGAAAAAGCTTAATGGCAGTGAGACAAACTTGCTATAAACTAGATTTTTTTTCATGGTTTCTAGTAAGTGCTATTATCCTAGATATGATAGGTTTAGATATATTCAGGAATGATTTACATAGATTTACAACCTAACTATCTAGCTACCATGATGCATCCAGCCACACAATTCTTTAGAAGAGATATATCTTGCCATGGATTAATTCATGTGATGGTTGTGAGTAGTATTTAGAAGATATTCAAAATCTACAAAGATGCTAAGGAAAAAGATGCCTAAGAGAGAAATGTGTGAGTTCTATCACAAGGTACTGCAGTTGATAGGATCAAGGGCCCCCCTATGCTACACGTATTGGGAAGGGAGCCATGGTCCCAAGACTCGGGAAGGGAACGTCAGCAACTACTAACATAAATATATAATTAACGATATTTCTACCCTATTTCGTCCAAAGTATCGAGTATATCTTACTGCTTTTAGTGAACTGCATTTTTGTTAATGCTAAGAGGCCCCTCATTGTTCTCATAGATTCCAACAAAATAATCAGCAAAGTGTGATCACTTCACTATGCTATTGAATGATTAGTTGTTTTAGTACACAAATAATGAGCTGCTACATATATGAATCTAGTTTAGTTGATAATTTTTTGAACACATGTATTTTTCCTTCTCTATGAAAAATGTATAGTGTGTAAATTAGCTAGTTCCTGGCAATATATGCATACCTTTGCCTCTGATGTTGGATTCAGTACCGCACGGTTCTCCTCATTTTCCTCCTGGTACTGCTCTATAACTGTCTTCATGCCGCTAATAATAACAAACCACAAAAATATCCAACTTTATAGTACTTAAGAGTGCTAATAAAAATGACATAATTAACTAAGAAAGCACCAATCAACCAATTACACGGTACAAGAGGGGGAGCTAGAGTTGACTAATAAACCTCGAGCTTGCGTACTCGTAGAGGCGGCTAGTGCTGGAGAAGACAATGAGCGCTAGATCGGCATCACAGAGGATGGCAAGCTCTCAGGCCTTCTTCATCAGCCCGCCACGCCTCTTCGAGAAGGTCACCTGACGGTTTATCGTGTTCTCGATCCGCTCGATTGCGATCTTCCCTCTCCCCATCCTCCTCTTCTTGTTCCTAGGTCTCTCAATCTATCAATCACTCTATCCTTCTGATGGCCAGCCGGATCGAGAAGAAATAAGAATGCAAATGAAGCTGGATAGAGTGCTAGGCTGCTTATGGCCTCTTCTCTTCTCGAGTTTGACAATAATACTAATGTAGCTCGAAGAGATTGTCCCCCATATTGATCTAGCTATTTTGTATTGTTTTCTTTGCTTGTTTTGGTTTGCATGCTAAAGGGCAGATGTGCCCATGTGCTTATGATGACACAAGCTACCATTAAATAACTAAACACCAACTTTTACCAAAGAGTAGGTTAATGAATGGCCCCTCTGATACATACTATTTTCCTAGGTGTCTACAATAAGGACATCCATGTGTAATATAATATGCACTTTACCGTTCTTCATAGTTTAACTTGGGTACGAGGATAGCCTATCAGCCTCGGACATGTCATTAGTGTGCCGTACAGCATGGCCAACCAGCTTCTTATTGTTAAATACCCTATTTAACAAACTATCAATGATGTTACCGGCCCAACAATTCAAAATTTCTTACTAATTATTGACATAACCTCGAGACCGAGTCATAGGTTGTATATTTTATCTAGAACTATGTCCTCATTCATATCCTGGTAGAGACGAGTTTGTTTGTATCATGTTTATCATGTAATATGTGGGCGGTATATTTTCTTCAGACTTGACTTCTCTTACATGGTAGATGATATAGTTGTATCTCAACACTTTACCACAAATGTAGCATATTTGTAATACATTTTCTTCGAAGTTGTTTGCTCATATCTAGGTAGAGCCATCCAACTATACATCACCACGATTACAATATATGTAACATATAGATAGTCACTTGTTTTAGAACTATCGGACCTATTACCCTGATAGAGTTGTCCAATGATATTCCGAGATGAAAAAATAAAAATAATGGGATAATATTTTTTTTGCGTAGAAAATAATGGGATAATGACAAAGGCAACAAACTATACCGCTTTTTTACTGACAGCTGTAGACCTTTGATACCACTATGGTACGTCTGATACTCTAGTGTTTAATTAAGATCCAGAATCTTAGGTACTAAAAATTTGTAGATCTACCCAACTAGCGTAATAAATATGGTGGTGTCTTTGTACGAATAAACACACTAATGAATCCTCTGCTTGATCACATATATCTCAAGCTTTAATTATTTTCTGTAAATGTTTCTCATGGTGGTCAACTATTAGGACCAGCGTTGGTTGTGATTTCAACAGATCATACTTTATAACCATACATATTGGAGTGGGAGCCGGAGGAACATTGGTATTTGGGTGGTAAAAGCAGCAACCAAGTTGCAAATTGCTTTACATGTTGTTTAAGGTTGTTGGATTGGTGAGTACACTTGCCTAATCCGAAAAAGTACGGTTTTAAGGTGGCCACATCACACGATGCAAAAGTGCTGCAGTCCATGCGAGTGACGGCGTTCCGATCTCGATTAGAGCCAGCAATCGATTAAATTAGAGTAAATATGATTTCCTTCCAGATTTGGTGCTCTGAGCCATGCCACCACTTGATACTTAGTAAAGTAGTCCTCAACGCCGAAGCCAACGTTCAATACTTTTTTTGAATCCAAGTCCAATAGTAGACTATACCAGACCCCAACCCTAGCCGTGCGCGTGGGCGACTCCGGAGGCACCGGCGTTAACCTACAAAACTCCCTCCGGTGGTTCTCTTCGGCCGCTACCGTCGTGGCACCGGCGGTGGCGACCACGCCTTGCCTGCGAAGGCGGCGGGTGGCCCCATTTGTGCGCCTTGTCGGCCTTCAATCGTGCGGGAGGTCAGGACCAGGGCGGCGCAGACGCTAGGTGGCCTGCGAGACGATGGTGCTCGACGATGCGGGGGGCTCGCTGACTTGTGGCTGGGAGGCGAGGAGGCAGGTGGATTGGACCCGGCTGCAGGCATGTTGCGACGTCATGGACATGGCGGAGGCTAGGACACCCCTAGGCGGCGGCGCTGCTTTTCGGGATCTTGCGGAATCGGGCTCGATCTTCTAGTTTCGATCGCCGGAAGTCGGGCGGCGGTGTGGGGTCCGCTGCATCAGCATCAATAAAGGAGGTGGTCCTAGAGTTCCTTTCACACGAAGACGAATATCTGCTTGATGTCTGCCCTCGTTGTTCTGGCCTGGAGAGGCGAGTTTCGGAAGGCTCCGCTGGCGAACTCCCATGAGCGTATTATGCCTGGAGATTGCTAGATCAGAAGATATCTGGTCGTGCGTACCCATGTCTTTTTCTGGCCGGTTAGTTTCAGAGGGAGTGTTGCGAAGCTCTGCTATCTATTACCATCATATGTCATGTCTTAGACGATCCATGGTGAAGTCAGATGCGGGGAATTCATGAAAGAAGGAACATGAGGGCTAGCGATGGTGATTTGAGTCTTTGTGTCGATGAGAAACTTGCTGCATGATCTGTGACTCGTAGCAACGACTGTTTGTGGGGACGACAATATAGGAGAAGTTTATAGTCTTATCTTGCAGGGTGAAAATCCATGATCTGACCTTAATTGGATGTGCCTGACAATGGTCTTGTTGAAAGCATTGTTTTGTGAGCGAGACATTTCTTCAGGGTGAAAACCTATGATTTTTTGATCGGGTAAGGACGTCGCTCGTGCACTATTTCCTTCTTGAAGACGTCGTTATTGGAGTGTTTGAACTACTAGTGTTGTTCTGGAGTTGTTAGTGTCGTTGCTACAAGAAATCATTCACCGTAGTGGGACTTTTCTTTTTTGTAATTACTCTTCCTTTTTTCTGGGTTGTGTGCATCCGTAAGACCGCTAGGGAATGCACTGCTGCGGAGGCTATGTGTAATTAGTATCTCCGCGATGATATCAAAAAATGCAGGAGAACTGCATGTACTATATTTAGAATAAAGAAGGCAAAAAGGCAAAGGTTCACAGCAATGGGCAAAGCCCAAAAGAACACAGAAACAACCTGCAACGATCTAAACTACCGAACAACCAACAATAGGTCTCAGGTACAATGAAAACCATAGAAAAAAAGGAAGCAAAATGGCTCCAAAGGGAGTACGACGTTAAGACGTTGGTAGACTGAAACGTCTAGAGCTCGCAATGGTCCACTGTTTTGCTTCGTCTTTGATTTGTTCGATGACAATCTGAATGGGTTTAACTGACTTGTCGAAGATGCTAGGTTTGATTCTTCTTCCTTGCTGCACCAGCTCAGTGTCCCTTCAGGCTTTTGGGGATGGGAAGACAAAGCTGGAGTCACTGATTCTCCCTGCTGCTACTTCCTCTTCTTGTCCAGCAAAAAGCATCTTTAATTTCATTTTTCCATCTCAGCTAGCACTTGAAAAGACTTCAGATTCTTCCGGAACATAAATCCAAGGATATATTGTCAGCTCCGGCATGGCCGGCCGAGTGGACGCTGCAAGGCCCAATCTCCTGGAGCATTTGACTGCCGGTGTGCGGATCAACAGGGAACTGGACCGTGGGCTGCATCCTCTCTCGGGAAAGATGGACTTACCTGGACTAGGGAACAATGGACCGGCTGCGTGAAACTGAACGTCGATGCAACGGTTGCTAGGTCGGGTGCAGGTGGTGCAGTGGGTGTTGTCTGCAGGAGCGAGGCAGGGAGGTTCATGGGAGCGTCGAGCCTGGGTGCGGGTGGTGCAGTGGGTGTTGTGTCTGCAGGAGCGAGGCAGGGGTGTTCATCGGAGCGTCGAGCCTGACGATCCATGGCATCAGCGACCTAGTGGTGCCGGAGGCTTTGGCTTGCAGGGAAGCACTCGCGCTTTCCCTGGACCTGCAGCTCCGGAGGATTACGGTGGCAACGGACTGCCAGGCGGTGGTGAATGACATGGTGAGACCATATGTTGGTTCCTATAGTATGGTCCTCCAGGAAATAAAAGCCTCTATTGTTCCTTCTTCGAATTTAGATGTCCATAGGCTCGCTAGGTCTTCTGCTAGTGTTGGACGTCGGGTTTGGCTGGTAGAGCCCCCTGATGGTCTTTGTATTAAACTTGATATTCTGAATGAATAAAGAGCTGCGGTTTCCCTCAAAATTTAAGTATTTGCATGCATTGTGAGTTAACTTCCCAAAATCTGAGGATTAAAATAAAAAATGGGACAGAAGAAAGTTTTTGACATACATACCACAGTCCCTTTTCAATTTAATAAAGATAAGCTATATATATATATATAAGAATAATAAAGATAAGCTATAGATATTTACATTTTCCATTGTCTATAAACTTGTTCATACAACACTGTCATTTATGAGCCTACACCTGTGGTCGCAACAAAATGGGTACTCCCTTGGATCCAAATTAGTTGACTCGGATTCGTCTAGATTCGAATGTATCTAGACTTGTTTTAGTGTTAGATACATCCGAATCTAGACAGAACCAAGCCAACTAATTTGGATCCAAGGGAGTATATAAACTTGCTTGTACACCTAGAAATAAAATTGTCTCTAACCATGTAGTAATTTGAGACTGAAAAAAGAAGCCGGAGAAGAATGACTTCATGGCATCCATGCATGCAATTTCACATCTTGAATCACAAGAGTACATTCATTAATTCCCGCACAAACGACTCCTCGGAGGCTACATGCAACGGAAAAGTAACCCTGCAAATTATGTCTGCGTGTGCGAACGCCATCTTCATCGATTTTGTCTGCGTGTGCGTGGGCGTGTGGCGACCGCACTTTCCTCTATCTGAGATATATATATAGGTATGTATATGTCGCGCTTATTGCCCAGCCGAATTGCTGAATCTATCTGACGTTTCTCCTCTCCCAGTCCTCAATTCTTGCACGCCGCACGGATGGAGATCGTTGGGAAATGCTTACCGGCCGGATCTATCACCAACGCAGCGTTAACAGTACGTAGTGCTTATACTATTCGCCGGCACGCGTTGTAGCAGCAGCAGCAGCGACGGTCACGGGATGGTTTGAGAAGGAATACGATCCAGAGAGACCACAGAGCAAGCTAAGCTAGATCTTACCGGCCATGGCGGACCACCGTGACAGCAGCCATCAGCAGCGCGCATCGCCGTCCCGGGCGCTTGCCATGGCAACACTCCTGATGCTCGCGGGGAGCCTGCTCTTCCTCTCGTGCACCACGCTGGCCGCCTCTGTCGTAGGGCTCGCCGTGGCCATGCCGGCGCTGCTCCTCTTCAGCCCGGTGCTCGTCCCAGGGGCGCTGCTGGTCGTTTTGGAAGGTGTGGGTATGGCGGCGTCCAGTGCCATGGCGGTGGGGGCGGTGGCGCTGCTGTCAGGCCTAGCGAGAGCGGCGAGGGAGGCGGCAGCCACACCGCCAGACTACGTGGAGGAGGGGAAGCGGCGAGTGGCGGAGTTGGCCGGGGAGAAGACGTCGCACGTCGACGCCGGCCAGGCCTTGGCAGACAAGTAGCAACTTTGCAGCGTTTGTTTCTAGGGTCCGTAAAATCGATTTTCATCATAATACTATATGTAAAATCACTAGTACATGTATATGTATCTCGTATTCCCGTTCCACGTACTAGCAATTAATTCATTTTACAAATGGATTTGGTGGTATATATATATACTAGTTACCTCCTATATACGTACGTACAAATATTTGAGCCATTATTTCTCCAGCGTGTAGAACATGGAGATCCTGGTTCAGTTCAGTCCTCTGCTTGTCGTTCCAGTTGTTCCTGTCAAAAACAACACAAACCATATTTTGTCCTTCAACTTAAACCAACTTTCAATTTTGCTAATACCAACTAGATACATACAAACTTAGCAATATCTATCTATCTCTAAACATAATCATAAAACGAGATGAAAGGCAATTTAGGAGTACCTCGTTGACAAAGAAGGCGTGGAATCCGTAAGGAACCCGGTTCGGCAGCTCGACGACTGCCACTGGATCAGCAGACATGGTCTTGGCATCAATCACATTCACTTCAGATTTCCTGCATCCACAACAAACAAACAAAATGATTGAAAATTCACAGCTCTCAAGCTAATAAGTATCTGGAGCAGCTGCCCTGAGTGATGATGCAGGGAAGGGGAAGGAGTACCCTGTGTTCTCATCATGCACGAAGAAGATGAGGTAGCCATCATCCTCTTCTCCGGTCACACCCGGCTCCTTGGGCACGAAAACAGCCTCCGAACCGTACCTGCCAGGCCCCAGGTCATATATGCCGCACACGTTGCCCCCGGCTTCGAGCTGCTTCTTGTCGCTCTCTGGCTCCGCGTGCAGGTCGAACTTTATGATGCCCGTCACCTTCGCTATGCTGTCGAGGATCGTGCAGTACACATACCGCTGCTTCCTGCATTCAATCAACATAGTAACAGGTGAGCAGAATGTATGGTAGTTCCAGGAAGAATCCAAATGCAAGTTTTCTCATGAGTCGATATTGCGTTGTTATATGACCATCACACGGAAGAAAGGAAAGCTTATATTGATAGTCGAAAGCTCCAGTACAAGTACCTGCCGGTATAGCTCTCGTTAATTCGAGGAAAGTCTACGGCGGAAACAGAGAGTTGCTTCTGCGAGGCAGCACCCGTTTTCATGTTGAATCTCATCTCGTACCTACAAAGATATAACGTTATTATGCCAAGCTTTGAGAAATGATTGCATGGAATTAAAACGAGATTGCAGGTGTACATACAGCTCGTTCCCGAAGTTCTCGAGCTTCTCGTTCTGGTGACCGTTCACCTTGTCCAAATCTGGGTTCTCGAGGCGGCAGGTGATGAGAACAACTTCGTCGCCTTCTTCCCAAGCATTAGCTGTGACAAGAGAGAGATGCTTCCTGTGATCAGTTCACTAGGATTAACATGAACTTCCCAAATGCATCGATCAGCTCTAACAAAGTTAGCAAGAAATGGCACTGGCTTTGGCTCTATTATTTGATTGTTTTCAGGTGGAATTTTAATCATTAGATCTTCCCCAAAATTAACTTACTTTTCCTCATTATTTATTTCTGGTTTTTTTGCACAAATCACTCTTCAAGGAACTGTTATTGCACTTAAGTCATCCTGTTGAAACATGTTGATTACAGTTTTAATTGTTATTTCTGCTACAGTACCAGAGAGCATTGCCCTACTTTCATGTGTTCCCTTATTCCCTGACTATGTTGAATTCACAAAAGGTGGGTATAAGAAGATTTTGCTTTCAGAGTTCAAGCACAATTACAGCCGGCATACCATTGTGGAATATGAAGCAATTGGGGAGTTCAAACCATCTGATACTTTTTTCGTCCTTCTCATAGCGTTGGAGTATACCGAAACGAGCTTTCTTTGTAGGATCAAACTTGTAGATAAATTCACCATTCTTCACCATTTCCTTTATACAAAGAATGCAGATCAGTAAGACCAGATTGTGAAGAGGAATTTTAACCATTTATCAACTGCGAATGCAAACACATGGCTATCCCATGCTACTGTGAAACAAATGTTGACTAGGGGAAGAAACTGCTGCATGAAAGAAATGTACAGAAGGTGTTTATCATTGATGACATTGCTTGTCGACTGCTAGTGCACACAGAGCATCACGTACCTTTGGTCGAAACAACAAAGGCAGGTCCATGAATATGGAATAATTCTCTGTGATGGCAAAGTCATGCATCATTACAGATTCTGGTATTGTTATTGGCACAGGATCAAGCATAACTCCCTCCTTGGTGATGACCCGGTATGTACAATAAGGAGGTTCATGTGAGTACCCAAAGGTGAACATCTCATCTGAAAGATACATCGGTTAACCCAATTGTCCTAAAAGGATGTACGAAATAGTATGATATCCACAAAAATGTACCTGTAAATGGATCAACCTTTGGATGAGCGGTGAAAGAATGTTTCAACCTCTTATCATAATCCAACAACCCAAGAGTTTGCAGGTCTCCATCTTCAAGGACCTTAACAACGTCTGAAAACGTATATATGAACTCATTTACCACAGTTGCATAGGTATTCTCATGGATGTGGGATTTGTGGACGATAACAAGTTACAGCAAGATGCAATGATTCACAATCAGTACATGTAGCTGCCTACATGATCTCATTTATAAGTCCCCCTATTTACAATGGCATGTGTACATGCCTATAGAAAAAAAGTGCCAACAGACTCAGAACTTACAGGGCTTATCTGCTTCTGACAGGGCCATGAGTTTGCCATGATGATATATAAGTGCAGTATTGGCTGGACAAAAAAGGGAGCGGATCAACAAATTGCCACTAAAATCAAATGGCCATGAAACATATGTAGACAGAAACCATTCAAGTGATTGCATAAGGTAAAGAGGTACCTGTCCCAATTCCATAAGTAGCATCCAATACTTTAAGCTTTTTCCTAAGTTCTTGCATTTGGACCATAAACAATCCAAAAAAGCCCTTCAGATCTCCAATCTGTAAATGTTGAAGGGGGAAAATCACGGGCATGCACAACTGATTTCGTATGTGGCCATCACTAAACCCACCAGGGGTGGTGAGAGTTAGGTTTTAAAATTACTTAGTATTAATGTTAGGCTTGAACTGTCAGATTGTATGCCCTAAAGATGATTCACAAGTGATGAGATTACTATGAGTTGGTGCCATCATTCAGAATAAACTAGGGTGCAATATCCTAACAAACACTCAGTACTAAGATGACAACTCGAGATAGACCTTTACGGAAATACAAGTATATGACAAGTAGACAACTGACAAGATGAGCAAGACAAGAAGAAAAGGATATAAAATTTGTAGACCCGCGGAGGAGCTCAGGTAGATTCACAAGCACCAAAAGTGTACTTAACAAAGTTATGTTGGGCATAAGATTAGTTATGTTATGCCACATAGAAATAAGCTGATTAGAGAACCTCACCAATCAAAAATTGCAGAATAAGTCAGACGCACGTATGGTATATATTCTAAAATCATAAGTAACAGAACATAAAAGTTACAAGCATGAATAAGACAAACAGAACAAAGTTGGAGATGGAGAAAATCAAGTGTTATGTAATAATTGAGTTACTCTTAAGAAGATTCAGGTTTTTAACCAAACAAGTAAACTTATACCTTCATAAACTTTGCTCCACCAAAATACTCTTCTTGCTTGAGGCGAGAAGTCTTCACGTATCTTGATACATACGTAGCTTTCCCATCTTTAATACGCATTGCATGGATCATTCTGTACGAAACAATATAGAAGTTGATGCAACCGTGGAGCAAAAGTTTGAAACATGTAATGCTACAATGAATATGCAAAGCTACAGCAAGATCTGCAGTATCCCAAATAGAAGACATGGTGTCACATACCCATCTCCATCAAACCTGAAAAAAGGAAGACACAAAATAAGAATGAATTAGAAATGTGACAATTATTTATGAGAAACAGGAGTGACAATGAGCACTTGTATTGCAACAAAGAAAAGACATTATTACTACTACCGTGATTAAATTGTGTGCACATTTATATAAGAGAGAATAGCCAATATACCAGTAGTTAAAACCTGGAATTCCAAAATACCACTCAAAAAGTCAAGGTTGCCAAAATACCATTAGAATCTTGGTTTTTATAGCCAAAATAGCACTACCGTGAGATGTCAAACCCTTTCCGTTAGTCAAGCTGTGAAGTGCTTGTCAGTTTTCTCAGAACTCCCAAACTACCCCTGTCACCTAAGAGAGAAGCAAGCAAGTCCGTGACCTCATTCCATTCCTCAACCGGCCGCCATGCCAACTTCCTGTTACACGGCCGGCAGCCGCATCCCCGATCGCTTGACGCGCCGCTGCCAAGCTTCCAGCCGCGCTTCCTGCCTGCTATTCGACCGGCCTCCGTGGCCCTGCTCGCTCGCCGTGCGGCGCACCTGTCTAGCTCCTAGTCGCGCCTCCAGCCTGATGCTAGGCCGGCCGCCGCGGCCTACTCGCTCGCTGCCTGGTTTATACTGGGAGGAACAATTCAGACACCAAGCATAGTAGTAGTGAACCTACGACCGCAGCAAAATCTGTAAGTCTAATCCTATCTACACGACTGAAAATTCAGTAGCACAAACTTCTGAAGTTGCAATGCACACAAATTTTGTCAGTTCCACTCCAGGCCAATTCAACGAAGTAAAACAGCCTCGGTCAGTTACTGAGGCTGCCATTTTTAACAAGATGTATTTGGATTCTTGTACAGACATGGTGTGTCAATTCAGGCTATATTGGGCCAAATCTGGTTTTGATATGTTAAGGTTGTTATGTTGTGTAAGAAAGGGCATACAAGTCTTTTTGTGAGCGTGTTACACTCAGTTAGAACATAGTGGTATTTTGGCATGAAAAACTAGATTATAATGGCATTTTGGCAACCTTAGTTTTCTGAGTGTTATTTTGGAACTCTCGGTTTTCACTAGTGGTATATTGGCTATTCTCTCTTTATATAAGCATCAAAGCAGATACGTATAAGTGTATTCACACTACTTGAATGAAAATAACAACCCATGTTTACGCCCTTAGGACCACAAAATGATTTTTATGCTTTTGCTGGGAACAGGTGCATGACCAGTATAGTATCTCTAAGACGAAGGAAAATTAGTTAAACAAGTACAGATTCAATACCAATGGTAGCCTGCAACGGGGACAAACTTAGGATTAGGCCCCACCCTGACGAACTCTCCATTCAAGCACTCCTGTGGACAACAAAATAGGAACACCATGAGGAAAATAAAGGATAATCTGGTGGGTTGTTTGAGGCACTGTTGAAAAACAAGTTTCTCCAAGGGAAGTTTATTTCCAATGTTTTTTGTAACAAATTAGCGTAGAGGTTGTTCTTACAGAATGCTTGAAAGAAATGTAATATACTTCTGAAAGAAGTTTGATCAGAAGGTCAGATTTTGGTCTACCAGGCATACGTCGAACGAACCCGTGAAGATAAAGAGTAGTACAAAATAAGGTAACACTAAAAGATACATTGACCACAATAAAGAAAATTTAAATATAACCGCAGTGACGTCGTTAGCTAGGGTGTATTTTGAATTTCACAATGGGCCTAAAATTGAGGTAAGCAAGCTGCAACTTGAGAAGAGGTACAGGGGTGTGGTGATCTCAGCAAAACACGTGTTGATCCTTGTAGTGCTCGCACCGTAGCCATTTTTCACAGATTACTGCTCTGTGACGGCCACTTGATTCCAGAGATTTATCAAAGGGGAAAGCCAACACCATTGAACAGGATGCAAACAGATAGTAGAAGAGTAGAACAGGATGAAAGAAATCAAGGTACTCATCATCTATTCAAAGACAAACTGAAACTTTTGGAGTCAAATGGTTTGCTGGGAGTCATACTATAAACAAGGTGCCAAGCATTTAACTCCTGGTGTCTCTGGTGTGTTAGCTAACGAGGTCTGTGGTCGGTTCCCGAGCATTTCTTTATTGCAATCTTTTCACAGTTGACTATGGACCTGGTAGTACTAGGAGTCTCAACCGGCAATTTGGACTTGAATCTGATGTAAAATCCCAAGGGCCGACAAAGATTTGTAGAAAATCCACAGGGTTTCTTTGTTGCACAGTGGATCTACAGGATCAAAAGTGAAAGATTTTGTTCATCTGAAAGAATTGATTTTGACTGCGGGTAACTAAGTAACAATCCCCATAGATTACCACGGCGGCCGGGAAGAGAGAGGGAGAGGGGGAGAGGTGGTGAGTTACCGGGAGTTGTCCGCGGACGGGGAGGCAAGCGGCGGGCGGGGTCTCGTCCAGTACGGGGGCGAAGTTGCCGGAGAGCCAGTGGAGGGGCTTGGCCTTGTCGTGGCCGAGGCGGACGACGAGGCGCTCGAGCAGGTCCACCGCCCAAGAGGCCACCCCCTTGCTCGGCCGCGGCGCCGGCACCACCACCCCCTTCCGGACATCCTCCACCGCCGCCGCCGCCGCTTCCCCCATGGTGGCCGCCGCCGCTACTGTCAGATTGTCCGGGATTCGTGTGGGAGACGGAGATGCTCAACACATTGGTCTGGTTCCATTCGGCGACACTTGGTTTGTAGGCAGCCACCCGAGCGAGAGTGGATAAGTTGAGGAGGGAAGGACGGCAATGGCGTTAGCGACAGCCGGCCTCGATTAGTCAGTCCGTACTGGGTGACGGAGTGGTGGTTCCTGATTGGCCGCGTCGTGCTGGATTTCGTCGTCCAAAATTCACTTCTTTGGATCGGTTGAAGGAATAGTCTGGAGCAGATTCCGCAGTTTTTCTACGAAATCGATTTGTCTCGACTCATCTCGATTCTTTGGATCCAAGTCGTGATGGACTGTTTCCGCTAAATGAAAAATAATAGTAATAATAAAGTCCTGATGGAGTATCTCTTGATATTTAAATCGTGATCACGGTTTATAATTACTTCCTTCTCTCCAAAATTAGTTGACTCAAATTTCTCATGTATAAATGTATCACTAAATCATGTTAGATGCAATCGAATCTAGATAAATCTAAGTTAACTAATTTAGATAAAAGGGAGCATGTAAAAGTTGTGACGAGTGCTGATATTGACCTAACTCGGATTTATTATGAAACCTTAGCCACCACGAGTTATTAACAGAAAACCAGGTGGAAACCATCCACCGGCCACAGGTAATGTTGAAACACGGCACATTAGGACGAGGTGTCAAGTAGTTCAGAGCATCTCCAACTTGGATCTGCCAAAATAGCGTGGCACCCAAATAAAACCGCCGTTTTACCACGCGCGCATTTTGCCATCTCGAGTAGATGCAGGAAAATAGTGTGCGCGAGAAATTTTTTGCCACGCGCACCATTCTGCACAATCCCGAGCGCCGTGCGCGGCAAACTCATGGAAAGCGCACATGCCAACCGCCTTGAAAACTTCCTCCCCTTATCTGTGTGCGCCACACAGCGTTCCCGACGCTTCGCCTGCGCGCACCACGCAACCTCCCCGCCGACGAGATGCCATCGCGAAAACTCCTCCGGCTACATCGACGTCCGTACGCTCCCTCAGGGGACCTTCTACGCAGAGATCCGTCTCGCGCATCGGGATCGGGACTTTCGAGATGGCGCATGAGGCCGCGCGCGTACGACGCGGCGGCGTGGAGCCTTGATCGGCCGCACCACACCCTCAACTTCCAGGACATCTACACGCGCGAGCAGGTGGAGATGATCGTGTCGTCGCCGCGCCTCATCACCAAGGAGGAGCGTTGCCGCCACCGCGCCCATCAGCGCCACCTGATGATTGCCGAGACCGAGGAGTGGCACCGCCTTCTGTGGGCGCAGACCTTCCCGGAGGACGTCGCTGTCGAGGTCATCTTCTACGCCGAAAGGAACCATGGAGGGAGGACCGGAAGGCGGCGAGGCGCGCGCGGAGGGCCGAGAAGGCGAGGAAGCGCGCCTTCATCCTCGCGCAGGAGGCCAACCCGACGATCCCATAGGACGACCCGCGTTGGCTCGACCTTTTTTTGTCGACGTCGGTATCGTCCTCGACGGCGGAGTCCTCATACTTCGATTTTGGAGATGATGTGTAGTTTAGACTCGTGTCTGCAATGTTGAACTATGTCCGAGAAGCAACATGTCTTTTTTTGATTTTTTTTGATTTTTGGTGCATGTTTGATCTTTATTTTTTTGTCTATGTATGTTTTTGCTATTTGTGCCGCCCCGCAGCGTGCAACATGTCTTTTTTTGATTTTTTTGATTTTTTGGTGCATGTTTGATCTTTATTTTTTTGTCTATGTATGTTTTTACTATTTGTGCCGCCCCGCAGCGTTCGGTCGAACGTTGTTTTTGCGCGCGGCAATTTGCAGCGTTCGATTTAGCGTGCGCTATTTTAGCATTTTTGTTGGAGATGCTCTTAGAACACTAGTAGAAAACGGATATTTGGTTCAGGGGTATTAGTCCGCTTTTGCTATAAACCGGAACTAATGACCCGGTCCCAACGGCTAGAACTGGCCGCAGGGGGTAGCGGACACTAGTCCTGGTTCAAACGGGCCCTTTAGTCCCGGTTCGTGTAAGGTTTGTTACACGAACCGGGACTAATGATGAACCTTTAGTCCCGGTTCTAGACACAAACTGAGACTAATAGCCTGGCTATATTTTCTTCCCCCGTCCGAGCCACCATTTCAAGCTGGTGGCTCCTCTCTCTTCTTTCTTCAAGCTCGAGTTCATGACAATTTTTCTTAAGATTTGTCAAGATTTTGCGACGCCCATCTATCCAAAGGTTCTAAAAGATGAGCAACTTCATCATTTCAACTCTTATTACTATATTAGCTCATTTCATGCTCTACAAGTAGATGGATTTAGTTTGATATAGTAATTTTTGCAATAATAACATGAGATTGATGTTTTGATTCAATCTATCTTTTATTAATGTAATGAACTCCAAGGTAAATATTATTTTCAATATGTGGATTCTATCTATATCTTGTTTTGGCACATAGTCTCGAAATTCATTTGATTCATAGAAGCACAGAGATACACATGCATGAGTTCATCATTCTAACTAGCTGGGCAAAATGACCTTCTTCGTCTTCTACCTACCTTCAGCAAACTAAAAAATTATAACGGAAAAAGGTTAATTCACAAAAGCTTGATAAGAAGACATCACGGTATATCTTCGAGAAGCTCCTCTATGGCGAGCTCCTCGAAGATGTCTGAGGACAGGAACCTAAGACATCTTCGAGAAGCTCTGACGTAGTGGTGTCCCTCTCGCACCATCTTGGAGTTTATAACTTCTCTAGCTATAGATTAATAAGCTAGGTAGCTAAAAAAATTCACATATTAGGGAGTGCCTCTATGGTGAGCTCCTCGAAGATGTCTGAGGACGGGATCCTAAGACATCTTCGAGAAGCTCCATTGTAGTGGTGTCCTTACTCTCGCACACCATCTTGTAGTTCTTCACAAGAATGCATACATATTTATAGATTAAGCGGCACAATATAGTGTCGACACTCACGACATATTATCGACACTCACTCCTGTCATAGTGCTGCCATCCACCCAAATAGTGTCGGCACTCACTGGATTAATTAGTGTTGCCCACTCACGAGATAGTGTCGACACTCGCCCATGATGTAGTGTTGTTGCCACATCCACATTTAGTCCCGATTGGTGTCTTCAACTTGGACTAAAGGTTCATCATATCTTTAGTCCCGGTTATGTGTTTTAATTTTGTTGTTTAGACCAGTACTAAGTTTAGCATCATGATTCTGTTTGATGTACTTAATTATATAATGCAGATGAGCCGACAATGGATGTCCGCTGACCGACTCTCTACCGAGTTCATTAAAGGCGTGCATTCTTTTCTCCTTGTGGACGAGGCAAACAAGCGGAATGGTTTTATGTCTTGTCCATGTGGTGTCTATCGGAATCATAAGGAATACCCTTCCTCAAGAGTCCTTCACGACCACCTGTTTTGGTCCGGTTTCATGACAGGCTATAATTGTTGGACCAAGCACGAAGAAATACGGATTATGATGGAAGACGGTGATGAAGAAGAGAACGATGACGACAACTACCGATCTATATTCCCTGAATACGATGGTACTATAATGGAAGACAATGTTGAAGAAGCTAAAGAACGGGCATGATACATTGCAAATGTATCTATAATTTTTAATGTTTCATGTTTAGTTTTATCCACTTTCTTGTGTTTTATTCCAACTTTGGAATACTTTTATTATGATTTCTTGGACTAACCTATTAACAAGAGCCATAGTGCCAGCTGCCTGTTTTCTGCTGTTTTTGGTTCCAGGAAAGTCAGAAAATGAATATTCTCGGAATTGGACGGGACAAAATCCAAAGTGCCTATTTTTCCGGAAGGGATCAAGTGCCAGAATACGAGATGGAGAGGGGCCAGGGGCCGGCCACACCACCTGGCCGCGCGGCCAGGCTTGTCCCGCGCCAGGGGGTGGTCTGGCCGACCCCAGCACCCCCTCGGCCTCTCCTTCCGCCTATAAGTTGCCCTTGGGACGAAAACCCTAAGTACCCGATCAAAAATCCACGAAAGAGTCTGTAGCCGCCGTCATCTCCATCCCTAGATCGGGAGGGATCTGAAGCTCTTCCCGACACCCTGCCGGAGAGGGGAATTCACCCTGGAGGCCTTCTTCATCACCATGCAAGCCTCCGGTGTGATGCGTGAGTAGTTCATCCTTGGACTACGGATCCATGTAGTAGCTAGATGGCTGGTTTCTCCTCCTTTGTGCTTTCATGTTTAGATCTTGTGAGCTCCGTTCATGATCAAGATCATCTATTTGTAATCCATACATGTTGTGTTTGCGGGGATCCGATGGATATTGAGATGCTATTTCAGATTGATTATTGATTCTATTATGTCTTTGTTATTTGAGATCTTGCATGCTTTTCGTTGTTAGTAGCTATCTTGGCCAAGTAGATGCTAGCAACTCCAAGAGTTAGTATTTATGCTCGATAGTGGGTTCATGCCTCTGGTAATCTGGGGAAGTGATAGAAATCTCTAAGGTACTAGATGTGCTGTTGCTACTAGTGAGAAAACAACGATCCTTTATTCATAGAACAATTGTATTGTTTACTTTACACGCAGTTCGTAAAGCAATAATCTGTTGCTTGCAACTTAATACTGGAGGGGGTTCGGATGATAACCTGAAGGTGGATTATTAGTCATAGATGCAGTTGGATGACTGTCTATGTATTATGTTGTAATGCCCAATCAAGTCTTAAAGGAGTCAAGATGATTGGTATATGCATGTATTGCTTTCTCGTTGTTTGTCAATTGCCCCGCTGTAATTTGTTCACCCAACATGTTATTTATCTAAGGAGAGCCACCTCTAGTGAACTATGGATCCCGGTCCTTGTCTTTTATATTCAATCTACAACTATTTACTACTTTGTGTTTACTTTCTGCAAACTTTTACTTCTTTCCATTCGATACGTTTAATCCTTTGTTTTCCACAAAACACGGTGAGATTGACAACCTCATCGCAAGTTGGGGACAAAGTTCTGTGGTTGTGTTGCGCAGGTCTCCACGTTGCTACTAGCACCGGTAGTGCGTCCTGCCAAAGCTCAGCTAGTAACACCTTTGGGGTGTTTCCTTGCTCCTACTGGTTCGATTAAACCTTGGTTTCATAATTGAGGGAAAACTTTCTGTTGTGCTCATCATACCTTCCTCTTGGGGTTCCCAACGAGCTCTACGTCGATCGTCGAGTGCATCAAGATCTTTTCTGGTGCCGTTGCCGGGGAGTCAAGGACATCTTCACAAGGGGAGTCCCTCATAACCAATCTCTTTACTTTGTTGTTTTTGTTTTTCTTAGTTTCTTTTTGCTTTGTTTGCTCGTTTTGTTCTTCAAAAAACACAAAAAAATTAGTTTTACTAGTTTGCTTTCTTATTTGAAAACACACAAAAATTAAGTCTCCCTTAGTTGTCACCTCTCCCTTAGCTCACCATGTTGATCCCTACATTCACCCTGAAAGACCTTCCAATTGGTAGTGGTTCTATAATTGGGAAAGATAACATTGAAGAATTCTTTAATCATGTTAGGAAGCATGAAGATACTGAGGATAGATCCCTTGTAGAACTTGCTCCAAACTATGAGATTGCTGCAGCTTCTTTAATTCACATGTTAGAAGCTAGGTTTGTTAACCTCAACCCCTTAATGCAAGTAATGTTTCTTAAGCTCAAAGAAATTGAAGACCCTGAAAAGAGGGATTTTATTCTAGAAACTTTGTTTAAGGAGTTCTATGATGTTGCCAAAGAAGCTAGAAAAGTTTTTGAACGTTTCAATATGCTAGGATCATGTGTAGATGTGGTTGGTACATGAGAAAAGATGAACAAAACCGAACCTAACGGGGAGGAACCTAAGATACCAATACCCTTTAAACTAGTAGCAATACATGATGCCATAGAAAAGAATCTTGATTGGTTTATTCCTGCAAATCCTTTTGATGAGAATAGTGAACCTAAGAGCATTGAGAGAGGACCCTCTAGAACTTATTTGGATGATATACCTTGCCTTGTTGAAAATATTTCTGGTATTGGTCTTAATGCTTCTTCATTTGAGAACACTTGATTCTTTCTTTGCTTCTTATGCCTAACTTAAAGGCGTTAAAGAAAAGTACTTGTTGGGAGATAATCCAAAAGTTTTAGATAAGTCTTGGAAGTTATTACTTCAGTAATAACCTCTCCTTATCCTTTTTATTTGCTTTTTGTGCCAAGAGTAAACTCTAATGAGAGTGAAGTAATGATTGGGAAAGTTGCTGTCCCGAAATAGATTTATGTCCTTCACTGTAAAAATTCCTGGGAGAGCTCTGTACGTCGGTTTGAGCTGTAATTTTTTGTGCTTCTGCTACAGGTTGTTATCTAACTTTAGTTAGTTCAAAACTTTTTGATTTGAGCAACATAAGGTCCTTGAAAAAATTCGTCTTTACCTGCTGGTCTGCTTTGACAGATTTCTGCCATTTTCTGCATTTGCTTCTTGTTGGTTCCTTCTTGAGTTCTTTTGGGGAATTGAACTTTTTGAGGGAAGTGCTACAGTATCTAGTGTTCTAATGGAAGTTTATTTGGTGTTAGAACTGAACCTTGAGACTTATTTATCTTAAGTGCACTAATGTCGCTAATGAGATTGTGTGAAGTTTTGTATATAGGAAAAATTTCAGGTGTATGGAAGGAATGAGTAATGAGATGAAGGATGGACTAAAGCTCAAGCTTGGGGATGCCACGCGTGTCACCCCAAGAAATATTTAAGAAGTACAAGCGTCAAAGTTTGGGGATGCCCAAGGCATCCCCTTCTTCATCAATAAAAATTCCAGGTTTCTTCCAAACGCTTCATTTTTATTGTTTCATGCACAATTGTGTTTTTCTTGGAGCGTCTTCTTTTTCATTTTTATTTTGGTTTTTAGTTTGATTAGTTTGCTTAGTTTTCTGAATAAGTTGGTTGGACCCCCTCTTTCACACTTTGGTTTGCGAATAGTTTGGTTTGGTTTGGAAAAGAGTAGGAAAGTTCATGCTTATGTGGTGAAAAAGAGCTCATTTTTGACTGTGGCATATGCTTTGTCATGCCATGCTTGATATTGTTTTGGCTTCATGCTTAGTATTCTTTGCTATATCATGACTTGTTATAAACAATTGAGATTGCTTAATGTGCCTTGGATGAATCATGCGATGTTTTAGCATATTAAAGCATAATATAGTGGTATTCTCCTTTGATGTTTTATTTGGGTTGACTTGGCGCATGCTCACATCATGTATGACTATCCAAAGTCACCATAGCCTTTATGATCCTTTAGTTTTTAACTTGTAGTATCACTTTATGCTTTGATCAATGATGTTTTGTCGCTCTGCATGATTATGGCCATTATTGCTCTTTTAGTTTGTCGCTCCCAGTCTTTTGCTAGCCTCCATAACAAAGTATGAGTTCCACTCATGCATCCAACTCCCTATACCAAGTTATTCCAAAGAGTCCACCATACCTACCTACTAGCTTATGCTATTCCAAGTACATTTATGCTTTTGTTTACCTTCCACTTGTTATGAGAAAACTAGTGATTAAATCTCTCACGAACTTGATGGCACACTTTACTTTATTGCCTCTAATAAACTTGAACCATTGGGTCCTTATTTGTTGCGTATATTCTTGCACTTTATAAGTTGAAATTAGCAGAACCATGTTTCATGAGGAACGCTTTCGACATTGCACTTGTACTTTGTACCCCGTTGATATCATGTTCTTTTGCTTACGGATCCCGGCGGTGTGAAATAAAAGTGGAACTGTAAGATCATGGAGTTTGTATGTGTGTTGGAGAAACGCCTGGGCCGCTAGCCTAAGCCATGCCTAATCATGGTGGAAACTTGCAGCATCACCATAATGACCACTCTATGAAGCATCCTCAATAAAAACCTATGCAAATAGCAAATAGAAAGACCGATGCGATGCTCATTGTCTGCTTGCCTTGTCATTTTGATTATGGGAAAGCTCCCGTATCATGTGCAAGGGGTACCCCGTTGGCGGTTCTTAATGATACACATATACTTACAATGAAAAGAGCTTACTCGTGACTAAAGTTGAGTAGCATGAGGATCGGTCTTCGTAAGTAAGGGGCATGAGATTTCGGTTTATAACTTGTCAAGCATATCCTCTTAGTTGTGTCACTTTAACCTTAATCACCTTCAAGATGCTTATGATAGGGGCAATGAGAGCTGAAAGCTATAAGTATCATAATTTTTGGAAGCTCTTTATGAGACTTGAATCCCTACTTCCTTTTTACAAAAGGCTTTTCTTCCACCATTATATTGAGTCTCCACCTTCTATCTTTATGCACCTACTTTGAGAGCATAGTGGCCATTCTTAGTTCTATGTGCATTGTCCCAAGACTAGTTGATTGATGCATAACTTGTTATTGGTTGTTTGAAACTATTGTATCTAGTCACTCTTATGAACTTTGAAGGTGTCCTATGCATTTATATTTGCTACTCTATTGAGGGACAAGCTGAATACTATTATGCTATGTTTTCTTTATGTGAAACAAACAAACGTCTTGCAAAGCATGTTATTCATGATTCTTTTGTTTGTGCCTTTTCATGTTGCATCTTAGTCTCTTTGCTTATTGCTAGAACTTTGTCTTTCATGTTATGATTGAAGTACTATGATCCCAGCTTTGAGTGTTTTGCAAATACTTTGATCAAGTCTTTGATGGTGCATGTCACCTCAAAAACTATTTCTTTTTATCACTTACCTACTCGAGGACGAGCAGGAGTTAAGCTTGGCGATGTTGATACATTGCAAATGTATCTATAATTTTTGATGTTCCATGCTTAGTTTTATCCACTTTCTTGTGTTTTGTTCCAACTTTGGAGTACTTTTATTATGATTTCTTGGACTAACCTATTAACAAGAGCCACAGTGCCAGTTGCCTGTTTTCTGCTGTTTTTGGTTCTAGGAAAGTCAGAAAATGAATATTCTCGAAATTGGACGGGACAAAAGCCAAAGTGCCTATTTTTCCGGAAGGGATCAAGTGCCAGAATACGAGACGGAGAGGGGCCAGGGGCCGGCCACACCACCTGGCCGCGTGGCCAGGCTTGGCCTGCGCCAGGGGGTGGTCTGGCCGACCCCAGCACCCCCTCGGCCTCTCCTTCCGCTTATAAGTTGCCCTCGGGACAAAAACCCTAAGTACCCGATCAAAAATCCACGAAAGAGTCTGTAGCCGCCGTCATCTCCATCCCTAGATCGGGAGGGATCTGAAGCTCTTCCTAATGGGTTCGTAGCATGGAAAACAAAAAAATTCTACCGCAAGAACGAACAAAACCCAGATCTAATCTAGATAAAAGCCATGATCTAATCTATTAGACATGTGCAACGAGATAGATCTGTACTAACCCTCGTAGATCCGAAAGCGTTACGAGATTAGATCTCGGGGTTGATGTAGTCGATCACTTGCCGATCTCAAGATCGTGTGGACGATCTTTCCGGCGCCGCGTTCCGACAGCGCTTCCGCAGTCGGTCACACGTGCGGAGTCGAAGCAGACCTTCCTCTCCCTGTTCCAGCGAGCAGCGGAGGTAGTAGATCTTCTCCACGGAATCCCAGCAGCACGACGGTGTGGTGGTGGTGGTGGAGTAGAGAATTCTGCAGGGCTTCGCCTAAGCCTGAGCAGAGGGAAGGAGGAGGAGAGAGGCGGCGGCTAGGGTTTGATGTGTAGGGGGCAAGGGGGTGGCGCCCCCACCCCTCTATTTAAAGGAGGGAGGCGCCATGGGAGGGGGAGTCCTAGTAGGACTCCCCTCCCTCCTTGGCCGGTGGATTGGGAGGGGGGAGGAGTCCTCCTCCCCCACGACTCCTTGTCTTACCCCACAAGGACTCCTTGATCCTTTCTTAGTTTTCAAGCAAACTCCAAGAAATCTTCTAGAACCTTCCGGAACATTCCGAAACCTTCTAGAATCTCCATACAAACACTCCGGAACATTTCCTAACTTAGAAAATGATCCCCAATATATGAATCTTATTCTCCGGACAATTCCGGATCTCCTCGTGATGTCCCAGATCCAATCCGAGACTCCGAACAACATTCGGTCTCCAACGCATATTCCATATCTACTTAAAACAACTTCGAACCTTAAGTGTGTCACCCTACGGTTCGTGAATATGCAGACATGATGAAGACACCTCTCCGATCAATAACCATCAGCGGGATCTGGAGATCCATAATGGCTCCCACATACTCAACGATGACTTCGTGATCGATAGAACCATTAACATACGAAACCAATTCCCTTTGTCACGCGATATTCTACTTATCTGAGGTTTGATCGTCGGTATCTCCATACCTAGTTCTACCTCGTTATTGATAAGTAATCTTTACTCGTTCCATGTTATGTCATCCCTTGTGACCTAGTCACATGCTTGCAAGCTAACTAGATGACATTCCACCGAGAGGGCCCAGAGCATATCTATCCGTCATATGGATGGACAAATCCCAATCTTGGTCCATGCGCTTCAACACATACTTTCAGAATACCCAATGACACCTTTATAACTACCCAGTTACGAAGCGGCGTTTGATGTCATCAAAGTACCCATCCGGTGATGGTGATTAACATAACCTCATGGTCGAAGGATTAGGTTACTTATGCATTTGAAAGCTTATAGCAATACGAACTTAATGACTTGATCTTATGCTACGCTTACTATGGGTGTGTGTCCATCACATCATTCTCCTAATGATATAACCTTGTTATTAATGACATCCAATGTCCATGATCAGGAAACCATGATCATCATTTAATCAACAAGCTAGTTCCACAAGAGGCTTACTAGGGACTTTTATGTTTACAAAACACACATGTATTAGTGTTTACTTATAATACAATTATAGCATGGGATGTAAACATTCATCATAAACACAAAGATATAATAATAACCACTTTTATTATTGCTTCTTGGGCATATCTCCAACAGTCTCCCACTTGCACTAGAGTCAATAATCTAGATTACATGGTAATATACCTAACACCCATGGCGTTCTGGTGTTGGTCATGCTTTGCTCTAGGGAGAGGTTTAGTCAACGGATCTGCCACATTCAGATCCGTGTGTACTTTGCAAATCTTTATGTCACCATCTCGGACATACTCGCGAATAGCATGGAAACGTAGCTTGATGTGCTTCAGCTTGCTATGTGACCTTGGCTCCTGTGCATTAGCTATGGCACCTGTGTTGTCACAGTAGATGGCCATCGGGTCCAACGCACTAGGAACCACGCCAAGTTCAGTAATGAACTCCTTCATCCATATGGCTTCTTGTGCAGCCTCCGAAGCAGCTATGTATTCCGATTCAGTTGAAAATTTCGCCACAATGCTTTGCTTGGCACTCCTCCAGCTCACTGCAGCACCATTCAAAATAAATACGTATCCAAACTGTGACTTCGAGTCATCTGGATTGGTGTTCCAACTAGCATCAGTGTAACCGTTTACAACAAGCTGTTCATCACCTCCATAAGAAAGAACCATATCCTTAGTCCTATTCAGGTACTTTAGGATATTCTTGACCGCTGTCCAGTGTTCCATTCCAGGATCACTTTGATATCTGCTAGTCAAACTAACAGCATGTGCTATATCCGGTCTTGTACACAACATGGCATACATGATAGAACCTATGGCCGAGGCATAGGGAATATTATTCATCTTTCCTCTATCTTCTGCCGTAGCCGGACTTTGAGTCTTACTCAAGGTCTTACCTGACAACATGGGCACAAACCCTTTCTTGCTCTCTTCCATTCTAAACTTCTTTAGAACTTTGTCTAAGTATGTACTTTATGAAAGCGCTATTAGGCGTCTTGATCTATCTCTATAAATCTTGATGCCTAGAATATATGCCGCTTCGCCAAGATCCTTCATTGAAAAACTATTATTCAAATAGGTTTTGACGCTATTAAGAAGTTCTATATCATTCCCAATCAACAATATGTCATCTACATATAGTACTAGGAATGCTACAGAGCTCCCACTCACTTTCTTGTAAATACAAGCTTCTCCATAAGTTTGTATAAATCCAAAATTTTTGATTACTTTATCAAAACATTGATTCCAACTCTGGGATGCTTGCTTCAGTCCATAAATGGAGCGCTGAAGTTTGCATACCTTGTTAGCATCACTAGGATCGACAAAACCCTTGGGTTGTACCATATACAACTCTTCCTCAATGTCACCATTAAGGAACGCCGTTTTGACATCCATCTGCCAAATTTCATAATCGAAATATGCAGCGATTGCTAACAAAATCCTCACAGGCTTTAGCTTCGCTACTGGTGAGAAAGTCTCATCGTAGTCAACTCCTTGAATTTGTCAGAACCCTTTCACGACAAGTCGAGCTTTATAGACGGTAACATTATCATCAGCATCTGTTTTTCTTTTGAAAATCCATTTGTTCTCGACAGCCTTACAGCCATCCGGTAAGTCCACCAAAGTCCATACTTGGTTTTCGTACATGGATCCCATTTCGGATTTCATGGCTTCTAGCCATTTGTCGGAATCTGGGCTCGCCATAGCTTCTTCATACGTCGCAGGGTCATTAGTGTTGTCCACCAACATGACGTTCAAGGCAGATTCATACCAATCAGGAGTGGTACGAACCCTCGTTGACGTGCGAGGTTCAGTAGTAACTTCGTTCGAAGTTTCATGATCACCATCATTAGCTTCCTCTCCAATTGGTGTAGGCGGCACAAAAACATCTTCTGGTGCTGCGCTACTCTCAACTCCGAGAGAAGGTTCAATAACCTCGTCGAGTTCTACTTTCCTTCCAGTCACTTCTTTCGAGAGAAACTCCTTCTCAAGAAAGGATCCATTCTTGGCAACGAAAACTTTGCCTTCGGATCTATGATAGAAGGTATACCCAATTGTTTCTTTAGGGTATCCTATGAAGACGCATTTCTCCGCTTTGGGTTCAAGCTTATCAGGCTGTAACTTCTTTACATACACTTCGCAACCCCAAACTTTAAGGAACGACAACTTAGGTTTCTCCAAACCACAATTCGTACGGTGTCGTTTCAACGGATTTAGATGGTGCCCTATTTAAAGTGAATACGGCTGTCTCTAATGCATAGCCCCAAAACGATAGTGGTAAATCTGTAAGAGACATCATAGACCGAACCATATCTAAGAGTGTTCGATTACGACGTTCGGACACACCATTACGTTGTGGTGTTCCCGGCGGTGTCAACTGCGAAAGTATTCCACATTTCTCTAAATGCATGCCAAACTCATAACTTAGATATTCACCTCCGCGGTCAGAACGCAAAAACTTAATCTTCTTGTTACGATGATTTTCCACTTCACTTTGAAATTCCTTAAACTTCTCGAAAGTTTCGGACTTATGTTTCATAAAGTAGATATACCCATATCTACTTAAGTCATCCGTGAAAGTGAGAACATAACGATATCCACCACGCGATGCTACACTCATTGGACCGCACACATCGGTATGTATTATTTCCAATAAGTCTGTAGGTCGCTCCATTATCCCAGAGAATGGAGTCTTAGTCATTTTTCCCATTAGACATGCTTCGCATCTTTCAAGTGATTCATAATCAAGTGACTCAAGAAGTCCATCAGAATGGAGTTTCTTCATACGCTTCACTCCAATGTGACCAAGACGATAGTGCCACATGTATGTAGAATTATCATTCAATTTTATTCGTTTAGCATCTATGTTGTGAACATATGTATCACTACTATCGAGATTCAATAAGAATAAACCATTCATCTCAGGTGCATTACCATAAAAGATATTACTCATATAAATCGAACAACCTTTATTCTCAGACTTAAAAGAGTAACCGTCTCGCAATAAACAAGATCCATATATAATGTTCATGCTTAACGCAGGCACCAAATAACAATTATTTAAATTTAAAACTAATCCCGAAGGTAGATGTAGAGGGAGCGTGCCGACGGCGATTACATCAACCTTGGAGCCATTTCCAACGCGCATCGTCACCTCGTCTCTTGCCAGTCTTCGTTTATTCTGCAGCTCCTGTTTCGAGTTACAAATATGAGCAACCGAACCAGTATCAAATACCCAGGCACTACTACGACTACTAGTAAGATACACATCAATAACATGTATATCGAATATGTTGGAATTATGCCCTAGAGGCAATAATAAAGATGTTATTATTATAATTCTTGTTCATGATAAAGTTTATATTCCATGCTAGAATTGTATTAAGCGGAAACTTTAATACTTGTGTGGTTTGTGAACAACACCGTGTCCCTAGTACGCCTCTATGGACTAGCTCATTGATCAATGATGGTTAAGGTTTCCTAACCATAGACATGAGTTGTCAATTGATAATGAGATCATATCATTGGGAGAATAATATGGTGGACAGACCCAAACTAAGCGAAGCAATTAGATCGTGTCATTGTGTTCGTCTTTGCGAAGCTTTTCTTATGTCAAATATTGTATTCCTTAGACCATGAGATAATGCAACTCCCTGGTATCGGAAGAAAGCTTTGAGGTCATCAAACGTCATCCTATGAGAGGGTGATCATAAAGGTGTCTCTCAGGTGATCGGAAAGTATCTGTTGGGTTGTATGTATCGAGATGGAATTTGTCCCTCCCAAGTCGGAGAGATATACTTCGGGCCCACTCGGTAATCGATATCAACACCGCTTGCAAGCATGTGGTTAAGGAGTTAAGCACAAAGTGATATCGGATTACGGAACGAGTAAAGTACTTGCTGTGAACGAGATTGAACTAGGTATGACGATACAGACGATCGAATCTCGGGCAAGTAAAATATCGCGAGACGAAGGGAATATATATATGGGATTGATTGAATCCTGGCATTGTGGTTCATCCGATATGATCATCGATGAATGTGTGGGAGTCAATATGGGTGCCCAGACCCCGCTGTTGATTACTAATAGAAGATCATGTCTGCATATTCTCGAACCCGCAGGGTCACACACTTAACGTGTCTCGACGCTAGGATAGATTGGATAATTGGTTTATGAATTTTTGTTCGGAGTCTCGGATGGGATCCAGGACATCACGAGAGGTTCCGGAATGGTCCGGAGAATAAGATTCATATAAGGCAGTGCAGTTTTTGGAGTTCGGAATTGTTCCGGATTAATCGGTATTGTACCGGAAGCTTCTAGAACCTTCTGGAAGGGGGCCAACGTGGTCCCACCTTCCGGGAGGGGGCATGGGCCTATGAGGGAGTGTCCTGGCCGCATTGGGCCAGGGGCACAAGGCCCCATAGGGCCCAGCCGATTCTGGATAGATTTAACTCGTTTAAATCTAGGGATAGAATTTCTAGATAAGGGGAGAGTTTAAATCGTTTAAACTAGAGATAGGCTTGGAGGAGGGGCTAGGGCTGCGCCCCCCCTCTATATAAAGAGGGGTGGGGGCGCACCAACCCCCCACACCTTCCCCTCCAACCCTAGCCGCCCTGCTGCCTTCCTCTCTCCCTCCCGACTGTTTGTAGGCGAAGCCCTGCGGCAGAAATTCTCTACCATATACACCACGCCGTCGTGTTGTAGATCCAATCCATCTCTCCACCATACTTGCTGGTCCAAGGAAGGAGGAGACGTCGAGGTGCTGCACGTGTGCATCTCACGGAGGCACCGCCACTTGTGGTGCTAGATCGGATCGGATCGCGAGGAGGAGAAGCGAGTACGACTACATCACCCACGTTCCGACGAACGTTCCGCTGTGCGAATCTTCAAGGGTATGAAGATCTAATCCAATCTCTCTCGTTGTTTGCATCTCCTAGATTAGATCTTGGCTTTCCCTCTGTTCGCTTCCGTAGAAAATTTTGATTTACTATGCTGCGAAACCCATCAGAATATACCTTTCTTCTTGATGTTGCCGTTCTTCAGATCCGCCAGGTACTTGGGGCAGTTACGCTTCCAGTGACCAGCACCCTTGTAGTAGAAGCATTCAGTTTCAGGCTTAGGACCAGCCTTGGGCTTCTTAGCAGGTGCGGCAGCTTTCTTGCCGTCCTTCTTGAAGTTGCCCTTTTTCTTAGGCTTGCCCTGTTTCTTGAAATTGGTGGTCTTATTGACCATCAACACTTGGTGCTCCTTCTTGATCTCCACTTCAGCAGTTTTCAGCATGGACGATAGTTCAGGCAACGTCTTGTTCATGCGGTGCATATTGTAGTTCATCACAAAGTTCTTATAACTCGGTGGCAGTGATTGGAGGACACGGTGAATCCCTAACTCATTAGGAATCGTTATCCCCAACTCTTGGAGCTTGTTTGCATGCCCAGACATGGTGAGCACATGCTCGCTAACGGAGCTTCCCTCTTCCATCTTGCAGGTAAAGAACTTCTCGGAGGCCTCATAGCTCTCCACGGCCGCGTGAGTCTCAAAAATGAGCTTGAGCTCTTTAATGATCTCGAACGGGTCGTGGTGCTCAAAACGCTTCTGAAGCTCCGTTTCTAAACCGTACAGGATGGCACACTGAACTGTGGAGTAATGATTTTTCCGAGTGGCATAAACATTCTTTACGTCATCAGTGGCATCTTCTGCAGGTGAGTCACCTAGCGGTGCTTCGAGCACATAGGTCATCTGACCAGCCCTGAGGACAATCTTCAGACCACGGAGCCAGTCCGTGAAGTTGCTTCCATTGTTCTTAAGCTTTTCTTTCTCTAGGAATGCATTGAAATTGATGGAGAGGTTCGCCATAATCTACAACAAATTTGCAAGTAGTTTAGACTAAGTTTATGATAAATTGAGTTCAATTTTAATTCTTAAATTAACTAGGTGAACTCCCACTCAAAACAACATCCCTCACATTGTCTTAGTGATTACACGAACCAAGTCCACTACACCAAGTCCGATCTTCACGAGAGAATATGTAGTTTCATCGGCGAACAATCTTCATGTTCATCATATCACTCATATGATTCATGCTCTACCTTTCGGTATTCCGTGTTCCGAGACCATGTCTGTACATGCTAGGCTCGTCAAGGTTAACCTTAGTTTCCGCATGTGTAAATCTGGCTTGCACCCGTTGTATGCACACGTAGAATCTATCACATCCGATCATCACGAGATGCTTCGAGACGACGAGTCTTAGCAACAGTGTCAACTAAGGACGAACACTTTATTACTTGAAATTTAGTGAGAGGGATCATCTTATAATGCTACCGTCGCGATCTAAGCAATACAAGATGCATAAAGGATTAACATCACAGGCAATTCATAATTAGTGTGATATGATATGGCCCTTTCTTCTTATGCCTTTGATCTCCATCTCCAAAGCACGGACATGATCTCCATCATCACCAGCATTGCGTCAAGGTCAGTGGCGCCGCTTCATGGTTGTCCATCATCACCAACAACTATTACAACTACTTGGAATAAAGCTATTACAAGATGAATAGACACGCATGTCTTAACAGAATTAAAGACAACCATTAGGCTCCTGCCGGTTGCCATATTACAACAAGGATCATTGCATACATCAAATATAATCACAATCACATGATGGCCATATCACATCACAAAACCCCTGCAAAAACAAGTTAGACGCCTCTAATTTTCTTTGCATGTTTTACATGGTTTGGGGCTTTCGAATAAGAACGGATCTTACCTATGAAACTGAACCACAACGTTGATACAAGTGCTATCGAGTGCAAAGTGTAGATTGGATCTATACTATGGTGGGAGAGACAGACACCCGCAAAGCCACTTGTGCAAAGCAAGTTACACGTCAAGCGTGGAGCAAGTCTCATGTGCGATGACATATAAGGTTAGCCCGAGCCGCTTCATCCCACCATACCGCAAGATGCAAAGTACACAAAGCAAAAGACGGCACAAGCACCAATGCCCACAAAACCATTGTGTTCTACTCGTGCAACATATCTACGCATAGATACGGCTCTGATACCACTGATGGGTTCATAGCATGGAAAACAAAAAATTTCTACCGCAAGAACGAACAAAACCTAGATCTAATCTAGATAAAAGCCAAGATCTAATCTATTAGACATGTGCAACAAGATAGATCTGTACTAACCCTCGTAGATCCAAAAGCGTTACGAGATTAGATCTCGGGGTTGATGTAGTCGATCACTTGCCGATCTCAAGATCGTGTGGACGATCCTTCCGGCGCCGCGTTCCGGCAGCGCTTCCGCAGTCGGTCACATGTGCGGAGTCGAAGCAGACCTTCCTCTCCCCGTTCCAGCGAGCAGCGGAGGTAGTAGATCTTCTCCACGGAATCCCAACAGCACGACGGTGTGGTGGTGGTGGTGGAGTAGAGAATTCTTCAGGGCTTCGCCTAAGCCTGGGCGGAGGGAAGGAGGAGGAGAGAGGCGACGGCTAGGGTTTGATGTGTAGGGGGCAAGGGGGTGGCACCCCCACCCCTCTATTTAAAGGAGGGAGGCGCCATGGGAGGGGGAGTCCTAGTAGGACTCCCCTCCCTCCTTGGCCGGCGGATTGGGAGGGGGGAGGAGTCCTCCTCCCCCACGACTCCTTGTCTTACCCCACAAGGACTCCTTGATCCTTTCTTGGTTTTCAAGCAAACTCCAAGAAATCTCCTAGAACCTTCCAGAACATTCCGAAACCTTCTAGAATCTCCATACAAACACTCCGGAACATTTCCTAACTTAGAAAATGATCCCCAATATATGAATCTTATTCTCCGGACAATTCTGGATCTCCTCGTGATGTCCTGGATCCAATCCGAGACTCCGAACAACATTCAGTCTCCAACGCATATTCCATATCTACTTAAAACAACTTCGAACCTTAAGTGTGTCACCTTACGGTTCGTGAATATGCAGACATGATGAAGACACCTCTCCGATCAATAACCATCAGCGGGATCTGGAGATCCATAATGGCTCCCACATACTCAACGATGACTTCGTGATCGATATAACCATTAACATACGAAACCAATTCCCTTTGTCACGCGATATTCTACTTATCCGAGGTTTGATCGTCGGTATCTCCATACCTAGTTCTACCTCGTTACTGATAAGTACTCTTTACTCGTTCCATGTTATGTCATCCCTTGTGACCTAGTCACATGCTTACAAGCTAACTAGATGACATTCCACCGAGAGGGCCCAGAGCATATCTATCCGTCATATGGATGGACAAATCCTAATCTTGGTCCATGCGCTTCAACACATACTTTCAGAATACCCAATGACACCTTTATAACTACCCAGTTACGAAGCGGTGTTTGATGTCATCAAAGTACCCATCCGGTGATGGTGATTAACATAACCTCATGGTCGAAGGATTAGATTACTTATGCATTTGAAAGCTTATAGCAATACGAACTTAATGACTTGATCTTATGCTACGCTTACTATGGGTGTGTGTCCATCACATCATTCTCCTAATGATATAACCTTGTTATTAATGACATCCAATGTCCATGATCAGGAAACCATGATCATCATTTAAACAACAAGCTAGTTCCACAAGAGGCTTACTAGGGACTCTTTTATGTTTACAAAACACACATGTATTAGTGTTTCCTTATAATACAATTATAGCATGGGATGTAAACATTCATCATAAACACAAAGATATAATAATAACCACTTTTATTATTGCCTCTTGGGCATATCTCCAACACTTCCCGGCACCCTGCCGGAGAGGGGAATTCACCCTGGAGGCCTTCTTCATCACCATGCAAGCCTCCGGTGTGATGCGTGAGTAGTTCATCCTTGGACTACGGATCCATGTAGTAGCTAGATGGCTGGTTTCTCCTCCTTTGTGCTTTCATGTTTATACCTTGTGAGCTCCGTTCATGATCAAGATCATCTATTTGTAATCCATACATGTTGTGTTTCGGGGATCCGATGGATATTGAGATGCTATTTCAGATTGATTATTGATTCTATCATGTCTTTGTTATTTGAGATCTTGCATGCTTTCCGTTGTTAGTAGCTATCTTGGCCAAGTAGATGCTAACAACTCCAAGATTTAGTATTTATGCTCGATAGTGGGTTCATGCCTCTTGTAATCTGGGGAAGTGATAGAAATCTCTAAGGTACTAGATGTGTTGTTGCTACTAGGGAGAAAACAACGATCCTTTGTTCATAGAACAATTGTATTGTTTACTTTACACGTAGTTCGTAAAGCAATAATCTGTTGCTTGCAACTTAATACTGGAGGGGGTTCGGATGATAACCTGAAGGTGGATTATTAGTCATAGATGCAGTTGGATGACGGTCTATGTATTATGTTGTAATGCCCAATCAAGTCTCAAGGGAGTCAAGATGATTAGTATATGCATGTATTGCTTTCTCGGTGTTTGTCAATTGTCCCGCTGTAATTTGTTCACCCAGCATGTTATTTATCTAAGGAGAGCCACCTCTAGTGAACTATGGATCCCGGTCCTTGTCTTTTATATTCAATCTACAACTGCTTACTGCTTTGTGTTTACTTTCTGCAAACTTTTACTTCTTTCCATTCGATACGTTTAATCCTTTGTTTTCCGCAAAACACGGTGAGATTGACAACCTCATCGCAAGTTGGGGATAAAGTTCTGTGGTTGTGTTGTGTAGGTCTCCACGTTGCTACTAGCACCGGTAGTGCGCCCTACCAAAGCTCAGCTAGTAACACCTTTGGGGTGTTTCCTTGCTCCTACTGGTTCGATTAAACCTTGGTTTCATAATTGAGGAAAAACTTTTTGCTGTGCTCATCATACCTTCCTCTTGGGGTTCCCAACGAGCTCTACGTCGATCGTCGAGTGCATCAGGACATCAGATGAGCCCGATGTTGTCGCTGACAAAGGCCAGCGAGCCGAATCGTTGAACCAAGCCGGATACTATATGCTCATCGGAGGCGAATATGCTTCCCGTCCGGATGAAGACTCCAGCCAGCGCCGCTGCTGGCCCCACGGTCGACACCAACTGTCGTGGTGGTGTCATGACAGATGCCATAGGATGGCTAAAGTTAGGGTCGGATGGACGCTAGTGGCTTGGGGGAGGGATAGCGTGGTACGAACCACATACAAGAACACACACAGACCCAGATTTAGGGCTCTCCTAGTGAGATAAAATCCCTACTCCTGCATGCTACATCTCATAATATGATCAGCACTGAATCTACAATGGCTCCTCTAGCTGTATGCGAGAGGAAGAAGAAGGTGATCTCGCCTCTCTCAGCACTACTAGTAAATCTCCAGTAACTAACGAATCATCCCTTTTCTAGGAAGCCCTAGGGCACCTTATTAAGGGGTGCCCAGGTTACATTTAGGCCTGAGGTGGCAGGGAATATCCTCAGAATATGCTATAGCAGAAGTCGTTGGCTGGGTCCAAATGCCCTTCTTGTCAGCGATGGGACTCAACGTGTCTATGACCGCTGATGGTCCGCTGAAACTGTCCCCTTCTAAAATTCCTCGATGAGACTTGGCTTGAGCGCCCTTATCTCTTTCGAAAATCCTTTGAGAGACAAAGGCGCTGACCTTGAGACCGACATACATCCTCCTGGCGTACGCCAACCCCTATGTCGATCTCAACCCAAGTAACTTGGCTTGGAGGAACCTGCATAGAAGAAGCAATATATGTTATGCTGACATACGGTATGCCGGCTTAATCTAGCTTGGGTATCCCGGCCTATGTCGCCCATCCCACATTTATAAACCTTAGTTTTGATCAACCTTATCTTTATACCATAGCAGCAATATATGTTATACCGACATACGGTATGCTGGCTTAATCTGGCTTGGGTATCCCGGCCTATGTCGGCCATCCCATATTTGTAAACCATAGCCTTAATCAACCTTATCTTTATACCATAGCTGCTTGACCCTGCCGGGGTCATCCCGACACCCGGATCTTTCCTGGACGATCCACTTGTGGAAGGTCCCATCGTCTTAAACTAGAGGATTTTACTATGGCAGCTGCTGCTACAGGATTGCATCCCCTCATCGGGTAGAAGTATTGAAACGGAATATGCTCGGGTAGAAGTATTGAAACGGAATATGCCTGGTGATGGGTTGTGCCCATTGTGTGGTACTGCACATGATGTTCATGTGTCCTGTCGTTCAGTTTCTAGGAAACTTTGTTCGGAAAGCTCTAGGGTCTACCTGGTAGGCCCGTCCACATAATGGTCATTTGCTCTGCTACTTATTTTCTATGGAAAATTATCCGGGAAGCTCTGGGACTGCCTGGCAACCGGAAGGGTGGGACTGCCTGGCAACCGGAAGGAACATGGACGCGTTGGAACATTCGTAATAAGGTGATTGAGAGGATCTTTGTGTGTCCTGCTTCTGACTCGGTTTTTGTACCTTGAGCAATGATACCCGCTCTCTTCTTAGGCAGTCGTGTGTTGTTGTCCTTGTTGTTTGCTTTATTTATAAAATGAAACGAAAGCCTGATTTGAGCTCGAGTAACTAACAGTAGTTCAAAAAGGTACCGTTCAACAGGACAGTTCTTTCTTCACTCAAGAGAACTCTCGATGCCTCGGCTTGGCGTGCGGTGCATCAACATAGAGACGTACATACTACATATATATATAAATTAAAAGAAGTCAGCAGTAGAGTACCGCCGAAATTAAGTTTCTTGGGTCATAATTTACATATATATTTTCGTACCTACACATTGTACGAGCGCCGTGTGCTAGCTAGGAAAGGAAAACGTATACTTCCATCATTATACGACTAATCCTTGGTCTTGAGTTTGGCGCCCGCTTTGACGCACGACTTCACCAGGCTCTTGAGCCCCTTCTTCTTCCTCCCGCTCCCAGTCCCGGCGCTGCTCATGCTGCTACTCAACCTGCCCGTCCGCTCCGGCGTCATCTCCATGCTCCGGCCCGACGCCGACATGCGCTCCTCCTCCATCCTGAGCACGCGGCTCTCCAGGAACGCGATGCGCTCCACGAGGCTGCCCTTGGCCCTGGTCTCCTCCAGCAGCAACTCCGCCGGCCGGCACCGGCCGGTCGACCGGGGCGTGGTCGGGGACGACGAGGAGAGCGTGGTGGGCGTCGAGGGCGAGGTGGAGGACCTCGCGCTGCCGGTGCCGCCGTGGTGGCGCATCTCCTCCAGGTACCCCACCACCAGGTCCAGCCGGTCCACACGCGCCATCATGCTCGCCGCCGGCGGATGCAGCAGCTGCCCGCTATGGCTCTGGCTCGCCGCCATCGTGCTCGTGTGTATCTGGAAGTACGTTGTTCGATCGATCTTATCAGCGAGTGCTAGGGGTGGATTGTTTTGTTGCGAAGACAGCCGAGGTATATATAAGCACTAGCAGATCCGCCATGGCTGAGCAGCACGTGTCAAGGCGGTGCCGACGTGGCGGCGTGCATGCATGCATGCAACGGCGGTGCATCTGTGATGTCAGGTGGATAGCCCATGGCTCGCCTACGCGCACGTGTCCTGCTTCTCGTCCGCTAATATATTTCGTCCCTCCTCTGCTCCAGCAGGCAGGAGCCACGTGTACATTCAGCTACACGGTCGTCTCGAAGGCACTACTACCATCCACATCTGCTCAACATGCCCAATAATTTCTTTTTCTCTCTAAAACATTCTCAGCAATAGATCAAACGAGGGATTTGGATTTTGTTTTTTGGGCTTCCGGCGAGCAATTGGAGGAATTCGGACACTTTGGAAAATTTCGGTCTAATCTCAAACAAAAACTAATTAATACTCTATCCGACTCATATTAATTGACTTAGATTTAAATAGAAATATATATATAGTCAAATTTTAATGCTAGATACACGCGTATCTAGACAAGTTGTGTCTTTTATGGGAGGGATTATAAAATCCGAAATATGTCGTCTCGTAAATATTCTGGCCACGCCGGAATGAAAGGGAGAAATTAGCCTACAAATTAGAGGCAAAACTCAAATCTCTTTTTATTTTTACGAATTAGCCTACAAATATTTCTTTTTATTAGTTGGCACTCTATGATATAAAATGTTTTTGGATTTTCTCTATTGTTCCATAAATCAATAAAACTAGGACATGCACGTTTCGTCACGCCACCTACAGTCTATTTGGCAGAGTGTCGTAGGTGTGTTGTACTCACTACTGGTAACACATTTTGTTTTGTTCGTGTTACCATAAATTAAATATATGAGCATGTGCAGGATTAGATGTTTTAATTGGTAAAAAATGTGTCATCTACATGTTAGACATATCTGAAACTGAGAGATTTGGCATTATACGCAAGAAGCGAGCTCTTATTTCATATTGAATCTCATAAGCAACATAGAGGTTCCAGTGTTTCTTCAAGAAAAAAGTACATTGAGAAAAGTTCAAACCTCTTTTTATAAATCCAAAATATGTTGTCTCGTAAATATTCTGGCCCGGAATGAAAGGAAGAAATTAGCCTACAAATTAGAGGCAAAAATCAAATCTCTTTTTATTTTTACGAAAAACAGTGGGGACCACTGCGTCATTTTTCATTAAAAAGGGGTGATCATACATAGTCAAATCCTAACTTTTAGTATTTAGCCTCCACTTCCATCATGTATGCTAGGATGCTAAGCAAAGTCATAGAGTTTTAGAATAGATCCAACAAACATTCCTTCCTTTAAGCTTGGTTTAACCCTATTCCAAATCTCCTAGATGGAAGCTTTAAAAAAAACATAGCAGAGCTGTGAGTCCCTCTGGTCATTGTCAAAGATGATTTTACTCCTGTGATTCCATAACCTCCAACATCTAGCAATTAGAGCTTCTTTGAAGAAGAGATTAAAATATCTGTTTTTAGCTTATAGTAGCATTTGAATCAGTTGAAGATCAGTGTTCTATTCCTCTCCTATTTTCCACCAAAGCTTCCCGCTGAAATCACATTCAAATAAAAGGTGGATATATGATTCCACAATATTGTCATCACATAATACACGGATTCCACATGGAAATTCTTCCAGGTTAGAATATATCTTGTGTTTAATTTGTCTTGTATCATAAGTCAGAAGAAGAACTTATGCTTAGGTAAGCAGGGAGATTTCCAAATCCACTTAAATGGGACAGGTGCATCGGGTTCTTTGGTTATTTCCTCGTAAACCTTCTTGGTGACATATTTATCTCCCCGTGGGAATTCCCAATTGTCATATTGGTCCTGTGATATGATAGTTTCCAATAAGTTCCTCATCTGATGAAGTTGATTATTTGCAATAGTAGATATAGGAAGTTGGAAAAGATAATAATATTGGTCTTCATTCATATCTTTTGCTTTCTGAATAGTAATAAGCATGTCCTTTGGAAAAGAGTGCAAATATGGGAATTGTTGGGCTAGTGTAATACCACTCAATTTATCTCCCCATAGAAGAACACTTTTTCCATTACCTGGTGTACAAGTGGTCATATTTTTGAAATCCTCGAGGAAAGAGAGGCAATTCCTGCACCAAAAGGATCCTTTATGGTGGTTCTTATTTGGAACATAACCATTGTGGAAATATGCTTTCCATAGTAGGTCAACCCATGGTAAGTCATGATGGTTGAAAAACTTGTACAGATGGCCTTGTTCGCCGCTGCCGCTCTAGTAACCGCAGGTGTGGGCGGAGCTCTCTCAGGTTCTGGTTCTAGCTGGTCTTCTTCTATCACATTCCCGATGTCGACTAGCACCTGGAAGGAAGTGACAGCCTTGTTGGAAAGCTCCTCCCTCTTGATCTCCCTCACAGCGGCATCGTATTCCTCTGAGTTGGTGTCTGAGATGCCGCCATCCATGTTGGCCTCGTAGTTTTTGATGGCGGAGCTGGAGGGGGACGGTGTAGGGCTGTTGTTGTTGTTGTTGTTGTTGCCTCCTCCGGTGGCAGCGGTGATTTCGGTCTCAGCTTCCTCATTGGCATCAGCGAAACTGTTGACAGTTGCGATCATCTCATTGAGAGTAAGCAAGACGGCAGCCTATCGCCTCCTAAGCGTATGCCAGAGAAGTGTTTGGGGCGTGAGCCCTTCCACGAAGTGGTAGACAAGATCGTCGGTGCGATCACCATCTAGGGTTTCCCTCACCCTTAACCATCTAGCAAGGTATTCACAGGGGGATTCACTGTCCCTCTGAACACATCTGGCCAGATCGAAGATGGTGACAACGCCGACAAAGTGCGACCTCCGCATCTCTAATGCTCGGGGAAGCCAAGTGGATCTGGCGGGTCCTTCCACCGTTATATCCTGCACAAGGGTGGTTTGGGTGGGCCTTCAATTTTTCCGATCTAAGCTGGCAAACTCTGGAGAGAGATCCGGGCCAGATCCTGCCGCGAACGTGTCCTGCCCGGAGGCGGTCCGTGCGGGCCTTGACGAGCTTCCGACTTCCTGGGATCTAGGACCCGAGTCGGTTTCGCCGATGAAGATGTGGATGTCTCCGAAACGGGATGACACAGTAGTGGGTAGGATACATCTTTGCCAGGATGTAACACCCTCTAATCGGCCCTATGCAAGTTTTAGCGCTTTCGCCAAACCCGCATAGAAACGATTCAAGGACGCCCACCAGGCACTTTCGTGCGGGTGGAAAACGAAGCAATAACATTACACAACAGTCCTCGATGGGACCCACAGAACAGATATATACAACATCGACTCCATGAGTCAAGAATACAGATATACAATACAAAGATCCAAATCACCTTGAAATCGATACAACGTCTGAGTACGGACAAGATGCAAATGAGGCTAAGAGCCCTGAAGAATAACCAATGGCGTCCATAACCCTGCCCAGGCCAAGCCGGAAGGGTAACCCTGCTAACGACGTCGATCTCAAACCTGCTAAAACAAAAGGGGTGCCGACAAAGGGCAAAGGAAAAAGAAGAGCGTCAGTACTGAGGTCAGTACACGGCGAGGCTAGAATTCGGCGGCTCTCGGCTACATAGGTATGGTGGGCTGAAGCGGCAGCGCAGCGGCACTAACAACCTATAGAGACTCGATACAACCGACGGTTATTAGGGAGGGATAAGAAAGACCTATTCGGATCCAACCTGAAGCTAACACCAACCAAACCCCTCCTGGTATTTCCCCCTCGAGACCAAACGAGGAAGTCGGACCGAGGAACTCACACAGTTGGCAATTTTACTCATTCCGTTATAGTTGCAGCAATTACTAATCAGATATAGATAGCATGAGTCTCCTGAAGCATAAGTAGTGGGCAGTTTTAATTACCATTCTGTGGTCGTTGGAACCTTTACTAGTCAGATATAATTGTCCTGAGGAATCCCAAAATCCAGCAGTTGTTGGCACTTTTATCACATTCCATTGGAGTTGCAATACTTACTAGGCAGATATAACAAAACAACGCAGGTCCACCAGTGGTTGGCATTTTTAATATCCATTCCGTTATAGTGAAGTTGATTACTAGTCAGATATATTAAGTCAAATTTATAGCACTACTTTAGTTATGCTTGTCTATGATCGAGATACTGTGCTCCAAGTCGTCCATAACCGCGGACACGGCTTTCAGAAAGATTTACCCTGCAGGGGTGCACAAATAGCAACACACACATGATCAACCTCGAAAAAACCAAATCAAAACCCAACGAGGCTTTCACGACAAAGCAATCACAGGATTCATAAAAGATTTCAGGAGGCCACCCCACTAAGCTACACGTAACGAAGTTGTTGTAGGGGTTCGTAGCATGGAAAACAAAAATTTTCTATCGCATACAAACAAACAAGCCAAGATCTATCTACTAGATTGTAGCAACGAGTCGATGGAATAACTCACCCTCGAAGATTCCAAAGTGTTTAACGAGAGCAGATTCTCGTGGGTGATGTAGTCGTACTCTTTCCGATCTCAAGATCGCGTAGACGATCCTTCCGGCGCCACGTTCCAGCAGCGCTCCCGCAGTCGGTCACACGTTCGGTACTCGACGAAGACCTTCCTCTCCCTTGTTCCAGCAGGCAGCGGAGGTTGTAGCACTCTCCTCGTGATTCCGGCAGCACAACGGCGTGGTACCGGAAGTAGAGGGGAGATCCCGCAGGGCTTCGCCTTAAGCCGGTGCGAGTATGGTGGAGCTTATGAGAGAGGCTATTAGTGGTCTAGTAATTAGACACACCAATTAGAAGGCTCTAAACCAATTAGAAGGCTCTAAACCGCAATAGCTCTAAACCGGGGTTTAGATCTAGGGTTTAGTTTAGAGGATAGGAACTTGTGTGTTCTAGGAGGGGAGCCCTGCCCCTCCTTATATAGATGGGAGGGGGCTGGCGCGCCAGGGGAGGGAGGGAGTCCCTCCCCAACTCGGCCTAGTGCTGGCCGCCGGCTTGGAGGAGTTGGACTCCTCCTCCAAGTTGGTTCCAACTCCTCTTGCTTGTTTCCCACAGTTTCTTGTTTTGGCAGTTTGACTTTCAAACTGGACATTTGACTTTTCTGTTTTAGGATTCAATTTAATCCTTTATTTGGGACAGCAAGAACACTTAGTACATGATGCAATCATTCCAATAAGTAATGACACATTCATGTACCCCTCCCCCCCCGGAGTGCCGGACAATCCGGAACCTTCTAGAATAACCCCGATGAAAACACCGGAATCATTCCCGAACTCCGAAACGGGTCTTTCCTTATATGAATCTTATTCTCCGGACCATTCCGGATCACCTCGTGATATCCCGGATCCCATCCGAGACTCCGAACAACATTCGGTCTCTTTCTCATAATACCATAACTACTCAAACAACGTCGAATCCTTAAGTGTGTCTCCCTACGGTTCGTGAATTATGCGGACATGATCGAGACACTTCTCCGAACAATAACCAATAGAGGAATCTGGAAATTCATATGGCTCCCACATATTTCTACGATTACTTTGCGATCGAATGAACCACTTACATACGATACCAATTTCCCTTTGTCTCACGATAGTTTACTTATCCGAGGTTATGATCGTCGGTATCTCTGCATACCTAGTTCAACCTCGTTACCGATAAGTACTCTTTTCTCGTTCCCGTGATATGTGATCCCTTGTGACCCAGTCACATGCTTGCAAGCCAATTGGATGACATTCCACCGAGAGGGCCCAGAGTATATCTATCCGTCATATGGATGGACAAATCCCACTCTTGATCCATGTGTTTCAACCAATACTTTCCGAACACTCAATGCCACTTTTATAGCCACCCTGTTACGGTGTGGTGTTTGATGACATCAAAGCATCCATCCGGCAAAGGTGATATGCATGATCTCATGGTCGAAGGAATTAGGTTACTATGTATCAGAAAGCATATAGCAATTGAACTATTGAAATGACTTGATCTTTATGCTACGCTTATCTATAGGAGTATGTCCATCACATCATTCTCCTAATGATATGATCCTGTTGTTAATAACATCTCTATGTTCATGATCAGGAAACCATGATCATATATTAACCAACAAGCTAGTTTAACAAGAGGCTTTACTAGGGACTCTTATTTTAGTTTACAAATCACACAAGTATTAATGTTTCCGGTTAATACAATTATAGCATGGTATGTAAACATTTATCATAAGTGTGAAGACATGATAATAACCACTTTATTATTGCCTCTTGGGCATATCTCCAACAGTCTCCCACTTGCACTAGAGTCAATAATCTAGTTTCGAACCTTTGTGTATTCAACACCTATGGCTTTACGGTGTTGTATGTACACGATTGCTAGTGGTCAACTGATCTCCGGATCTGACACTTCCAGGTCCGTGTGTAATTGCATGTCTTTGCGTCTCTACGCATCACTCATTCTCTAATGAGATGGCTTTGTATAAATTTGGTCTTTCGGTGTGACCTTTAGTTCTTTGGGGTTAAAACATGTTGATAATATTGTCGCACAATATATCTTCATAGTATTATCCCACTGTGAACTACACCTAGTTTGATAACAAACTACTTGACACAAATGCCCTCTTTTGCTGCTATAATAGCAGTCATATACTTAGCCTTTTGTTGTAGTATCTGTCACAATGTCTTAACTTTGGAAATCATCCAAATCCATTATGGAACTCACTTTCCATTATATTATGCCACCCTTAGTTTAGATTGAGATAAACTTAATTTGTACTTTGTGACAAAGCTAGTATCAATGTAGTACTTTTACAATGAACTAACCATCTATTTGTCACTTCTACAAATATTATATTCTTAGTTCTTCCAAAAGATCATAAGAATATCCTTACTATCGTCCAATGATCATCTTATGAATCATTCTGGTATATGCTCATAATATTTATAGCATAGGACATATCTGGATTTGTACATATCACAGTATGATCGATATAAATACTCTTTGTGATTTCATACATCAAGTATCAATCTATACTTGAATCTTTGTTTCACTTACCAAGTGTCAATACACTTGAATATATCATCAACATTGAACTCTTTCAATCCTTTCTGTGCAACAAGAACCTTTCTTGTAGTTTCTATATTGAATTCATTCAATATCTCGTCTATGTACTTCTGGCACAACCATATTAGCGTCTATTGATGCCAAATACTTGGGTTTTGCCTAAGTCTTTCATCGGGATGAAATTCTTAATATGTGTTAATAAAAGATACATTATTTCCAATCAACAATATGTCTTCCACATAATGTATTAGAAACATGTCTTAGCGCTCCCACTTAATTTCTTGCAAATGCAAGCATCTTCATTGTCTCTGATGAAATTAAACCCTTTTAACAGTTTCATCATAGTGAAGATTCCAACTCCGCTATGCTCACTCTAACCATTGAAGTTTGCATATGCTTTTAGCATCCTTTGAATTAACAAAAACCCTATGGACCGTGTTATGCACATGTCCTAGGTAACGATTCTATTAGAAGAACTTGTTTTGTTTATTCAACTACCATATAACAAATTATATGTAGTGGTTGCTACATTAATCCGTCTAGACTAAATATCACTATGATAGATCAAATCTTGTCATAGTCAACCTTTGAACATTGTTGTGAACTCTTTCCCAACATGTCGACTATTTCATAGATGTAAAACATCCATGTCTATTTCTTTATAGATCCAGACACAACTGTAAGGTCTTACACCTTTCTCGAGGGTCCTTCAAGTTCAAAACTTGATTTCTCGTGTATGGAACTATCACGGATTTTATGGCTTCAAGCCATTTGACGGAGTCAGGGCCCATCATCGCTTCTTTGCATGTAGTCGGTTCATTATTCTCAAATAATGATTCAACCCTCAAATCTTGGTATTTGATTGTTTACCCGATCTACTTGTTTCAATAGGAACTTAGATCTCCGTGACCACAAGAGGTAGAGGCACGTGAGCCATGAGCATTGTTGCCGCCTCCGGAACACTTTTCGGCGCTGCGCAACTTTGCACATACAGCTAAGGTTCTTTTAACCTTATCAAAGTTCTATTGTCCTCCCACTTAACTTTTCACGAAAAATTCCTTCCAAAAGAAACTTGACGTTCTAAGCAACAAACACTTTTGTCTCCGGTGTTTATGGAGGAATACTTAATAGTCATACAAAGACAGGTTCATCCGACTTTGGTTGCAAACATCTTTCTTATGCATAGCATACCAATGTTTAAGAAAGGACAACTTGGGTTTTATCCCAAACCATAACCTTATATGGTGTCATTTCAACGGATTATGATGGAGCTCTTTTCAGTGGAAAAACGGTAATCTCTAAAGCTTTTAATCTTTAAAATATAATGGCAGTTTTATAAATTATACCTTTGATCTTACCATGTCAAACAAGGTTTAATTACATATCTCGAACGCTCCATACACTTATGGTGTTTCGGGAAAATGCAAATCCACGGAACGATTCCTTAAATCTTAGGTATTATGCTAAACTTGTAACTTAAATATCTTCCTTTATGATCTTATCATAAACTATTTATATTCTTGTTACAATGATTTTGCACTTCATCTTGAAAATCTTTCGAACTTTTCAAATATTTCACACTTCATCCTTATTAAGTAAATATTCACATATTCACTCAAATTTTCGGAGAAAGCATATGAAGTTGAAATCCATCGCTCTTGACTACACATAATGGAGTTCGTACAACAATATGCACAAGTTCCAATAAGCTAGTCTTTCGTTCCCTTTTGGCCTATGAACGAAGTTTTAATTATCTCTAGGAAAGTTTCACAAGCGTCATTTGATCAAAAATCAGAAGACTCCAAAATTCCATCCACATGGAGTTTCTTCATGTTATCTTTCCAATATAATTCAAACAGCGATGTCACTTCCTAAGTGATCTTTCAATCAATTTGTCTTTCGACAATTTTAGCATTAGTTTTATGGATGTGATTTCTCCAACGAGATTTGTGAATCATCCATCTTTTATGGATTACGGCAATTATTTGAACAACCCTTTTGTTCTCATAATACCTGATAAAACAAATCTTGAAGGCAAGCTTTGATGTTTAACGAGCAACACAATAACCCTTTATTTGTTCTCGATGAACATCATCACCTATTCTTTTGCTAGTTACTTAGGCCATTGTAGTTCATGAATTGTGTTGTTTCGTATGACGATTCACACCAACAAATTCAGTATCAAATACTTGAGAACCACATTGTTTAATAAGCAAAGAATATAGCCATAACATGTATATCATCTATATACTTAAACTGAACAATTCTAGTCTTTTCTTTTCTGCCATATATTTATGAGATTCTCTTTCAATATTTCCTTTTCTATTTGAAAGAATCTATCAATATCAATAGTGGAGTCATACATATGACATATAGTCCAAAGCGTGTATAATTAAATACCAATGTCTTTGGACTTGCACTTTGAAGTAGATCACCATCATCAAATATTTGGTGTTCTTTCAAATTCCTTTCTTTAGTAATCTCTTGGTGTAGTAAACATTTTACCTACATCAAATATTCACCCTTATCATGGAATCGTCCATGATCAAGCTACTTTTAGCTTATAACAATGAATTATGAGTATAATGTTGCTATCCAAAACCTTTTGGAGGATTAGGACAACAAGTGTCTCCAACCTTTTTGCAAATTCTCATCAAATATGAGAACATGACTTTTGCCATATTATACTCTATCATGTTGCAACCAAAACTTCGTTTCAGATATCACAATATCTTCCACACATCATGGTTTCTGAAACAACTCTTTCAGATCCTAGATAACCTTGATATTAAGGGAATCCTTTGAATATCAAGAATCATGGATACAAACATGATACTTATATACTAACACTTGGAATTGTTACTCTTGATTTAATACTAATTATTAAACTTCATGGAGTAACCGGAACTTACTGAAAGTTTGCAATAGGACTTTTAAACTTTAGATTAACACTTAAAACAATACGATACCAGTTCGTAAAGTATCTAACCAGAATTCTATAGTTCTATCATCTCAATTATAACTAAGCGCAAGGTGGTAAACGGATGCCAATGACTACAACAACTATGCAAATTCACTTTGATTTAGTTTATGATAAATTGAGTTCTAATTAATAATTAAATTAATCTAGGTGAACTCCCACTCAAAACAATATCCCTCACATTGTTTTAGTGATCACACGAACCAAATCCACCACATCAAAACCGATCATCACGAGCGTTGATGTAGCTTCAATGGCGAACAATCAACATGTTCATCATATCTACTATATGACTCATGCTTTACCTTTCGGTGATCCGTGTTCCTGAGGCCATGTCTGTACATGCTAGGCTCGTCAAGATCAAACCTTAGCTACCGCATAAGCAAATCTGGCTTGCTTACGTTGTATTCACCCGCGGAATCAAAGACACCCGATCATCACGTGGTGCTTTGAAGCAGCAAGCTTTGGCAACGGTGCATACTAAGGGTGAACACTTTAGAACTTGAAATTTATGTGCATGAGGGATCATCTTATAATGCTACCGTCGTCCACTAAGCAATACAAGATGCATAAAGGATTAACATCACATGCAATTCATAATATGTGATATGATATGGCCTTTCTTCTTTGTGCTTCCGATCTCCATCTTCAAGCACGAACATGATCTCCATCATCACCGGCATAGCATCAAGGTCAATGACGCTTCTTCATGGTTGTCGTCCACCAGCTTCAACTATTACAACTATTTTGAATAGACACGCAGGTCTTAACAGAAATTAAAGACAACCATATGGCTCCTGCCGGTTGCCAACTTACAATAAGGAACATTGCATACATCAAATATAATCACAATCATGGCCATATCACATCACTAAACACCCCTGCAAAACAAAGTTAGACGCCTCTACTTTCTTTGCATATTTTACGTGGTTTGGGGCTTTCAATAAGTGTCGTTCTAACTTACGAACAAGAACCACAACATTGATACTAGCATTGTTGATTACCCGTTGTAAATTGGATCTTAACTATGCTAGGAGAAACAGGCACCCGCAAAGCCACTTATCCAATACAAGTTGCATGTCAAACGTGGAGCAAGTCTCATGAACGATGTCATGTAAGGTTAGCCCGGGCCGCTTCATCCCAACATACCGCAAGATGCAAAGTACACAAAAAGCAATCCTCAATAAAAGCATCAACGCCCACAATGACCATTGTGTTCTACTCGTGCAACAGATCTACATATAGACACGGCTCTGATACCACTGTAGGGGTTCGTAGCATGGAAAACAAAAATTTTCTATCGCATACAAACAAACAAGCCAAGATCTATCTACTAGATTGTAGCAACGAGTCGATGGAATAACTCACCCTCGAAGATTCCAAAGTGTTTAACGAGAGCAGATTCTCGTGGGTGATGTAGTCGTACTCTTTCCGATCTCAAGATCGCGTAGACGATCCTTCCGGCGCCACGTTCCAGCAGCGCTCCCGCAGTCGGTCACACGTTCGGTACTCGACGAAGACCTTCCTCTCCCTTGTTCCAGCAGGCAGCGGAGGTTGTAGCACTCTCCTCGTGATTCCGGCAGCACAACGGCGTGGTACCGGAAGTAGAGGGGAGATCCCGCAGGGCTTCGCCTTAAGCCGGTGCGAGTATGGTGGAGCTTATGAGAGAGGCTATTAGTGGTCTAGTAATTAGACACACCAATTAGAAGGCTCTAAACCAATTAGAAGGCTCTAAACCGCAATAGCTCTAAACCGGGGTTTAGATCTAGGGTTTAGTTTAGAGGATAGGAACTTGTGTGTTCTAGGAGGGGAGCCCTGCCCCTCCTTATATAGATGGGAGGGGGCTGGCGCGCCAGGGGAGGGAGGGAGTCCCTCCCCAACTCGGCCTAGTGCTGGCCGCCGGCTTGGAGGAGTTGGACTCCTCCTCCAAGTTGGTTCCAACTCCTCTTGCTTGTTTCCCACAGTTTCTTGTTTTGGCAGTTTGACTTTCAAACTGGACATTTGACTTTTCTGTTTTAGGATTCAATTTAATCCTTTATTTGGGACAGCAAGAACACTTAGTACATGATGCAATCATTCCAATAAGTAATGACACATTCATGTACCCCTCCCCCCCCCGGAGTGCCGGACAATCCGGAACCTTCTAGAATAACCCCGATGAAAACACCGGAATCATTCCCGAACTCCGAAACGGGTCTTTCCTTATATGAATCTTATTCTCCGGACCATTCCGGATCACCTCGTGATATCCCGGATCCCATCCGAGACTCCGAACAACATTCGGTCTCTTTCTCATAATACCATAACTACTCAAACAACGTCGAATCCTTAAGTGTGTCTCCCTACGGTTCGTGAATTATGCGGACATGATCGAGACACTTCTCCGAACAATAACCAATAGAGGAATCTGGAAATTCATATGGCTCCCACATATTTCTACGATTACTTTGCGATCGAATGAACCACTTACATACGATACCAATTTCCCTTTGTCTCACGATAGTTTACTTATCCGAGGTTATGATCGTCGGTATCTCTGCATACCTAGTTCAACCTCGTTACCGATAAGTACTCTTTTCTCGTTCCCGTGATATGTGATCCCTTGTGACCCAGTCACATGCTTGCAAGCCAATTGGATGACATTCCACCGAGAGGGCCCAGAGTATATCTATCCGTCATATGGATGGACAAATCCCACTCTTGATCCATGTGTTTCAACCAATACTTTCCGAACACTCAATGCCACTTTTATAGCCACCCTGTTACGGTGTGGTGTTTGATGACATCAAAGCATCCATCCGGCAAAGGTGATATGCATGATCTCATGGTCGAAGGAATTAGGTTACTATGTATCAGAAAGCATATAGCAATTGAACTATTGAAATGACTTGATCTTTATGCTACGCTTATCTATAGGAGTATGTCCATCACATCATTCTCCTAATGATATGATCCTGTTGTTAATAACATCTCTATGTTCATGATCAGGAAACCATGATCATATATTAACCAACAAGCTAGTTTAACAAGAGGCTTTACTAGGGACTCTTATTTTAGTTTACAAATCACACAAGTATTAATGTTTCCGGTTAATACAATTATAGCATGGTATGTAAACATTTATCATAAGTGTGAAGACATGATAATAACCATGGTATCGTATGTAAGTGGTTCATTCGATCGCAAAGTAATCGTAGAAATATGTGGGAGCCATATGAATTTCCAGATTCCTCTATTGGTTATTGTTCGGAGAAGTGTCTCGATCATGTCTGCATAATTCACGAACCGTAGGGAGACACACTTAAGGATTCGACGTTGTTTGAGTAGTTATGGTATTATGAGAAAGAGACCGAATGTTGTTCGGAGTCTCGGATGGGATCCGGGATATCACGAGGTGATCCGGAATGGTCCGGAGAATAAGATTCATATAAGGAAAGTCCCGTTTCGGAGTTCGGGAATGATTCCGGTGTTTTCATCGGGGATATTCTAGAAGGTTCCGGATTGTCCGGCACTCCGGGGGAGAAGGGGTACATGAATGTGTCATTACATATTGGAATGATTGCATCATGTACTAAGTGTTCTTGCTGTCCCAAATATAGGATTAAATTGAATCCTAAAACAGAAAAGTCAAATGTCCAGTTTGAAAGTCAAACTGCCAAAAACAAGAAACTGTGGGAAACAAGCAAGAGGAGTTGGAGTCGACTTGGAGGAGGAGTTTCTCTCCTCCAAGCCGGCGGCCAGCCTAGGCCGAGTTGGGGAGGGACTCCCTCCCTCCCCTGGCGCGCCCACCCCCTCCCACCTATATAAGGAGGGGCAGGGCTCCCCTCCTAGACACACAAGTTTCCTATCCTCTAAACTAAACCCTAGATCTAGACCCCGGTTTAGAGCTATTCGGTTTAGAGCCTTCTAATTGGTTTAGAGCCCTCTAATTGGTGTGTCTAATTACTAGACCACTAATAGCCTCTCTCATAAGCTCCACCATACTCGCACCGGCTTAAGGCGAAGCCCTGCGGGATTTCCCCTCTACCTCCGGTACCACGCCGTTGTGCTGCCGGAATCGCGAGGAGAGTGCTACAACCTCCGCTGCCTGCTGGAACAAGGGAGAGGAAGGTCTTCGTCGAGTACCGAACGTGTGACCGACTGCGGGAGCGCTGCGGGAACGCGGCGCCGGAAGGATCGTCTACGCGATCTTGAGATCGGAAAGAGTACGACTACATCACCCACGAGAATCTGCTCTCGTTAAACACTTTGGAATCTTCGAGGGTGAGTTATTCCATCGACTCGTTGCTACAATCTAGTAGATAGATCTTGGCTTGTTTGTTTGTATGCGATAGAAAATTTTTGTTTTCCATGCTACGAACCCCTACAGTGGTATCAGAGCCGTGTCTATATGTAGATCTGTTGCACGAGTAGAACACAATGGTCATTGTAGGCGTTGATGCTTTTATTGTAGATTGCTTTTTGTGTACTTTGCATCTTGCGGTATGTTGGGATGAAGCGGCCCGGGCTAACCTTACATGACATCGTTCATGAGACTTGCTCCACACTTGACATGCAACTCGTTTTGCATAAGTGGCTTTGCGGGTGCCTGTTTCTCCTAGCATAGTAAAGATCCAATTTACAACGGGTGATCAACAATGCTAGTATCAATGTTGTGGTTCTTGTTCGTAAGTTAGAACGACACTTATGGAAAGCCCCAAACCACGTAAAATATGCAAAGAAAGTAGAGGCGTCTAACTTTGTTTTGCAGGGGTGTGCAGTGATGTGATATGGCCATGATTGTGATTATATTTGATGTATGCAATGTTCCTTATTGTAAGTTGGCAACCGGCAGGAGCCATATGGTTGTCTTTAATTTCTGTTAAGACCTGCGTGTCTATTCAAAATAGTTGTAATAGTTGAAGCTGGTGGACGACAACCATGGAGAAGCGTCATTGACCTTGATGCTATGCCGGTGATGATGAAGATCATATTCGTGCTTGAAGATGGAGATCGGAAGCACAAAGAAGAAAGGCCATATCACATCACATATTATGAATTGCATGTGATGTTAATCCTTTATGCATCTTGTATTGCTTAGTAGACGACGGTAGCATTATAAGATGATCCCTCATGCACATAAAATTCAAGTTCTAGAGTGTTCACCCTTAGTATGCACCGTTGCCAAAGCTTGCTGCTTCGAAGCACCACGTGATGATCGGGTGTCTTTGATTCCGCGGGTGAATACAACGTAAGCAAGCCAGATTTGCTTATGCGGAAGCTAAGGTTTGATCTTGACGAGCCTAGCATGTACAGACATGGCCTCAGGAACACGGATCGCCGAAAGGCAAAGCATGAATCATATAGTAGATATGATGAACATGATGATTGTTCGCCATTAAAACTATATCAGCTCTCGTGATGATCGGTGTTGATGTAGTGGATTTGGTTCGTGTGATCACTAAAACAATGTGAGGGATGTTGTTTTGAGTGGGAGTTCACCTAGTTTAATTTCATTAATTAATTTGAACTCAATTTGTCATAAACTTAGTCTAAACTATTGCAAATATGTTGTAGATCAATGGCAGCCCCTACCATCAATTTTAATGCGTTCCTAGAGAAAGAAAAGTTGAAAAACAATGGAAGCAACTTCGCGGATTAATTCCGCAATTTGAGGATTGTCCTCACAGCTGGTAATTTGACCTATGTGCTGGATGCACCGCTAGGTGACCCACCTGCAGCTGATGCTACCGATGAAGTAAAGAATGTTTACCTCGCTCGGAAGAATCAGTACTCCATAGTTCAGTGTGCTATCTTGTATGGTTTAGAATCGGAGCTTCAGAAAAGGTTTGAAGAGTCAGATCCATATGATATTGTCGAGGATCTCAAATTAATCTTTGAGACTCATGCGGCAATTGAAAGTTATGAAGCTTCTGAAAAGTTCTTTAACTGCAAGATGGAAGAGGGTAGCTCCGTCAGTGAGCATGTGCTTAAGATGTCTGGGCACGCAAATAAACTTCAAAGTTTGGGTATAGTGATTCCTAATACTTTGGGAGTTTACCGCATCCTCCAATCACTACCACCAAGTTACAAGAACTTTGTGATGAACTACAACATGCAGAACATGAACAAAGAGTTGCCAGAACTATTTGCTATGTTAAAATCTGCAGAAGTGGAGATCAAGAAAGAGCACCAAGTGTTGATGGTCAATAAGACCACCAAATTCAAGAAAGGCAAGTCTAAGCAAAAGGGACACTTCAAGAAGGGTGGTAAGAAAGTTACCACGCCGACGAAGAAGACCAAGGCTGGACCTAAACCTGAAACTGAATGCTTTTACTGCAAGGGAGAAGGTCACTGGAAGCGGAATTGCCCAAGGTACTTGGCGGATTTGAAGAACGGCAACATCAAGAAGAAAGGTATATCTGATATACATGTTATTGATGTGTATCTCACTAGTACTCGTAGTAGTGCCTGGGTATTTGATACTGGTTCGGTTGCTCATATTTGTAACTCGAAACAGGAGCTGCAGAATAAACGGAAGCTAGTGAAGAACGAGGTGACGATGCGCGTAGGAAACGGATCAAAGGTTGATGTGATCGCGGTCGGCACACTACCTCTTCATCTACCATCGGGATTAGTTTTATACTTAAATAATTGTTATTTGGTGCCTGCATTAAGCATGAACATTATATCAGGATCTTGTTTATTGCGAGACAGTTACTTGTTTAAATCCGAGAATAATGGTTGTTCGATTTATATGAGTAATGTGTTTTATGCACATGCACCTTTGATAGATGGTCTATTCATATTGAATCTCGATAGTAGAAATACACATATTAATAACATTGAGGCTAAACGTTTGAAATCAAGCGATAATTTGACCTATATATGGCACTGTCGTCTTGGTCACATTGGAGTGAAGCGTATGAAGAAACTCCATTCCGATGGACTTCTTGAATCACTTGATTTTGAATCACTTGAAAGATGCGAAGCATGTCTGATGGGTAAAATGACTAAAACTCCATTTTCTGGTATAATGGAGCGAGCTACGGACTTACTGGAAATCATACATACCGATGTGTGTGGTCCAATGAGTGTAGCATCGCGCAGTGGTTATCGTTATGTTCTTACCTTCACGGATGACTTGAGTAGATATGGGTATATCTATTTTATGAAACATAAGTCCGAAACTTTCGAGAAGTTTAAGGAGTTTCAAAGTGAGGTAGAGAATCAACGTAACAAGAAGATTAAATTTCTACGTTCTGATCGTGGAGGTGAATATCTAAGTTACGAGTTTGGCGAGCATTTAAAGAAGTGCGGAATACTTTCACAATTGACACCGCCAGGAACACCACAGCGTAATGGTGTGTCTGAACGTCGTAATCGAACTCTCTTAGATATGGTTCGTTCTATGATGTCACTTACAGATTTACCGCTATCATTTTGGGGTTATGCATTAGAAACAGCCGCATTCACTTTAAATAGGGCACCATCTAAATCCGTTGAAACGACACCGTATGAATTATGGTTTGGGAAGAAACCTAAATTGTCGTTCCTTAAAGTTTGGGGATGCGAAGCCTATGTAAAGAAGTTACAGCCGGACAAGCTTGAACCCAAAGCGGAAAAATGCGTCTTCATAGGATACCCGAAGGAAACTATTGGGTATACCTTCTATCATAGATCCGAAGGCAAAAATCTTTGTTGCCAAGAATGGATCCTTTCTAGAGAAGGAATTTCTCTCGAAAGAAGTGACTGGAAGGAAAGTAGAACTCGACGAGGTTGTCGAACCTTCTCTCGAAATTGCGAGTAGCGCAGCACCGGAAGAAGTTCCTGTGGTGCCTGCACCAATAAGAGAGGAAGCTAATGATAGTGATCATGAAACTTCGGTTGAAGTTGCTACAGAGCCTCGGAGGTCAACGAGAACTCGTACCACTCCAGATTGGTATGATTCCGTTATGAATGTCATGTTGGTGGACAACACCGATGACCCCGAGACATATGAGGAAGCGATGATGAGCCCAGATTCCAATAAATGGCAAGAAGCCATGAAATCCGAGATTGGATCCATGTACGAAAACCAAGTATGGACTTTGGTGGACTTACCGGATGGCCGGAAGGCTGTCGAGAACAAATGGATTTTCAAGAAGAAAACAGATGCTGATGGTAATGTTACTGTCTATAAAGCTCGACTTGTCGCAAAAGGGTTTCGACAAATTCAAGGAGTTGACTACGATGAGACTTTCTCACCGGTAGCGAAGCTAAAGTCTGTGAGGATTATGTTAGCAATCGCTGCATATTATGATTATGAGATATGGCAGATGGATGTCAAAACAGCATTCCTCAATGGAGACATTGATGAAGAGTTGTATATGATACAACCCAAAGGTTTTGTCGATCCTAAAGATGCTAACAAGGTATGCAAGCTTCAACGGTCCATCTATGGATTGAAGCAAGCATCCCGAAGTTGGAATCAACGTTTTGATAAGGTAATCAAAAGTTTTGGTTTTATACAAACTTATGGAGAAGCTTGTATTTACAAGAAAGTGAGTGGGAGCTCTGTAGCATTCTTAATACTGTATGTGGATGACATATTGTTGATTGGGAATGATGTAGACCTTCTTAATAGTGTCAAGGAATATTTGAATAATAGTTTTTCAATGAAGGATCTTGGCGAAGCAGCTTACATATTAGGCATAAAGATTTATAGAGATAGATCGAAACGCCAAATATCATTGTCACAAAGTACATATTTGGACAAAGTTCTAAAGAGGTTTGGAATGGAAGATAGCAAGAAAGGGTTCTTGCCCATGTTGCCCAATACGACCTTGAGTAAAACTCAAAGTCCGACATCGGCAGAAGATAGAGAAAGGATGAGTAAGACTCCCTATGCCTCAGCCATAGGATCTCTAATGTATGCCATGCTATGTACTAGACCCGACATCGCATATGCTGTTAGTTTAACTAGCAGATATCAAAGTGATCCAGGAGTGGATCATTGGACAGCGGTCAAAAACATCCTTAAGTACTTGAGAAGAACTAAGGATATGGTTCTTTCTTATGGAGGTGATGAACAGCTCGTTGTTAATGGTTACACCGATGCTAGTTGGAACACCGATCCAGATGATTCTAAATCACAATCTGGATACGTATTTATTTTGAATGGTGCAGCAGTTAGCTGGAGGAGTGCAAAGCAAAGCGTTGTGGCGAGATCTTCAACTGAATCGGAATACATGGCTGCTTCGGAGGCTTCACAAGAAGCGATATGGATGAAAGAGTTCATTACAGAGCTGGGTGTGGTTCCTAGTGCGCTGGACCCAATGTCTATCTACTGTGATAACATGGGCGCCATAGCCAATGCGCAAGAACCAAGGTCACACAAGAAGCTGAAGCATATCAAGCTACGTTTTCACGCTATTCGAGAACATATCCAGGATGGGGATATAAAGATTTGCAAAGTACACACAGATCTGAATGTGGCGGATCCGTTGACTAAACCTCTCCCGAGGGCAAAACATGACCAACACCAAACTGCCATGGGTGTTCGGTATATTACCATGTAATCTAGATTAGATGACTCTAGTGCAAGTGGGAGACTGTTGGAGATATGCCCTAGAGGCAATAATAAATATAGTTATTATTATATATCTTTGTGTTTATGATAAATGTTTGCATTCATGCTATAATAGTATTAACAAGGAAACCATTAATACTTGTGTGATTTGTAAACTTAATTTGAAGTCCCTAGTATAGCCTCTATACTTCACTAGCTTGTTGGTTGATTGATGATGTGGTTTCTTTGTCATGAACATTGAGATGTTATCAACAACAAGATCATATCGTTAGGAGAATGATATGGTGGACATACTCCTATAGACAAGCGTAGCATAAAGATCAAGTCATTTCAATAGTTCAATTGCTATATGCTTTCTGATACATAGTAACCTAATTCCTTCGACCATGAGATCATGCATATCACCTTTACTGGATGGATTCTTTGATGTCATCAAACACCACACCGTAACAGGGTGGCTATAAAGGTGGCATTGAGTGTTCGGAAAGTATTGGTTGAAACACATGGATCAAGAGTGGGATTTGTCCATCCACATGACGGATAGATATACTCTGGGCCCTCTCGGTGGAATGTCATCCAATTAGCTTGCAAGCATGTGACATGGTCACAAGGGATCACATATCACGGGAACGAGAAAAGAGTACTTATCGGTAACGAGGATGAACTAGGTATGCAGAGATACCGACGATCATAACCTCGGATAAGTAACATATCGTGAGACAAAGGGAAATTGGTATCGTATGTAAGTGGTTCATTCGATCGCAAAGTAATCGTAGAAATATGTGGGAGCCATATGAATTTCCAGATTCCTCTATTGGTTATTGTTCGGAGAAGTGTCTCGATCATGTCTGCATAATTCACGAACCGTAGGGAGACACACTTAAGGATTCGACGTTGTTTGAGTAGTTATGGTATTATGAGAAAGAGACTGAATGTTGTTCGGAGTCTCGGATGGGATCCGGGATATCACGAGGTGATCCGGAATGGTCCGGAGAATAAGATTCATATAAGGAAAGTCCCGTTTCGGAGTTCGGGAATGATTCCGGTGTTTTCATCGGGGATATTCTAGAAGGTTCCGGATTGTCCGGCACTCCGGGGGAGAAGGGGTACATGAATGTGTCATTACATATTGGAATGATTGCATCATGTACTAAGTGTTCTTGCTGTCCCAAATATAGGATTAAATTGAATCCTAAAACAGAAAAGTCAAATGTCCAGTTTGAAAGTCAAACTGCCAAAAACAAGAAACTGTGGGAAACAAGCAAGAGGAGTTGGAGTCGACTTGGAGGAGGAGTTTCTCTCCTCCAAGCCGGCGGCCAGCCTAGGCCGAGTTGGGGAGGGACTCCCTCCCTCCCCTGGCGCGCCCACCCCCTCCCACCTATATAAGGAGGGGCAGGGCTCCCCTCCTAGACACACAAGTTTCCTATCCTCTAAACTAAACCCTAGATCTAGACCCCGGTTTAGAGCTATTCGGTTTAGAGCCTTCTAATTGGTTTAGAGCCCTCTAATTGGTGTGTCTAATTACTAGACCACTAATAGCCTCTCTCATAAGCTCCACCATACTCGCACCGGCTTAAGGCGAAGCCCTGCGGGATTTCCCCTCTACCTCCGGTACCACGCCGTTGTGCTGCCGGAATCGCGAGGAGAGTGCTACAACCTCCGCTGCCTGCTGGAACAAGGGAGAGGAAGGTCTTCGTCGAGTACCGAACGTGTGACCGACTGCGGGAGCGCTGCGGGAACGCGGCGCCGGAAGGATCGTCTACGCGATCTTGAGATCGGAAAGAGTACGACTACATCACCCACGAGAATCTGCTCTCGTTAAACACTTTGGAATCTTCGAGGGTGAGTTATTCCATCGACTCGTTGCTACAATCTAGTAGATAGATCTTGGCTTGTTTGTTTGTATGCGATAGAAAATTTTTGTTTTCCATGCTACGAACCCCTACACGATCACCATCTAGGGTTTCCCTCACCCTTAACCATCTAGCAAGGTATTCACAGGGGGATTCACTGTCCCTCTGAACACATCTGGCCAGATCGAAGATGGTGACAACACCGACAAAGTGCGACCTCCGCATCTCTAATGCTCGGGGAAGCCAAGTGGATCTGGCGGGTCCTTCCACCGTTATATCCTGCACAAGGGTGGTTTGGGTGGGCCTTCAATTTTTCCGATCTAAGCTGGCAAACTCTAGAGAGAGATCCGGGCCAGATCCTGCCGCGAACGTGTCCTGCCCGGAGGCGGTCCGTGCGGGCCTTGACGAGCTTCCGACTTCCTGGGATCTAGGACCCGAGTCGGTTTCGCCGATGAAGATGTGGATGTCTCCGAAACGGGATGACACAGCAGTGGGTAGGATACATCTTTGCCAGGATGTAACACCCTCTAATCGGCCCTATGCAAGTTTTAGCACTTCCGCCAAACCCGCATAGAAACGATTCAAGGACGCCCACCAGGCACTTTCGTGCGGGTGGAAAACGAAGCAATAACATTACACAACAGTCCTCGATGGGACCCACAGAACAGATATATACAACATCGACTCCATGAGTCAAGAATACAGATATACAATACAAAAATCTAAATCATCTTGAAATCGATACAACGTCTGAGTACGGACAAGATGCAAATGAGGCTAAGAGCCCTGAAGAATAACCAATGGCGTCCATAACCCTGCCCAGGCCAAGCCGGAAGGGTAACCCTGCTAACGACGTCGATCTCAAACCTGCTAAAACAAAAGGGGTGCCGACAAAGGGCAAAGGAAAAAGAAGAGCGTCAGTACTGAGGTCAGTACACGGCGAGGCTAGAATTCGGCGGCTCTCGACTACATAGGTATGGTGGGCTGAAGCGGCAGCGCAGCGGCACTAACAACCTATAGAGACTCGATACAACCGACAGTTATTAGAGAGGGATAAGAAAGACCTATTCGGATCCAACCTGAAGCTAACACCAACCAAACCCCTCCTGGTATTTCCCCCTCGAGACCAAACGAGGAAGTCGGACCGAGGAACTCACACAGTTGGCAATTTTACTCATTCCGTTATAGTTGCAGCAATTACTAATCAGATATAGATAGCATGAGTCTCCTGAAGCATAAGTAGTGGGCAGTTTTAATTACCATTCTGTGGTCGTTGGAACCTTTACTAGTCAGATATAATTGTCCTGAGGAATTCCAAAATCCAGCAGTTGTTGGCACTTTTATCACATTCCATTGGAGTTGCAATACTTACTAGGCAGATATAACAAAACAACACAGGTCCACCAGTGGTTGGCATTTTTAATATCCATTCCGTTATAGTGAAGCTGATTACTAGTCAGATATATTAAGTCAAATTTATAGCACTACTTTAGTTATGCTTGTCTATGATCGAGATACTGTGCTCCAAGTCGTCCATAACCGCGGACACGGCTTTCAGAAAGATTTACCCTGCAGGGGTGCACAAATAGCAACACACACATGATCAACCTCGAAAAAACCAAATCAAAACCCAACGAGGCTTTCACGACAAAGCAATCACAGGATTCATAAAAGATTTCAGGAGGCCACCCCACTAAGCTACCCGCAACGAAGTTGGCCGGCTCCGGAACGGACCCAGGGTTTGCGTCAATGGCTGTAAACGACTGAGAACCCGAAAGTGTGACTGGGCTTGTCGATACCGCGAAAACACTCCGCATCCAAAACAGTACAGGTGCTCCACGCACAATCTTAAATAAGGAGTAAAGCATGGCATAAGTACAGGATAGTAATAAAGCCCCAAACTACTTGTGGCCCCAAAAAATAGAAATGAATCAAGCTCTGGCTCAGGGGGGTCCATAAGGCCTCCCGGATGTGGATAGTGCGAAAAATCAAGGAACAGGTATCAAGTACTCGGGGTCCTACGGGACACAAGTGAGCGTGAAAGAACCAAATAACATCTATTGCCCATCGATGCCTCTGCATTAGTTATATCTACCCTTTTAATAGTTGTATTTAAAAGTCATGATCATCTCCACCAATAAGCATCTCCACCAATAAACATCTGCCAGCATTTCAACAATTGTGGTACTCAACAACACAAGATCGCACCTGAGCAAGCAACTACGACTCGCAAGACCGGCTATCTACCAAACAATGGTAATAGGAGGTGTCCAAGGCAATATAGAGGCTGCACGGGATATAACTGGTGCACGAAAACTAAAGCATCGCGACACGGATAGCAATAGATCAATAGGAGAAAATAAAGACTATAAATGCAAAATAGGTAGAAGGGGGAGAGATGCTCGCCTGGGAAACACTGCCGACGGCTCATATCCGGAGAACTTGTCGAAACTCGCATCAACTCATCGGTCTAATCCGCGAAGAAGCAAACACTATAAGAAACACCGGATGCAATATTTAATACTACGGCAGAAGATCCGGCATGCTCATCATATGATGCATGGCATGGCACAGATGCGGTGCAACTAGTCAAAATTAAGCGGAACCGGGGTCCCGACAATTAATTATAAGGTTCAAGTTATTTAGATACCCCGCAATTTAAATGTTGTCTTACAAGGTAAAACATGGCAACGGTTCGCTACACAAATTTAAATGGAGTCAATATAAGACTAGAAAAACCCGCATATGGTCTCCATATTTAATTTAGGTGAATCATCGAAATAGCCCCGAACACCTACAATATGCATGTAAGTATGAACAATTTAAATGTAAAAGGTTAAATGATATATTGTACAAAAATAGGACTATGGATGAGGTCTCACGGTTCGGACAGAAGCGAAAACATGGCTTTCAGGATGTGGTTGAAGTAGCGGAAATCTCCGATATAGTGGTAGTAAAAGTAGCCGGAATAAACACCGAGAAGGAGAGTCCATGATCGAATCTCTCGGAAATATTTTGTCAAACACCTTGCGGACGAGACGGCCATGAACGGAATCAGAAGCTGGTAATTGGAACCAGACGGTGCTAATTGGTGGCGGAAGGCCAACATGCATTCCAAGCTACTGCTGACTGCACTTGCACAGGAAAAACAAAGCGGCTCGGCTGGCCGGGTGTGCGCGCGCGTAGGGGAACAAGGCCCGAGGCAGGTGATCTGGTGGAGCTTCTCTGCCCTGACTGTCGGCATAGTTGTCGGCCAGCATACGGAAGCTGGGATGCTTGGCTGCTGGCTCCTGCGAAGTGGAAAGACCCAGGACGGAAGAAAGGGAGGCAGGCCCCAGGCGGCTGGCTAGCGGTGGAGCTGGTCGCTGATGTGCTACACTGGACCTGAGTGGGGCAGGCTTGCAGTGCTCGATCTGTTGATAAACGCGGCGGCGATACACGCGGAATCAGAGGGAAAAAAAGAAGCGCGTGCGAGGATCTGGTATTGGCGATGTGGCGTTGGGTAGTCGACGGAAGCAGTGTTGGTGGCGATGGAAACGAGATAGGAAGGTGCTGTCGGCCGGCGAGAAATCCAAAGAGATGTGGATTTGCTGCTGCTTGCGAGCGACCAAGTGTGACGGAGGCGTGTGGAGTTAGGCCGCCATGTGGTCATGGAATCTGATGGTGTGGTGCAGCATCAGACGCATGAGCACGGATGAATCGCTAGCTGAATTAAATCAAAGGGGCGGACGGCGAGAAGTTGGATCAAGAACAAGCATCGATGAGAGTAGAATAAATATGGGGGAAAAATACTCAGGATGGAAAGTTGAGATTTTTGGGTAGATCTAGGTCTCAGATTTGGGATCTGGTTTGGAGCGAAACAGAGGTAGAGTGGGCATATATATAGTCTAAAGTAGACTAGATAGGACTAGTTTTCGACCAAAAATTTAGACAGACTTTTTGCCACTTTATTATTTTAATAAAATAAGAAAACCTTTGTGGTCGTGTACGGACTAAAAATATTATTTTGTTTTAATTTCAAATAACAAAAGAGGGACGGTTTTAATAAAACCGCGGAGATGTTTTAGTAAAACAAAAATATGTTTTTAGCAAAATAGTTTGCGGTCAAAACATGCGAACATAAAATGCATGATGATGACGATGCTCAAATGCACTGTGGCATGATGACATGAGCATGCAGTCATGATGATGCAATGCACAAAAACACAGCGATTTTCTAGTAGTGATTTTAGCGGGGCGCCACACAGGACCCTAAATTCGTCCGGAGGAACGATCGGGATGTTGCCGGAGAAGAGAACACGCCCAACGGCTACGGTGTCACCGATTCCCGCAAAGAGCTTGGACCTCGCCCAATGTAGAGTTTGAAGTGCCTCTTGCCCTATGGTGGACACCAACTGTCGTGGTATTTCCGACGAGTACACCATGGAGGATCCTCACAGAGCATGTTTAGAGAGGTGGGGGAAGGCGTTGAGTTGGCGGGTATGAGGTAATACAGCTTACCGAGGTTCAAGTCCCACGATGATGGTGAAACTCTACTCCTGCTATAAATGACTATAATGGCAATACACCGAGTTACAGAGATTGGTTCACCATACCATACCACAAGACATGTGGTACATTCTTTATGCTTCACGTGTTGACCAAACTTAAATCTAATCTTCACTCTTTGTATTGGTCAACTATGTATCTTATCATGCTCCATCTCAATATCTTGAGGTACGTAAGAAACTCTTCATTTGATTACATGCTCTAAATCTTAGTCAACCATAGCTCAACTAATGAGACTATCATGACACTAACTTAAAGCCATATCTTGAATTCTTCTATTGAGATCACACTCTCAAGATCTTGATCATATCAAATTCTTCTCTTCAACTTGATGATCTTGATGCCAATACTCAAGGTATATCTTTATCTTCATGGCATCCTACTTGAATCCAATACATGGACTACAAGCATGACCTATGGAATATTCCTTCACATAAAACTCAATAAAAACATTAATCTATACGGATTGTCATTAATCGCCAAAATCACACATATGGGCAATTACACTTTCACTTCCCTCTCGTTGGGTCATTTCCTAGGACTAAGGGGGCCGATCCAAGTTTCATGATCATGTGATGTAGACTGGTTCAAATTTGAATTTCGAACTGAATTTGCATGAGTTATCTCACACCAATGGGGACAATGTTTGCTCTAGATAAGATATGATTTGCAACAATTTTACAAGTTAGTAGGAGTACTATTACCTTGGAGATCAACTGTGGTACGACGATTAGATCAATTGATAGTAGAGTTATGATTATCTTATAATCTAGAATAATTTCTTGATGAAACCACTGTCCATTCTTTGTCCTACTCAGCATACCAGTACTTCTCTTCTCTAATCCAGTTAGGACCACCATTACCCCATAGATCAACGAAGCATTTGAATTCCTTAGCATTGTGACACTTCATTTTTTGAATAAGAAAACCAACTACCTTTGAACACTCTGCCCGTGATATGAGAAATCCTTAATTCATTATGGGCAGCCCCAAGACAAGCTGATAATGCTAAACCCACATTATCAATGGAGAGATCAAAGTTGCATGTCCAAAAGATACCACCATAGAAAAACCAGAGCTATCCAAGTCTGCATTAACATGGATGGAAAAGTTGTTACAAACCTTAGATATGCATGGCCAGGAGTGAAATCCAGACGATGAGCAACAGAGAAGGGATCATTGAAGGGATCCATTGCCATTGGTATGCTAGATCTTGGTTGGAGAGGCCTCTAGATGGAGGAGCATTGAGATCGGCATGAGAGTCGCCTAAGGAGGGCGGACATGTGGGAGGAGTCGCCATTTGCTTCTCTCTCTTAAATTCAAATCTCTTGGCTGAATGAGTTAAGGAAACAACTGGTTAATTATGGATATTCAAATTAGCATCCATGCACATATATTTTGGAACAAAAATAAATTGTGGATATTCAAATGAGCATCCATGCGCATATATTTTTGAACGAAATAACATTTATACAATGCTAAAGAACCTAAAAGCATTGCACATGTACTTTCTATTACCTACTGTAGATGTCTATTTTCCTGAAAAAATATAATTCTTTTAATCCCGTGCTTGCAAATTTGACTTTTCAAGTCAACCTATTTTGTTCCCTTTGGTCAAGGCACAACATATATGCTCTCTCATCACAGAACTTCTCACACATATAAAATACATCAAATAAGTGTACACTATCCAAAATGTGAATTTTAAGTTTTTTTTTAAAATTATTGGACCTGAAGGATACACCTTGTCATCATCACCGCATACTTGGTTCAACCGCTGTTTTCGAATTGAGTTTTTCTGTCATGCAAAATTCCTAAAATCTGTTGCGCGCCAAACAGTATACAGTACTTACGAATAATTGCACAGCCATATTTTCATTCGGATATCTCGCAATGTTGAATAATTAACTGTGGATACACAAAAGATTGGCCGGTGTATGTGTTATTTATTTTGAATATATTGCAATAATTTAACTCTGGACACGTAAACATTATTTGACATATGTATGCAAGTTTTTCAATCAAATTAGTTTTTTTTATGTACTCCATAAATAGGGCTTTCAGTTTGGGCGGGACATGCAAACGACTTGCTGGAAAATAATGGGCCGTGTACATGGGCATGCAAGCAGAAGCGACGACCAACGGGCCGTGTGATGCTCCGGTGATGTCGGTGGGCATGTGAATTGAGACCAAGCTTGTCCGTGCAAGCCTACACGCGCGGCTGTCTCTCTCCCTTCCGACAAGCCCGGCCGGTCCGCCATCACGAGTGGTCGGAGCGCCGCCCATCCGCCCATAAATAACCCAGACACCATCCATCACCAATTCTGAATTCACAGAGCTATCTCACACCAGCAGCACACACAAGAACTAACCAGCAAATCAATGATGGCTTCGTCAAGCAGCAGCAGGATGCTTGCGGCGGCGGCGCTGGTGGCGCTGTGTGTGGGCGCGTGGTGCGCGGCCTCCGTGGAGTTCACGGTGGAGAAGGGCACTCCGACGAGAAGAAGCTTGCGCTGAAAATCAAGTACAACAAGGATGGCGACTCGCTGGCGGAGGTGGAGCTCAAGGAGCACGGCTCCAACGAGTGGCAGGCCCTCAAGAAGAACTATGACGGCGTGTGGGAGATCAAGAGCGACAAGGCGCTCAAGGGCCCATTCAACTTCCGCTTCCAGTCCGAGAAGGGGATGAGGAACGTCTTCGACGACGTCGTGCCCGCAGAGTTCAAGGTCGGAAACACATATAAGCCCTCCGAGTACTAGGCCATGGATCGTCCGTCGCAAGCTTTTGATTTTTTCATCGAGATTGGTAAATAATTTGTGCAGGCTTTTATTTGTGAGGTGCTCATATGCATGTGCATGATGATTGGGAGAAGCAGCGGCGCATGTGCTTGCTTGCTAGTCAGGACCGGTCGAGCACCGCTATGTGTTATATGTTGATCCAAATTCTACAAAGTATATGCCAACTTCTGACGAGTGGAGCGAGGCCCGTCGCCGGGAGGCTTGGGCCGCGTCGAAGACCTAGGTTTCCACCGATATATAAACCCCTTGTAAGCCGCCGGTTGGGAGAATTGCATCTGTGAAATCCCCGGCGTTTGTAAACACTCCTCGATATAATGAAGTTTCGCTGGCTGGCGCCCGTGGTTTTTTTCCTCTCTTTGTTGGAGAGGTTTTCCACGTTAAATCTGTGTCTCCTTGCTGTGTTTTTTGTTTTCGTTATTCGTTATCTTCTTGTCGCGATTGTAACAAGTGGTATCAGAGCCCCAGGTTCTAATCTAGGGTTTGCGACATGTCGTCATTGAAGTTCGATCTACCACAGCTGGACTACACCACAAGATTCTCCTTGTGGCAGGTGAAGATGCGGGCGATTCTCGCCCAAACTTCTGATCTGGATGAAGCGCTGGATGGATTCGGTGAAAAGGATGCTAAGACCTGGTCCGCTGAAGAGAAGCGGAAGGACCGTAAGGCTTTGTCTTTGATTCAACTTCATCTGTCCAATAATATTTTGCAGGAAGTACTGGAGATAAAATCTGCTGCTGCCCTATGGAAAAAACTGGAAACGATCTGCATGTCAAAGGATCTAACCAGTAAGATGCATGTGAAGATGAAGTTGTTCTCGCATAGATTGCTGGAAGGTGGATCGGTAATGAATCACTTATCTCTTTTTAGAGAGATTATTTCTGATTTGCAATCTATGGAAGTAAAATATGATGATGAGGATCTAGCCCTATTACTCTTATGCTCGCTGCCTAGTTCTTATACACACTTTCGTGATACAATGTTGTTGAGCCGTGAGAAGATAACCCTTGATGAAGTGCAAGATGCCCTCAAACAGAGGGAAAAGATGAAATCTATGGTGCAGGCAGATGGGGCGTCCTCCAAGGCTGAAGCTCTGCAGGTTCGTGGCAGGACCGAGCAGAGATTTAACAACCATGGCAACCGAGATAAGAGCAAAGACGGCAGAGGTCGTTCGAAGTCCAAGGGAAAGGACAAGTTCTGCAGGTATTGTAAGAAATCTAATCATGTTATTGATGATTGCTGGAAGCTGCAGAATAAGGAGAAAAGGAACGGTACTTACCAACCGAAAGATAAGGATCAAGGCAATGGTAAGGCTGCTGTTGTTTCTGATAGTTCTGATGGTGAATGCTTAGCTGTTTTTGCTGCTTGTGCTTCTCGTGATGATGAATGGATACTTGATACTGCATGTTCGTTTCATATTTGCTGTAACAAAGATTGGTTCAGTTCATATGAGTCTGTGCAGACTGGAGATTTTGTGCGTGTGGGGAATGACAACCCATGCCATATCGTTGGTGTTGGATCTGTTAAGATTAGGACACATGATGGCGTGACACGCACGTTGAGTGAGGTGAAGCACATACCAAGCATGGCCAGAAATTTGATCTCCCTGAGTACCATGGACGTTGATGGATACAAGTATGCCGGTGGGCATCGAGTTCTGAAGGTATCAAAAGGTTCTCTTATTCACATGATAGGTGATATGAATTCTGCTAAATTATATGTTCTTAGAGGTAGCACTTTGCCTGGTATTGCTGCTGCTGTTACTTCTAATGATTCGGATGATTGTGGTAAAACACATCTATGGCATATGCGTCTTGGGCATATGAGCGAACAAGGCATGGCAGAGTTGGTCAAGAGAGAGCTGATTGATGGTTGCAACTTGAGTAAGTTTGAGTTCTGTGAGCACTGCATCTTTGGTAAGCATAAAAGAGTTAAATTCAATGCTTCCGTTCATACCACCAAAGGCATATTAGATTATGTGCATGCTGATGTATGGGGTCCGTCCCGTAAGACTTCTATTGGTGGTGCTAATTATATGCTTACTATTATTGATGATTACTCAAGAAAGGTGTGGCCTTATTTTCTGAAGCATAAATCTAATGTTTTTGATGCTTTTAAGAAGTGGAAAGTTATGGTTGAAAAACAGACTGAGAAGAAGATAAAGGTACTACGTACTGACAATGGTATGGAATTCTGTTCTAATGAGTTTGAGGAGTTTTGCAGTAACGATGGCATGATCAGGCATCACACCATCCCATATACTCCTCAGCAGAATGGCGTGGCAGAACGCATGAACAGAACCATCATCTCGAGGGCTCGTTGTATGTTGTCTAATGCAGGTATGCATAGGCGTTTCTGGGCTGAAGCAGCCAACACAGCGTGTTACCTCATCAACAGGTCACCTTCTATTCCACTTGAGAAGAAAACTCCTATTGAGGTATGGTCAGGTTCACCTGCTGATTATTCACAGTTGAGAGTTTTTGGTTGCACTGCTTATGCTCATGTTGATAATGGAAAGTTAGAGCCTAGAGCTGTCAAGTGCATATTCCTTGGTTATGGTTCAGGAGTTAAGGCATATAAACTATGGAACCCTGAAACAAAAAGGATTTTGTTGAGTAGGAACGTTGTTTTCAATGAATCCGTTATGTATCATGACAGCTTGCCATCAGATCCCTCTCCTGTTGCTATTGGAGAGGAGGGAGTTCGTGTGCAGGTGGAGCACCTGCAGAAAACTGTTGATAATAATGTTGTTGTTGATGATACTCATGAGGAAAATATTGATGATGATGTTGTTCAGCACTCACCTACTGTTTTGCAGCAGCCACAGGAATCTATTGCTGCTGATAGACCGAGATGTAACATAGTTACACCTCGTCGTTTAATTGAAGAGTGTAATCTTGTACATTATGCTTTGAGTTGTGCTGAACAGGTGGAGAACGATTCTGAACCTGCTACATATAATGAAGCCATTGCATCCGTTGACCGCGAGAAGTGGGTATCTGCTATGCAAGAAGAGATGCAATCGCTTGAGAAAAATGGCACATGAGATGTTGTGCGCTTGCCTAAACAAAAGAAGGCGGTCCGCTGCAAGTGGATCTTCAATAAAAAGGAAGGTCTATCTCCCAAAGAGCCTTCAAGGTACAAGGCAAGGTTAGTAGCAAAAGGGTTCAGCCACATTCCAGGTATTGATTACAATGATGTGTTCTCTCCAGTTGTGAAGCATAGTTCCATTCGTACTTTCTTTAGTATTGTGGCTATGCGTGATCTTGAGCTTGAGCAGTTAGATGTCAAGACTGCTTTTCTGCATGGAGAGCTTGATGAGGAAATATACATGGACCAACCAGAAGGGTTCATAGTGCCTGGTAAAGAGGATTTTGTGTGCAAATTAAAGAAGTCTCTTTATGGCTTAAAGCAATCTCCAAGACAGTGGTATAAAAGGTTTGATTCATTTATGATCTCACATGGTTTTGAGAGGTCTAAATATGATAGTTGTGTTTATATCAAGTTTGTTGATGGGTCACCTATATACTTGCTGCTATATGTTGATGATATGTTAATTGCTGCCAAGGGCATGAAAGAAATCACTACTTTGAAGGCACACCTAAGTAGTGAGTTTGAGATGAAGGATCTTGGTGCTGCTAAGAAGATCTTAGGTATGGAGATTACCCGAGATAGAAAATCTGGTTTGTTATTTCTTAGTCAGCAAAGTTACATTAAGAAAGTTCTTCATCGTTTTAATATGGATGGTGCCAACTCAGTTAGTACTCCTATTGCTCCTCACTTTAAATTGTCAGTTTCTCAATGTCCTACTACTGATGAAGAGTTTGAGTACATGTTAAAGGTGCCGTATTCTAGTGCTGTTGGTTCTTTGATGTATGCCATGGTTTGTTCTCGTCCTGATTTATCATATGCTATGAGTTTGATAAGTAGATACATGGCTAATCCTGGTAAAGAACATTGGAAGGCTTTTCAGTGGGTTTTCAGGTACCTTCTTGGCACTTCCAATGCTTGTTTGAAGTTTGGCAGGACCGGTGAGGGACTAGTTGGCTATGTGGATTCAGATTTTGCTGCCGATTTGGATAAGAGAAGATCCCTCACAGGTTATGTGTTTAATGTTGGAGGTTGTGCTGTTAGATGGAAGGCTACATTGCAGGCTGTTGTTGCACAATCTACTACTGAAGCTGAATACATGGCTATTGCTGAAGCTTGCAAAGAATCTGTTTGGTTGAAAGGTTTGTTTGCTGAGCTTTGTGGAGATGATTCTTGCATTAATTTGTTTTGTGACAGTCAAAGTGCCATATACCTTACAAAAGATCAGATGTTCCATGAGAGAACTAAGCACATTGATGTCAAGTACCATTTTGTTAGAGACATTGTTGCTCAAGGTAAATTAAAGGTATGCAAGATCAGCACTCATGATAATCCTGCTGATATGATGACTAAACCTGTTCCTGTTGCTAAGTTTGAGCTTTGCTCGAACTTAGTTGGTTTAAATGATTAGCCCAAGTGGCTATTGGTGCCGAAAGTATTTGCTTTGTTTGTTCAAGGAGATGGTTGCTGTTGATGCTACAAGGAGGAATTTGTCTCAAGGTGGAGTTTGTTATATGTTGATCCAAATTCTACAAAGTATAGGCCAACTTCTGACGAGTGGAGCGAGGCCCGTCGCCGGGAGGCTTGGGCCGAGTGTGGGGGGTGCGGGGGGCGACAGCCCCCCGCGGTACGGTACGGATCGTCGAAGACCTAGGTTTCCACCGATATATAAACCCCTTGTAAGCCGCCGGTTGGGAGAGTTGCATCTGTGAAATCCCCGGCGTTTGTAAACACTCCTCGATATAGTAAAGTTTCGCTGGCTGGCGCCCGTGGTTTTTTTCCTCTCTTTGTTGGAGAGGTTTTCCACGTTAAATCTGTGTCTCCTTGCTGTGTTTTTCGTTTTCGTTCTTCGTTATCTTCTTGTCGCGATTGTAACACTATGCGTACGACAAATCATGTACGATTTGCGTACAACATTGCATATGGGCCTTTGATTTATCAGCCCAAGCCAATGGACCCTGCTGGATCATGCATCGTACCAGGATCGTGCATGAATCTGTCGTACTCAGATCACTTCGCGGACCGGTTCTTTTTGAGGAGTGCTCCTGTACTTTCCTTTTTTTTGGCACGCTTTCCAAAGCAGTCTGACGGCTGAGATTAAGGGTGCTAATTACACCTGGTTTAGGTTTGGATCATGCGGGTCGGGATCTGATGTCAGTTCCCTTAATCTCAGCCGTCAGGCTGCTTTGGAAAACGTGCCAAAAAACATACGGAAAGCACAGGAGCACTCCACGTTCTTTTTTGGTGCTATATAATTGTACTTTCAGAGTTTTTTTTTCGAAATGGAGAGCGGAGTCCCGGCCTCTGCATCAAGCGACGCAGACAGCCTTTACTCCCTCCATCCCAAGGATTAAGGCGTAAAAGTTTTTCAAATTTTCACCAGGGCTTAAGGCGTACTGTGTGCTTTGCCTTGTTTCTTCCAGAACTACCCCTCATTGCCGTTTACATTGACCAAAAATCGGAAGAGTAGCAACACTGGTATTGGCTATACATGGCGCATGCGAGGCAATGGGCAGAAAACCAGGAGAGAAATTAATGCGAGCAGTTATCGCCATTGGTTGTGCATGTGAGAGAGATAAAAGGCATGCATGCCTTGGAGAGAAACGAGGAGGTAATTAATGGAGCGGGAGAGAAATTAAGGGAGCAGAGGCGTGTATGCAGGGGCAAGACCGGAAAGGTGCAGATTTTTTCTCTCCATCGATGGCTGCCTAAATAATTGTGCTGAGATTTTTACGCCTTAAGCCTTGGGATAGAGGGAGTATTTATTATTAGAACCACATTGTTTGACAAATTCCATTAGAACCACATTGTACCGACAGCTCCCAACGAGATCTATGAAACGCCTATCTACCTGTTTTGACCTTGCCCCATGGTCACCCACACTGTTGCCACTCGCCAAGAGAAGCTGGAGTGCCTTGGCGTGACGGCTCGAACTCAAGCAAAAGGAGCCCAAGGACCTCACAACATATCTACGGAGCGGCCCCACGCACCCACTCCGGATGTCGCCGCCTTCATAATCTTTCGCCAACCCATCGTCAGCATGTAGATCGATGCGCAGACTCTCGCCGCACCAGCCACCAACACCACCTCGGTGCCAAGAAGCACCACCCCCGCAGGCTAGCCGCTTCACCCCTCCAGCCGCTTCCATCCAACGCTGCTCCAAGCGCGATGCTCCCAGGAGAGAACGGATACCGACACCACGGCACCGCCATCGCTCGACCCGAAGATCTTAGGGTTTCCCCCGAAGCAGCACGAGTGAGGTCGACACTAGTTGTCCGGCGATGCCTTCATCAAGGTCATGGCGTGGTAGCGCTGCCATTGCCCGCCAATCGGCACGGTTTTTACCGACACCTAGGTCTTCCCGCCTCGCAGCCGGAACTAGATGATGGATCGCGAGATCCACCAAACCAGCCTCAGGCCGACCACCTTCGACGGAGAAGTAGGCCGCTTCCGCCATCTTACTCGTGTCTCTAGACTGATCCCAACCTCCATGGTGTCGTCATCGGAGTTGTCGAGATGCAGCGGGAAAGGGCAGCCCATCCGAACCCATAGGGGCTAGATTGGCCCGCCGTTAGCCCTGCCTGCAGCTGCGTCATCACCGCCGTCAACACACCGGAGATCGACCGCCGCCAGCCCGCGCACCACGCTTTCCGCCGCGTCGCCGCTTCACCCACACGCTGCCGCACACCAGATATCCGACGGCCACAACGCGGCGGCGAAACAACACCGCCATGGTGCCATACAGCCACACCATGCCTCAGTGAGTGAGATCCAGTCCGCATATTCACCCAGGCACGCAAGAGAACCAAGGATCCCCGCGGCCGCCGGCACCAGCTAGGATCGGCCCAGCCGCGCCCTCTGGCAGCGGCGGAGGAGGGGGAGAGAGGCGGAGGGGGGCTTGGGGCGGTGGGATCTAGGGTTCCCTTCGCCGCCGCCACACGGGGACGGGACAGGAGGAACGACAACTCTTGTACCTTTATAATTATGCCAATTCTCTAACCACATAATTTATGACCAAATCTTCCTAGTATGTTTCTTTGCGGTGCTTTCTCATGTTAACTGAATTCTATCTATACGGAGGTCACAATTCAGTTACATTCAGCATTAACAAACAAGTCACTGAATCAAATACCCAAAATCGGTACCAACTACGAATCGGTCACTAACCTTGCCTCCAAACTGCAGGACCCAGGATGCGAGGACAATCATCTTCTACTCTTCGCCGTCGTCATTGCTCCCAGAGAAGCCGCCCACCAAACCCTCCCGTAGATTGCCCTTGGCCATAGAACTTCCAATCCTCATACTGCTGCTGCCGCCACCGACCTCACCCTTCACACCGCTCTCCCGGACCTCAACCTTGCCCTTGGCCCTCGACGTCCCGCCGCCACTTGACACGAGGAGTAGGGTTAGGGATTTGGGCGCCTCCTCAAACACTCGTGAATGATGGCTAATTCGAAAAAACTTTAGGGGGTTCTTGAATGTTCTACATGACCTCGTGTGTGCCTCTTTGCCAGCATGGATGACTCTCCCCCACTGGTGGAAAAAGGACCTCTAGTCCCGGTCCGAAACTGGCTCTAGTCCTGGTTTTAAACCCGGGACTGCCAGATCGGGACTAGAGGCCCCTATCTCTAGTCCCGGTTTGCTAAGGCCCGGGACTAGAGTCCACCACGTGGCAGTTCCGCACGGCTGGGGGCGGAACCCCTCTAGACCCGGGTCGTAACACCACCCGGGACTATACTGGTTCCTGCCGCGGTAGAGATTCGTGTGTTTCTCTGTTGCGGCAGAGATTTTGTGTTTTCATTTTGTTTTTTCCATTTCGTTTTTTTTCGATTTGTCTTCCACTATAATTTTAAAAATTTTTTGTATACTTATTCTACGCTACTACATACACAGTACACCTTGATGCATATATAAGTAATATTTGATCTCTTGCGAGCATACATGCATATATACAATATTCGATCATATCAAAAGAAAGGAAATGTTTGAAATTACATGGTCATTGATGATATATCATATCAACTACATAGAGATCACTAAGGCATATAGAGTTCCTCATCCTCCGTATAATGTTCTCCATTTATATCAATGACCTCCTTCATCAGAAATCTCGCCAGTTCCTCTTGAATTGCTCGTACGCGTAGTTCTGGCTCTAGATTCTCTCACAAACCGTGAATATAATGTGAACCAACTTTTCGCTCATTAGTCAACTCGCGAATAAACTCACAGACGTAGAATCTACATAAATGAGTCCCCGGTGGCTGCTGCCCTTCACCATTTTATAAGTTAGCTTATCTTTGAATGGACCATCTATGTTCTGTCTGAACCGTGTCCAACACCTGCTCGGCAAAGAAAATAAACAGAGTTATTAGTTACTTGATATCAGGAAATGAACGAAAGAGGCTGATATAATGCAATAATGATTGAAATTACTTATGGAGCATTGCTTTCATGTCGTGCCACTGCTCTTAGTCCTAGCTTAATGAGTCGTGGACTGATACATTGCAAATGTATCTATAATTTTTGATGTTCCATGCTTGGTTTTATCCACTTTCTTGTGTTTTGTTCCAACTTTGGAGTACTTTTCATATGATTTCTTGAACTAACCTATTAACAAGAGCCACAGTGCTTGCTGCCTGTTTTCTGCTGTTTTTGGTTCCAAGAAAGTCAGAAAATGAATATTCTCGGAATTGGACGGGACAAAAGCCAAAGTGCCTATTTTTCCGGAAGGGATCAAGTGCCAGAATACGAGACGGAGAGGGGCCAGGGGCCGGCCACACCACCTGGCCGCGCGGCCAGGCTGGACCCACGCAAGGGGGTGGTCTGGCCGACCCCAGCACCCCCTCGGCATCTCCTTCCTCCTATAAGTTGCCCTCGGGACGAAAACCCTAGGTACCCGATCAAAAATCCACGAAAGAGTCTATAGCCGCCGTCATCTCCATCCCTAGATTGGGAGGGATCTGAAGCTCTTCCCGACACCCTGCCGGAGAGGGGAATTCACCCTGGAGGCCTTCTTCATCATCATGCAAGCCTCCGGTGTGATGCGTGAGTAGTTTAACCTTGGACTACGGATCCATGTAGTAGCTAGATGGCTAGTTTCTCCTCCTTTGTGCTTTCATGTTTAGATCTTGTGAGCTCCGTTCATGATCAAGATCATCTATTTGTAATTCATACATGTTGTGTTTGCGGGGATCTGATGGATATTGAGATGCTATTTTAGATTGATTATTGATTCTATCATGTCTTTGTTATTTGAGATCTTGCATGCTTTCCGTTGTTAGTAGCTATCTTGGCCAAGTAGATGCTAGCAACTCCAAGAGTTAGTATTTATGCTCGATAGTGGGTTCATGCCTCTGGTAATCTGGGGAAGTGACAGAAATCTCTAAGGTACTAGATGTGATGTTGCTACTAGGGAGAAAACAATGATCCTTTGTTCATAGAACAATTGTATTATTTACTTTACACGCAGTTCGTAAAGCAATAATCTGTTGCTTGCAACTTAATACTGGAGGGGGTTCAGATGATAACCTGAAGGTGGATTATTAGTTATAGATGCAGTTAGATGGCGGTCTATGTATTATGTTGTAATGCCCAATCAAGTCTCAAAGGAGTCAAGGTGATTAGTATATGCATGTATTGCTTTCTCGGTGTTTGTTAATTGCCCCGCTGTAATTTGTTCACCCAGCATGTTATCTATCTAAGGAGAGCCACCTCTTGTGAACTATGGATCCCGGTCCTTGTCTTTTATATACAATCTACAATCTTTTACTGCTTTGTGTTTACTTTCTACAAACTATTACTTCCTTCCATTTGATACGTTTAATCCTTTGTTTTCCTCAAAACACGGTGAGATTGACAACCTCATCGCAAGTTGGGGACAAAGTTCTGTGGTTGTGTTGTACAGGTCTCCACGTTGCTACTAGCACCAGTAGTGTGCCCTGCCAAAGCTCAGCTAGTAACACCTTTGGGGTGTTTCCTTGCTCCTACTGGTTTGATTAAACCTTGGTTTCATAACTGAGGGAAAACTTACTGCTGTGCTCATCATACCTTCCTCTTGGGGTTCCCAACGAGCTCTACGTTGAAAGTCAAGTGCATCAAGATCTTTTTTGGCGCTGTTGCCAGGGAGTCAAGGACATCTTCACAAGGGGAGTCCCTCATAACCAATCTCTTTACTTTGTTTTTTTGTTTTGCTTAGTTTCTTTTTGCTTTGTTTGCTTGTTTTGTTCTTCAAAAACACAAAAAAAATTAGTTCTACTTGTTTGCTTTCTTATTGGAAAAACACAAAAAAATTAGTTCCTATCGTGAGTGCCACTATGTCTAGTCTTGCTCCAATCACTATGTCACCCGAGGAAATGATTTTCACTTTTAAACAAGGAATTGAGGAAAGTTTTAAGAAATCTTGGTCTAGAATCTCTGATCTACATGAAAAAACTGAGCCTAAAATGACTCAAAGCTTGTTCCTTAGCAGTTTTTATCTTGGGATTGCTCTTTGCTATAGATATGCCCTAGATGCTATTGTGGGAGGAGATTTCCTCTAATGTAATGAGGATGATGCTATTAATGTTATAAAAAAATTGATCCTCACTTACAACATGCCTAGCCAAACTGATACTTCCTTCGCAAAAATATTTGCTAGGTTGGATACTCTTGAGGCTAGCACTACTAGATTAGAAGGGTGCTATAATACGCTTAGGGAGCATCACAATTATGTTCCAATAAATTCTGAACCATCAAAGTGGCTTCCTACAGTAAAGATTGAGATAAACACTGAAACTTTTCAAGCCCGCTGTGATATCATGTATGAATTTTGCCTTATGCCCAAGAATATTTATGAATCTTTGAATCTTTGGGGGCTTACGGAAGGAGGAAAAGAAATATCTCTTGCTAATAATACTACCATATTACCTCTTGGAATAGCTGAAGGAGTGTTTACAAAGATCCTTGGAAAAATGATTTCTATTGATTATCTTGTTATTGAATGTGCAAGAAAAGGACAAATTACACTTGGAAGGTCCCTATTAGAACTCCTTGGAGCAATAATAGATGTGGGAAAGGGGACCATGCACCTCTCTTCTCCACCAAGCAATCATATTTTCCCCAAGGTCAAGAATAAAAGTAAGAGAGGTAAGAGCAAGAAAGTTGGTTTTAATACTTCTTCATTTGAGAACACTTGATTATTTCTTTGCTTCTTATGCCTAACTTAAAGGCGTTAAAGAAAAGTACTTGTTGGGAGATAACCCAAGAGTTTTCGATGAGTCTTGGAAGTTATTACCTCAGTAATAACCTCTCCTTATCCTTTTTATTTGATTTTTGTGCCAAGAGTAACATCTAATGAGAGTGAAGTAATGATTGGAAAGTTGCTGTCCCGAAACAGATTTTTGTGCTTCACCATAAAAATTCCTAAGAGAGCTCTGTACGTCGGATTGAGCTGTAATTTTTTGTTCTTCTGCCCCATGTTGTTATCTAACTTTATTTAGTTCAACACTTTTTTATTTGAGCAACAGAAGGTCTTCGAAAAAATTCGTATTTACCTGCTGGTCTGTTTTGACAGATTTCTGCCATTTTCTGCATTTGCTTCTTGTTACTTCCTTCTTGAGTTCCTTTGGGGAATTGAGCTTTTTGAGGGAAGTGCTACAGTAGCTAGTGTTCTAATGGAAGTTTATTTGGTGTTAGAACTGAACCTTAAGACTTATTTATCTTGAGTGCACTAATGTTGCTAATGAGATTGTGTGAAGTTTTGTATGAAGGAAAATTTTCAGGTGTATGGAAGAAATGAGTAATGAGATGAAGGATGAACTAAAGCTCAAGCTTGGGGATGCCATGCGTGTCACCCCAAGAAATATTTAAGAAGTGCAAGCGTCAAAGCTTGGGGATGCCCAAGGCATCCCCCTTTTCATCAATAAAAATCCCAGGTTTCTTCCAAACGCTTCATTTTTATTGTTTTATGCACAGTTGTGTTTTTCTTAGAGCGTCTTCTTTTTCGTTTTAGTTTTGGTTTTTAGTTTGCTTGGTTTGCTTAGTTTTCTGAATAAATTGGTTGGACCCCCTCTTTCATACATTGGTTTGCAATTAGTTTGGTTTGGTTTGGAAAAGAGTAGGAAAGTTCATACTTATGTGGTAAAAAGAGCTCGTTTTTGACTGTGGCCTATGCTTTGTCATGCCATGCTTGATATTGTTTTGGCTTTATGCTTAGTATTCTTTGCTGTAGCATGACTTGCTATAAACAATTGAGATTGCTTAATGTGCCTTGGATGAATCATACGTTGTTTTAGCATATTAAAGCATAGTATAGTGGTATTCTCCTTCGATGCTTTATTTGGGTTGACTTGGCACATGCTCACACCATGTTTTGACTATACAAAGTCACCATAGCCTTTATGATCCTTTAGTTTTCAACTTGTAGTATCACTTTATGCTTTGTTCAATGAAGTTTTGTCGCTCTGCATGATTATGACCATTATTGCTCTCTTAGTTTGTTGCTCCCAGTCTGTTGCTAGCCTCCACAACAAAGTATGAGTTCCACTCATGCATCCAACTCCCTAAACCAAGTTATTCCAAATAGTCCACCATACCTACCTACTAGCTTATGCTATTCCAAGTATATTCATGCTTTTGTCTATCTTTCACTTGTTATGAGAAAACTAGTGATTAAAGCTCTCACGAACTTGAAGGCATACTTTCCTTTACTTGCCCTTAATAAACTTGAACCATTGGGTCCTTCTTTGTTGCGTATATGCTTGCGCTTTATAAGTTGAAATTAGCAGAACCATGTTTCATGGGGAACGCTTTCAATATTGCACTTGTACTTTGTACCCCGTTGATATCATGTTCTTTTGCTTACGGATCCCGGCGGTGTGAAATAAAAGTGGAACTTGTAAGATCATGGAGTTTGTATGTGTGTTAGAGAAACGCTTGGGCCGCTAGCCTAAGCCATGCCTAATCATGGTGGAAACTTGCAGCATCACCATAATGAGCACTCTATGAAGCATCCTCAATAAAAACCTATGCAAATAGCAAATAAAAAGATCGCTGAGATGCTCATTGTCTGCTTGCCTTGTCGTTTTGATTATGGGAAAGCTCCTGTATCATGTGCAAGGGGTACCCCTTTGGCAGTTCTTAATGATACACATATACTTACAATGACAAGAGCTTACTCGTGACTGAAGTTGAGTAGCATGAGGATCGGTCTTCGTAAGTAAGGGGCATGAGATTTCGGTTTATAACTTGTCAAGCATATCCTCTTAGTTGTGTCACTTTAACCTTAACCACTTCAAGATGCTTATGATAGGGGCAATGAGAGCTGAAAACTACAAGTACCGTAATTTTTGGAAGCTCTTTTTGAGACTTGAATCCCTACTTCCTTTTACAAAAGGCCTTTCTTCCACCATTATATTGAGTCTCCACCTTCTATCTTTATGCACCTACTTTGAGAGCATAGTGGCCATTCTTAGTTCTATGTGCATTGTTTCAAGACTAGTTGATTGATGCATAATTTGATATTGCTTGTTTTAAACTATTGTATCTAGTCACTCTTATGAACTTTGAAGGTGTCCTATGCATTTATATTTGCTACTCTATTGAGGGACAAGCTGAATACTTTTCTGCTATGTTTTCTTTATGTGAAACAAACAAACGTCTTGCAAAGCATTGTTATTCATGAATCTTTTGTTTGTGCCTTTTCATGTTGCATCATAGTCTCTTTGCTTATTACTAGAACTTTGTCTTTCATGTTATGATTGAAGTACTTTGATCCCAACTTTGATGTTTTACAAATACTTTGATCAAGTCTTTGATGGTGCATGTCACCTCAAAAATTATTTCTTTTTATCACTTACCTACTCGAGGACGAGCAGGAGTTAAACTTGGGGATGTTGATACATTGCAAATGTATCTATAATTTTTGATGTTCAATGCTTGGTTTTATCCACTTTCTTGTGTTTTGTTCCAACTTTGGAGTACTTTTCATATGATTTCTTGGACTAACCTATTAACAAGAGCCACAGTGCCTGCTGCCCGTTTTCTGCTGTTTTTGGTTCCAGGAAAGTTAGAAAATGAATATTCTCAAAATTGGACGGGACAAAAGCCAAAGTGCCTATTTTTCCGGAAGGGATCAGGTGCCAGAATACGAGACGGAGAGGGGCCAGGGGCCGGCCACACCACCTGGCCGCGCAGCCAGGCTTGGCCCTCGCCAGGGTGTGGTCTGGCCGACCCCAACACCCCCTCGGCCTCTCCTTCCACCTATAAGTTGCCCTCGGGACGAAAACCCTAGGTACCCGATCAAAAATCTACAAAAGAGTCTGTAGCCGCCGTCATCTCCATCCCTAGATCGGGTGGGATCTGAAGCTCTTCCCGGCACCCTGCCGGAGAGGGGAATTCACCCTGGAGGCCTTCTTCATCACCATGCAAGCCTCCGTTGTGATGCGTGAGTAGTTCAACCTTGGACTACGGATCCATGTAGTAGCTAGATGGCTGGTTTCTCCTCCTTTGTGCTTTCATGTTTAGATCTTGTGAGCTCCGTTCATGATCAAGATCATCCATTTGTAATTCATACATGTTGTGTTTGCGGAGATTCGATGGATATTGAGATGCTATTTTAGATTGATTATTGATTCTATCATGTATTTGTTATTTGAGATCTTGCATACTTTCCGTTGTTAGTAGCTATCTTGGCCAAGTAGATGCTAGCAACTCCAAGAGTTACTATTTATGCTCGATAGTGGGTTCATGCCTCTGGTAATCTGGGAAAGTGACATAAATCTCTAAGGTACTAGATATGCTGTTGCTACTAGGGAGAAAACAACGATCCTTTGTTCATAGAACAATTGTATTGTTTATTTTACACGCAGTTCGTAAAGCAATAATCTGTTGCTTGCAACTTAATACTGGAGGGGGTTCGGATGATAACCTAAGGTGGATTATTAGTCATATATGCAGTTGGATGGCGGTCTATGTATTATGTTGTAATGCCCAATCAAGTCTCAAAGGAGTCAAGATGATTAGTATATGCATGTATTGCTTTCTCGGTGTTTGTCAATTTCCCCACTGTAATTTGTTCACCCAGCATGTTATCTATCTAAGGAGAGCCACCTCTAGTGAACTATGGATCCCGGTCATTGTCTTTTATATACAATCTACAATCTTTTACTGCTTTGTGTTTACTTTCTGCAAACTATTACTTCCTTCCATTCGATACGTTTAATCCTTTGTTTTCAGCAAAACACGGTGAGATTGACAACCTCATCGCAAGTTAGGGACAAAGTTCTGTGATTGTGTTGTACAGGTCTCCACGTTGCTACTAGCACCGGTAGTGCGCCCTGCCAAAGCTCAGCTAGTAACACCTTTGGGGTGTTTCCTTGCTCCTACTGGTTCGATTAAACCTTGGTTTTATAATTGAGGGAAAACTTACTGCTGTGCTCATCATACCTTCCTCTTGGGATTCCCAACTAGCTCTACGTTGAAAGTCGAGTGCATCATGGACTTCAACTAGGGACTTGTCAACTTGAATGTTTAGCAAGATCCAGTAGAACCTGCGTACGTTTACATAAGCATACATGCATAACTGATCAATTACACTTAAAAAAGAGTGTGTACAAGACATAAACACTCACTTGAAGTTGTAAGGAAATAGTATGTGCTTGACGAAATTTTGCTCGATTAAAACATTGTACATGTCATCAGGGTGATTGTGTAACGTATATTCATTAACGATATATGGATCAATAAACCCAACGTCATATACTCTTGCTCTTTTGCATTCAAGAATCTTCATTCTGCAGAATATAATACCGTACAAAAGGATATATAGTTAGGATATGATATATTACGTGAAATGAACTAGCTGATCTAAAGATTTAATTACAAAAATAAATCAATTACAGACAATAGCAACCGAGGATAGATCTGTCGAGGGCGCGCTGATTGTATAACTGAAACAATTCGGTCATTTGAACCTGTATCGATTACTCTTTGAAGTGATGCTCCTTTCTAACGGCCACCGAAAACCATTCTTTCTGGTGCCTTTTCTCTGTTTGCGTAGTGTACCAATTATGCAGTTTCGCATATGTGTTGATAGACGTGTGAGATCCTCATGACTGACTAGAGGCTCCCTTTTAACATATTGTCGTACTACCTAACCCACTGGCAATATCTTCATAGTCTAAGAATTGACCAAGAACATACCTGCCGCCATAGCAAGTTCTTTGGCTGTCGCTACAGTGATGCCCAGTAGTGCAGCGGCAGACCTGGCTCTGGGGTCCATTATTTGCATGTCCTTATCCATTTCGGCTCTGAAGGCCTTGTCGGTATCTGAAATCACTTTGAGCGGAGGGAACAACTGAATCTTCTGTTGTCCGAGTTGGGCAACTTGTTTTCCACTTTTTGCACTTGTTATTTTTCTGCTTTGCTTGCTTAATAATTTAGCGGTCAGAGTCTGATTTCAGATTCAACGATACTTGGGATGGTTGCTCGGGCAGTGAGGCCCGCATTTTGTTTTTTCAGTAAATACCGGCTTTGGCTTGGGCTTTTTTGGTGCAAAAAAAGCCTGAGTATCGGTAGTCGATATCGTGTCGTTTTCCTCATCAGTCATATCATAAGGTCTCTTCAGAAGAGCTGACGGGATGTCGACTATCTTCGACGTACTACGACCTTTCTTCTGAGTGGGGCGCGGGTGAGGGACGACCGCCATCCGTTTTTTAGTCAGGGGCGGAAGCGGAGGCGGAGGTGGAGATCGAGATGTACTCGCGCTGCGGCAATCGATATCCCTCTCGTCGAGGGATGGTGGCTTGAAGGTTGACGATCGACATCCCTCTCGTCGAGGGATGCTGGCCTTGGATTCCTCGGAGTCGGTGGCCTTGGCGCCGAGCCTGGAAACTTGATGTACTTCTTCTTCCATAGATTGATGTGGCGCTTGACATCTCCCAGTTTCCTAAGTCCTTCAGGTGTAGCGATGTTAATCTCTAGGTCCGCAAAATCCTCCACTAGGTGATCCACCGAGACACGAGCATAGCTAGGTGGAATCGGAAGTGAATAGTGGAGTGCTCCAGGTAGACAACGTAAAGCAGTGCTGATCGCCACCTTGAAGGACAGGTTGTTCATTGGATGATGCAGCTCACATTGTGTCATCTCTCTGACATCGTCCACGGGGTAGCGAGGCACTGGTGCATCATCCAATAGTGTTTGATCATCAGCCTGGACCTCCGTGGAAGCCACACTGCTTCGCCGCTAGCTATGATCCATTGCAGGACCATCATCATGCGGCTGAGATGTCTTTTGGCTAATTGCTTCCACCAGCTTCTTCATCTCAGCTAGGTCCTCTTCTATCTTCCCGATCCAGTCTGCCTCCCGGTCCTTCTTTCTCTTACGACTTCTATAACTGTCATCGTACTCGGGAAACCCTTTCTTCCACGTAACACCGGCGCCTTTGCCTCGTGTTCGTCCATCTTTTTCAGGATTCCCGAGGGTGCGTGTTAGCTCGTCATTCTCTCTGTCGGGCCGAAACAATCCCGCTTGAGCATCGGCCATTTTTTGAACAAGTGCTTTGGAGGGTGTTAGAATTTTTTCTTGAAAAATTGTCGCCCCTATTTCTGGGTTCAACTTTCCCCCGTGCCCATACCACTAGTGCTTTGACCTCTCGGGCCATCCATTTGTACCGGGAATGATCCCTCTAGTCCTCATGTCGGCCTCCATATTTTCCCACTTAGGCACGGCACTCTTGTAGCCACCTGTCCCCATTTTATGGTGGTATTTCTTTTTGGCAGCATTCATCGCATTCTTTTCCGACTTTGCCTGGGCTATAGAAGATAGATTGTAGTTTACAAAATCGGGCCACTTTTCTCTCAACTTCTCGTATTCTCCTTTGAAGTCTGGAGTTTTCTTTTTCACGATAAACTTCGCGTATAAAACTTTTTTGTGGTTCCGATACAGTTCGCCCATCTTCGATAGATCCCACTCCTTGACTTTCGCTCTTCTTTCAAGCCCACCCGGCCTTGGGGTAGTACCATCTGCCTGGAATTCTTCATACTCTAGAGGTAGTATGAAATGTGCTATGAGCTTCTACCAAAGGTCATCTTTGGAATCATCGGTGACATAACTGGTGAATTTTTCACCTTTTTTCTTTGACTTATTCCAGTTTTGAATGGTGATCGGGAGGTTGTCCGTAACAATCACCCCACAGACAGGAGGTTTTTACGGTGTCAAGGACATCGTGCAATGATGCAAGGCGGAAGTTGCGGTGTTGTCAAATAGGTAGATCCAGAGTGGCCCAAATCGATGCAGAAAACGCTAGACAAACTATGGGAAATGACTGTTGAGTTGAAAGAATCTGTATTCAGCTCACTTCTTGACAGTGTTGAGATGAAGCTATGGGAACCAGATGATACGACCAAGCTTAACCGAGATCTCAAGAGGGTGCAAGACAAGGTTAGCAAAGTCGAGAAGGAGAGGGACATGGCGTTGGCCATGAAGGCTAAAGTAGATTAAGAACTGACTCAAACAAGGAATGATCTTCACCAAGCCAAAGTTCTGCAGTTCACAACTATGAGTATTGATAAGTGCATGAGGAAAAATGCAGACAAACAATTGAAGCTGTGCAAGAAAGATGCTAAAAGAAAGGAGCAGACGATTCGATCCTTGCTCTCGCAGAAAGATGCGCACCAGGCTAAGATTAGGAAGATTAAGAAGATGTGTGATAACTAGTTCTATTTAGCTTGAGCTCCGTGCCTTTTTAAGTCGTAATAGTAGTACTTGTTGACCTAGCGGTCTGAACTAGTGGTCCCGAAGTCCTGAGAGGAAAAAAATTGGTCTCCCGTTAATCTGTCTTAACCCTACATTACTTTCTTTTGTCTGATCATGGTGGTATTCTGATATTGGTGGTTTGTTTAAACCTAATCTATTGGATTGTGCCACATGCAAATGGCATAGCCACAATTTATAAAGTGGAAGAACGTACACCCGGTTAATGGAGATCCGGAATTTTCACCAGATGCAGGGGATGCAGGAGCAGGGAGGCGGTGAGATAGACGGGCTCAAGATTAGGCCAGAAAGTGGTACTGATTTCCTCCTCATCTCGGTTGCCATTGTTGTTTATGTTGCCATGTCGTTGTGTAGCAACTTTGTGAAGTGTAGAAGCTTAAATAATTTATTTCTGTGCCACTTATATTCCATCAAATTTGGAGATATCCTGCCCCTTAGCAATCGTGGAACCGGTGCTGCGTGTTTTCAGATAGTAGTGGCACAATCACAATTTCGGATTCAACTACTGACTCGGGCGTTTCCAAACCCTAAGTCACAGTACATTTTACTCAGAGAACATGGGTAGATCGTTTCGCCCAGCAAAGTTCCACACACAGAGCTCCAGAATTTAACCGAATTACATATATAGGTTCAAGTTCAACACATTACTATATATCTTCATTGCCAGCAGTCTTCTTCCGCAACCTAGGTGCCAAGCCTTCACGTCCACTGGCTTCTTCATTTCCTGCCTTTTTCCTCTTCCTCGGTGCCAATTTTCTTAGCTTCACGTACTATGCATCGCCGGGACAATCAACGCTAGAATCGTGTCCAACATCATCTTTCCACTCGTTTTTACCTTCTTCGGGCAGCAAAATGACTGACCCGACAGTCATATTTCTAACCTTGCGGCGCTTCCTGTCAAAGAAACAAGACTGTTGCATAACTACCCAATATCTACAGAGTAAATACTTGCAAAAATTATAATTCAGCACAAACATGCGAACCCCAAGAGACTTTTGCTTACCAGAAGCTAATTGGGTTCGAGTGACCACTCTGTCCAAGAATAGAAGGGCGACTCCCAGTTGCAGCAACTTCCACATCCAGTATATCACAGTTTAGCTCAAACATGCAAGTCAAAGCATACATTTTCATCAATCCAATTAGCTCACTGTCACACGTTAGAGGAACCATGATGCCACGTCCATCCATAAAGCTGAACTTTGTAGTCTGCTTTAGCCATATTTCATCATAATTACGCAAAGCAGCAACCATAACAGATATAGTGCAAATCTGCGCAGACGCTTCTTCCATCGTGATACAATGGTGTCCATACCACTTGCCCTTCATCCTTGCTGATTTAGAGTCGTACCTGAAGAGGACTACCGTAACTAGGTAAGGGTGGTCCCCGGAGATCCCACTTGACAGAAAACTATGGACAAAATATGTTTGTCAGCGTTGAGCTAACAAACAATTTTAGGTTCAGTACCCAGCCAGCAGTTATAATTAGTACGAATAGTAAAAAGAAGGGTAGCTCATCCGCATGTAGCCATAACTTCTTCTTCCTTGGTAGTAGGATCTGGCATCCCCGAGCTGCTCGGCTCGTCGGCGGCGGAGGCGGGCTAGAGCCTCGCAACGGTGGCTATGGCATACGCCATTGGAGCTCGGGATCAGCGACTAGGCGCAGCAACTTGGCGCTGAAAGTCAAATGTCCGAAGGGATCGTCCTGCCTGGAGGGTGGATTTCGATGCCGCCGGTGCTAGGGGAAAGGAGGGAATGAATTTGTGAAATTGATCAGCGCATCCAATCCACTTAGTTCCTCGATTTGCCTAAGAGGTTGCCACGTTGGCGCTCGCGTCACGGACAGATGACCGACATGTGGGTCCCGACCGTCTACTTTACGGGGCAGTTTAACGGAATGTTTAAATTTGGCAGGGTGAGATGGGTTTGCCTCGAAATGGCCCCTCTCAGTAGTTGGCAGCCCAACTTTACGAAACGCGGAAATTACAGGGAACTTGGGTACCGCCATGCACACGCCTATGAACTTTTGGGCCGCAAACAAACAATCCCGCTGGAGGCATCCCTGAATGACGTGCCACCGTTGCAGGCCCCCGACGCGTGCGCCTGGTTCAGGCGGACTAGGAGCGGGAGGAGGCCGAGCCCATCTGGCATTTGCATGAGCAGGCCAAGCGCCAGGCAACACGTGGCGCTCAGCGGCAGCGCGCCTATCTAGGCGCGCCACTCGTCGTCCTCGACGACGATGAAGACGAGGCCAAACCCTCATCGTAGCCGTGGCGCTGTGACGACGCCGGGCAGGGCAGCTCCCAACCACCGCAGCCGCCGAGCGACGACAACGGCGACGGCGACAACACCTAGAACGCCGACTACACCATCTTCTACCGCCAATTCGGCATGTGATCGGCGCGTCGCCGGCACCTTCTAGTTTGTACTATTTTCAATGTTTTTTAAGTTCATCTTTGCCTACTTCAGTCAAATTCGGGTATATGTCTAAATTTGACAAAATATGTACGAACCCGCCTATATTTTAGTGCAATCGCCTGAATTAGTCAATTTCACGGTGTTTTGTCTAATTTTGGTTGAATTTTCGAATTCCACGAACTCGCGTGGGGATTTAGAGGTTCATAAGCCGAAAGTTTCATCTATCGGACGCTAAATAGCACCGGATTTCGGCATGGGAACGCCGAAGGGACGGAGATGCTCTTAGTTGAACGGCCTTTAGGCAGAGAAAAAGGAGAGGTTCACGCTCCCTTGTCCAGTTCTGTTTTTATGTATGGGCATGCATGACCATGAGACCGAGCTTGTCCGTTCCCTTCCTACAAGCCCGTTGGTGACATAGCTAGGATTCATCCACGACATTGCCGGACCTCCGCCCATAAATACCACACGCACCATCCATCTCCAATTCAGAATTCACACCAGCAGCACACACAAGAACTAAACAGCAAATCAAAGATGGCTTCGTCAAGCAGCAGCAGGATGCTTGCGGCGGCGGCGCTGGCGGCGCTGTTTGTGGGAGCGTGGTGCGCGGCCTCCGTGGAGTTCACGGTGGAGAAGGGCTCCGACGAAAAGAAGCTTGCACTGAAAATCAAGTACAACAAGGATGGCGACTCCCTGGCGGAGGTGGAGCTCAAGGAGCACGGCTCCAACGAGTGGCAGGCCCTGAAGAAGAACTACGACGGTGTGTGGGAGATCAAGAGCGACAAGGCGCTCAAGGGCCCATTCAACTTCCGCTTCCAGTCTGAGAAGGGGATGAGGAACGTCTTCGATGACGTCGTGCCCGCAGAGTTCAAGGTCGGAACCACATACAAGCCCTCCGAGTACTAGGCCATGGATCGTCCCCGCCATGGATCGCCGCAGAGTTTTTGACTACTCATTACATACGGTAAATAATTTGTCGAGGTATTATTTGTGAGGTGCTTGAATGACTCGGAGGAGAAGCAACGGCGGATGTGCTTTGCTTGCTCTCTCCCATGTACCCATTGCCACGACCGGCTCTTTTTTGTTTGTGTGAACTTTGTTCTAGATTGTTTTATGAAAAGTATATTCGTTTGAAATGAGTTTTAAGTTTGCAAAAAAAATAGGTTTATGGCGCAAAACTCTGACGAGGTGATTTGGTACATCATCGATGAGCACTGAATTTCAGTTAAGAGGAAACAGAGTAATACTATATAGTCACAAATATATATGCCATTACAATTTAAAATTTACTCAATACTGTTGTTTATGAAGTACTTCTATGGACTAGTATGTCTTTCAGGTTTGTTGTTTTTATTGTACTTTGAGGAGATTGGTGCGGCGTCTCAAAGTGACAGGAGCACTGCATTTTGATTTTTGAGTCAAGGAAAACTGGGTACTAATGGTCTTATAGTGTGGTGCCAATGATCTCTTGTTAAAATTAGAGTAGTAGTACTATTGTTAAAATTACTGTAGTAACAAAGTCATGGAAGACTCAAACATTGGTACAACTGCCAACGAGTTTTCTCCAAACATCTGAATTTGGATCATACTTCAAAAACTCTACCTTGAGATAAATTCTTTCTTATATTATCAAGAGCAATCATCTCCCTGAACAAACAAAGAAAATACTTTCGGCACCAATAACCATTTGGGCTAAACAGTTATACCAACTAAGCTTGAGCATAGCTCAAACTTAGCAACAGGAATAGGCTTTGTCATCATATCAGCAGCATTATCATAAATGCTTATCTTGCATACTTTTAGTGTACCTTATACAATAACGCCACACACATAATGGTACTTGATATCAATGTGCTTTGTTCTCTCGTAGAAACATCTGATCCTTTGTAAGGTATATAGCACTTTGACTATCACAGAACAGGTTGGCGATAGTGGTGCTGGCGGCGCTGTTTGTCGGCACATGGTGCGCGACCTCTGTGGAGTTCACCGTGGAGAAGGGCTTCGACGAGAAGAAGCTGGCGCTGAAAATCAAATACAACAAGGAGGGCGACTCCATGGAGGAGGTGGATCTCAAGGAGCATGGCTCCAACGAGTGGCAGGCCCTGAAGAAGAACTACAACGGCGTGTGGGAAATCAAGAGCGACAAGCCGCTCAAAGGCCCATTCAACTACCGCTTCCAGTCCGAGAAGGGGATGAGGAACGTCTTCGACGACGTCATGCCTGCCAAGTTCAAGGTCGGAACCACATACAAGCCCTCCGAGTACTAGGCCATGGATCGTCCCCGCCATGGATCGCGCGGAGTTTTTGACTACCCATTACATACTGAGGTATTATTTGTGAGGTGCTTGCATGTAGCATCCCAATTGTCTAACAATTGCAATGCTACTAGCCTAGTATATATATATGCTACCTTCCTACATATAATTGTTGCATCATAATTATATCATGCTCATGTCATCATGCCACCTTGCATTTGAGTATCATATAAAACCCTTTTCCTTTGGTTCTTCTCTCATATGCATTAGTAATTGTATTTGGCTCTTGATATATTGTATTTGGTTCTTGATAAATGCTTGATGCCCAAGTTAAGTTAGGGGCATATCTTTTATTCAACTCCATCACCTTTCTTTGTCACCACCTTATAGTTCCACCATCCTAATTACCCATGAGCTTTACTTTTCCTTTGACATTTAAATCTAGCTCATGTGGGTTGGGATGGATCCACTTCTATTCTACACATGCTCTCATGTGGTATCATGTTGTTTCCACATTATTGATATGTGGAGCCACCTTTGCATGCATTATGAGTGGTACCCTTTTTCTAGTTTCCATATGGATTATTATGAATGTATGCTCATGTTGGAATATTATTGAGACTATTAAACATCTAGTGAAATATATACACTAGAAAGTCCCAATATATTCAAATATGATCATCTCCATCTACTCCACATGGGACCTTCTTTTAAATTCTTTTAGCTTGGCCTTACTCCATATTTTGGAATGCATATGAATAAATGCCATGGGGTTTATTTTGTTTTCACAAATTAAACATGGCATCTACTATTCATGCATGGGCCATGCAAATCTCCACCATCTCTTCTCCTTGGATTTTCCCTTTGTTTTTGAGTGGATCTCCTCTTTTGGAGCTCTCTTTTTCTCTCATCTCACTCTCCATGCCATCACCACATACTTGTTGGATCTTGTTAGATCATACTCTAAAACCCCTAAAACCCACCCCTTGCTTTTGATCATGTTAAAACCCCTTGACTCATCTTTCTCTCTCTCTCTCCCTTAAAACCCTAACCCTAACCACCCTACCCCACTTTAACCCCTACCCCTCTTTCAAACCCTAACCACACCCTACCCTACCTCTCCTTCCATCACACCTTGCTTGATCATGTGGGTAAGCAAAACCCTAAGCTAAACCTAATCACCACCACCCTAACCATCCCCTCTCTCCTCACCCCCTCTAGCCCTAGACCTAGCCGAGACCTCCCCTCTCGAACCCTCTCTGTCTCTCGCTGCACAAGAGCCCCACCAGGCCGACGTCTACCCCACCACCCAACCTGCCGAGCTACTCCTAACCCTAAACCTAGCCCAAGCCTCCCATGCTCTACCATGCCGAGCCTCCCCTCTTCCCCTCCTCTCCCTCTCTCCCTGCCAGGCAGGCCCCACACCCGAGCCAGCCTCTCTGACCTCGCCCGTCCCCACCTGCAGCCACACCCCCAGCCCGAGCCCCAGCTCGAGCACGTGAGCGTGAGGGAGAAAAGGTGGCCACCACACCACCTTTTCCACCCTGAGCCTTCCACGGCGTCTCCCCCTCCCCCTTCTACTTTATCTCCTCCCACACGTCCCCTCTGTCGTGCCCAAATCTACCCTGGCCTCGCGCCGTAGCCCCAACCCTTCCCTGCCACCATCTCCTTCCTCGTCGGCCTCACCGTCAGCATCCACCTCCTCACGACGTTACACAGCGGCGGGCGTGGCGTTGGGTGTCGAGGAAGACCGAGCCGTGCCTCTGCATCACCCCCGTACAACACAGTGAGGAGGAGAAGGCCCGCACCTGCTGCACACCAACGCACGCCGCCAAAACCCTAGCTCTGCCGTTCGTCTGCGCCGTCGCCGATCTGCTACTCCCCGGCCCTACCTGACTGCCCCGACCACCTCGCGGTGATCCCCTCTGCCCCTCAGACAACCTCCTGCTCACTGTCGCCTCCTGGTCACCTAGATCCCTCCGACGAACGCCCTCTGTGCGGCGCGTGCACGTGCGCCTTCCTCGTCGTCGCGCCGCAGAAGGTACACCTAGTCGCGCCGTGCTTACCTTGCACCAACCCCAGCCAGCTCCAGTGGTCACCGCTGCCTGCGCGCGCGCACCGCGTCGCGGGTTCGAGCCCCCACCGCGCCGTGCTTTTCCGGCCGTCAGTTTCGTCAGAACGCGGAGAAGAGAAACAGTAGCCGTGCGCATTTTGCAGATCTCCCCCCAGCCTTTTGTTTTCTATACCTGCGCTCCACCGAATCCCACCTGTCAGCCGCTGTTGTGTTTTTACAAAGAGGCACCCCAAGTTTCAGCAGCCCCAACACGTATCCCCTAGCGCCGCCAGGTGTCACGCCCGCATCGGACGCGCGCGCGTGTGGGTCCACTTTAACCCGGCCCCGCCCGTCAGTGGGGGTGGCTAGTTTGGCCCGAGTGAGAAAAGACCGCCGCGCACCGTTGTCCGCCCAGTCAGCTCTGGTCCCACCCGTCAATGACTGGGGCTAGGTTTATTTGGGTATAAAAAGTCTGTGTGTATTTTCTGTTTATAAGATGAATTTACAGAAATGTTTAAATACAAATTTAAATCTGTTATTAATAACTTCTAAATTATAAATCTAAATATTACAAATGATATATGTTTTTGAATCAGAAAAATGTGAGGATTTCGAATATGCCATTCAAAATATCTTTTGGGAAAATTAAATTTTCGAAAGTGTTTAAATGCAATAAAAATGCCTTTTCTTAAATAACTAATAACTTTAATTCTACAACTCCAAATTTGACAAATAATATGTCTAAATCCATCAGCGCGACGAGCCCGTTCTAACTGTGCACTCCATGTTCTGAATTGCAGCATGCATCATATAAATATAAAGTAAACAACAACTTATATGGGAGCAAAACATGGCTAAAACTCAATAAAATGCTTTATTCTTGTACCCCACACCTCACCAATACCATGCTACATTATTGCCATGTAAATTGTGCATCATTCATCATGGCATACTTGTTTGCTTGTCGCATTTTAATTCATATGCTTGTGCACTTTATTTATGTTGGCCCTTGTTTGTTTGGTTCTTCTTTGAATAGACGCCGAGCAGGGGATATATCAGGAATCCCAGGAGCACTACCCAGATCCGTCTCTCGCTTCAACTGAGCTGCCAGGCAAGCACTACCACATGCTTGCATACATATAGCACCTATTGCCTCTATCTTATTCTTGCATCATTGACTCGCGATTGCATTAAATTGAATCCCTAGTACTGCATAGCCTTTACTTTTAAACCCCACCGAAGCTTGTTCCTCCATCCCATGAGCCATTACTACAGGATTTGTTTGAGCCATGCGAGTCGTAGAACTGCATGTGTAGGGTATGTGAGTGTCTGATGGATAACGAGATACCTAAACAACTTAACCTGAGTAGTAATGGGATAACTAATAAAAGAGGCACCGGTGGGCAATATCTGCTATTTGGCTTTTCATGCTCACTTGTGTCCCGTAGGACCCCGAGTACTTGATTCCTGTTCCTTGACTATTTGCACTATCCACATCCGGGAGGGCTTATAGACCCCCCTGAGCCAGAGCTTGATTCATTCTTATTTCTTGGGGCCACAAAGTAGTTTGGGGCTTTATTACTATCCTATACTTATGCCATGCTTTACTGCTTTATTTAAGATTGTGCGAGGAGCACCTGTACTGTTTTGGATGCGGAGTGTTTTCGCGGTATCGACAAGCCCAATCACACTTTCGGGTTCCCAGTCGTTTACAGCCATTGACGCAAACCTTGGGTCCGTCTCGGAGCCGGCCAACTTCGTTGCGGGTAGCTTAATGGGGTGGCCCCCTGAAATATTTCTGAATCTTGTGATCGCTTTGTCATGAATGCCTCGTTGGGTTTTGAGTTGGTTTTTCCGAGGTTGATCGAGTGTGTGTTGCTATTTGTGCACTCCTGCAGGGTAAATCTTTCTGAAAGCCGTGTCCGCGGTTATGTACGACCTGGAGCACCGTTTCTCGATCATAGACAAGTATAACTAAAGTACCGCTTTTAATTTGACTAAGTAACTGACTAGTAACTAGTGCAACACTCATGGAATGGTTAATAAAACTGCCAACGGATGGGTCATTCGTCCGCTTTCTCGTTGGTAAGCGAGAAGGAGGATGGATCTGTTAATTATCCTGTTATAACTATTGTTACTAATTAACGGACATCCGCCTATCATTGGTTAGACGGATGGTTAGCGAGTATCTATAGATTTGTTAGATATTATCTTTTGCTGCAATTGCGTCACCCCAGGTTATGTCCCCTTTAGAGGCATAAAGACTTGTTGAGTACCCCTAGGGTCTCACACGATAAATTGTTTGATTCAGATGAACAGTTGTACTTGCAAGACGGATACTGGGTGGAGGAGACGGATGATGTTGGCAATGATCACGCGGTGTAGAGATTCCGGGAACGGGGATCCGTGAGATCTGTGGGCGGGATGTGTTTATGTATGTGGCATCTTATACCGATTTGCTTCTTATCCGTACTCGGATCTTGTTTTCCGCTTCCGCCTGATACTCTGATATTTGATGTATGAGGAGCTATCCTAAAATACTATCTCTATCTAGGACATTTGGATCTTGCCGTATGGCGTTGCAATATTTCTATTTCTTTTAGATGGAATGGCTCTGTGAATAGTTGTATGGTGGCTTGCATACATACTCACTTGTGTATGTAGTTGATCCCTTTGCCTGCCGATTACGCCGCTCGTTCTTGTCCTGATGTTCTGGAAGTGGTTAGGACGGCCGAAAGGTCTACCTGTGAGTGGCCCCTGGGCCCCACCGTACTATTTTAACCACTTTCGCTCATCCAGGCATGTAACTAAGAGCGTAATTCACCGAGGTAGTTACAATTGGTATCAGAGCCATGCCGTCCTTCAGGGTCTCAGCCAAATGGTCGTTGTCAGTCTAGCAAATATTTTGGTAGCTATGTATACTAGGGAAAAACAAAAACGCGAGAGTAGGACTGCTTCCACTTTTCTTCTTACCCACCCACCCTTTTCTGGTAAGGAAGTGTAACGTTTTCAATCCTCTCCTAAAATTCAAACTAGGATTCACGTGTTCTGGGTTCCGTAGTACCATAGGCTGTGTGTGTGTGTGAAATTCTTTGTCTATCTGTTGCATCCAACTTGTTGTCGCTATCTGCCTTTTGGTTATCAACTGTTGGTACATTCCATACCGACAGGCTTTTATAAACTGAAGCCATCTATCCGACTCTTGATTAACCGGTGCCATCTTGTTAAGGGTGTTCTTCCTTCCAGCATGCTTTCACAGAATGTGGAGTTGCTAATCTCTATCTGATAAGTGGTTTGTGCATCTATTGGCATTTTAATGCCGAAAAATGCGGAAAATTTTTCTTTGATACATCTGTGTTTCCACACTCCTCTTCAGTCGTGTGTGAAACATTATCTATCTTTCTTTTATTGGCATGTTCATGCTAACTCATTCTTTTGTCACCGGCGCTTAATCCTGGAGTTTTACTTCATCTTCAAATTCTCTTGGGCTAATTACATAACAAGTGTCGATCCGATGCTGGTGATTGTAAATTGGTTCTCGGCATAGCTATATGACACTTATCATGAGTGGAGTATGGTTAATGTTATCAATTTCATCCTCCAAATGGTGATGGTTACCTACTATGATTTTGAGTTACACCGTGATCATATCTATGCATATTCAAGTATCTTTGGCAATCCGGAGTTTCTCAAGGCACTACGGTGGTCTATCATCTGTTTATCATGCTTCACATCTTTTTGGAACTCCATATCTGCAAAATTCTCTTTGATACGAGGGAATTGCATATTTTTCGCCTCTGATAGCTTTGCTTAAGGTAGGAGATATCATCGTTTCTTTATCCAAGGTCTCTTTATCTTTGTAACCGGTGATCCAATCGACAATGTGAACCAAGTGGCATTTCTTGTTCTCTTCCGAAGGAACAGATAATCTATTCTGCCAGTGCATCTCTTTCAACATGAATCCTTGCTCGTAATGTCGATCTTTCAAAGAGTGTTGAGCTCAGAAAGTATTTCGAGCATTTGTCTGTTTCTCCCGCCTTTTGAACTTGATATTCTTGGAATATCTTGGTAACCATGGTGGTATATCTGGATGATATGCTTGCTTATTCTATATCAATGGAAGAACATGGAAGATCATCTATGTCTCTTTCTCTCAAGCTTCGAGAACACTGCCTGTGTGCAAAGTTCTCAAAGTGTGAATTCTGGCTTCTTGAAGTCACCTATCTCGACCACGTCTTTCTGCTAAACACATCGCTTCAGTTCTAGAATCAGCAAGCCCATTGTTAATTCCATCCTCCATCTTCAACCAACCCGGAGTTTTTTTTCCTTGTTGGCAAGTTATCATCATAGTTTCGCCGAAGTTCATCAAGACTGCTAAATCTCTCTCAACCATTTCAAGAAGAACATGGAGTTCTTTTCACCTCTGTCTCGTCAAGTAATCTTTTGAAACCCTCTCGCTTCATCTTCTATATACAATCCGACGGATGCCATGAAGACTTTTCGGATCTTTTGTAATCCTTCTGTTCAAGTTGTTGCTATCTTTTCCTTATCTGTCGAATCTTGCAGCTGTTCGCCGTAATCTTTCTTCATGTCTTTTCCAGTGGTTTGGATCTTCCGACATGACGACAACATCAGCATCCTTATCTATCTTGAATCCGGCGAATTGTTTGCATCTATCCTTGTTTTCTAATGGAGTTCCATGAGTTATCCTTGTCAAGATCTTCAGGCTGTTTTGGTAGTTGGGTTGCAAAGTTTTCCTATTCATGTGCGGAGTAATGCTTTGAGTGTGGGATGGAGTAGCTACCATACCACTACTCTTATCATTCGCTCTTGTACATTGAATTGGTGAATTAATGTGATTCCACTCATTCCACTGATGTAGAAGTGGCCTTTATCCCTCGATACTTCTACTTCCGTCCTTGTTTTTCTGGAGTGCTCTCTCGAAGAACATAAGCAATAATCTCTTGTTGGTGATCTCGTCTTTTCTACACGGAGCAAATCATCAATTATCTGGTGGAAGCAAATGCTTTTATCTTCTCAGTTACTCTTCATCCTACCGGAGCACCACATTGTCAATCAAGAAGGATGGAAGATATCTTTGAGCTTCACTTGTCAATCCTTTTGCCTCGTGGTAAAGCCAATTATGGTGGATGCCATCAGTCGCGGATCCATTGCATTAGCCTCAAGGTTAAAGAAAGCAATAGGTATCTCTACAATAAACCCCAGATCCTCCATATTCTTTTCTTCTCGGGATTCTACCATAATCTAGCATCACCTCTTTCTCTTGAAGATATATCCATGCACCTCAATTGCGTGATCTTTTGGTTCATACCGGCGCAATAAGAAGCTCATCCGAGAAGTCCTCAATTCAAATCCTTCCGTTGATATCAAGGAACTTTATTGTTTGAAGGCAATAATGTTTCCCCAATCTTCATTCATTTAATCTTTGGGAAGATAAATGTTATTTTCATAGTGGTTGATAACTTCTCCAAAGTCATTCTTTTCTTCCGGTGAGACAAAGATTCATCTTCTCTTGTATCTGTAAAGCTTTAATCTTAATGAGGTGTCGTTTCTTTCTCCCGAATACATCGTCCTTTCTAATTCTTTTCACAAGTGGTTCTATTCTTTTATCATGTTTCTCGAGAAAACCGGAGCTATGTTCATCCTATCCTTCTTGTCTCACGACAATCCTTCAATTCATCTAACCCTTTGTGTCTCAAGCAAAATGCAAGACTCGCAACAAGTCTAGCAAGTTGCAAGGTGTAGTGGTCGTACCATTCCGTTGTTCATCAACTCGGGAATGTGAGGGTCACCTTCGTTCCGAACACCCTCCTCTCCTTGTGTTGGTTTATTTTTCCTAGGAATCTCGGGGCGAGATTCTTGTTTAGTGGGGGAGAGTTGTAGCATCCCAATTGTCTAACAATTGCAATGCTACTAGCCTAGTCTATATATATGCTACCTTCCTACATATAATTGTTGCATCATAATTATATCATGCTCATGTCATCATGCCACCTTGCATTTGAGCATCATATAAAACCATTTTCCTTTGGTTCTTCTCTCATATGCATTAGTAATTGTATTTGGCTCTTGATATATTGTATTTGGTTCTTGATAAATGCTTGATGCCCAAGTTGAGTTGGGGGCATATCTTTTATTCAACTCCATCACCTTTCTTTGTCACCACCTTATAGTTCCACCATCCTAATTACCCATGAGCTTTACTTTTCCTTTGGCATTTAAATCTAGCTCATGTGGGTTGGGATGGATCCACTTCTATTCTACACATGCTCTCATGTGGCATCATGTTGTTTCCACATTATTGATATGTGGAGCCACCTTTGCATGCATTATGAGTGATACCCTTTTTCTAGTTTCCATATGGAATATTATGAATGTATGCTCATGTTGGAATATTATTGAGACTATTAAACATCTAGTGGAATATATACACTAGAAAGTCCCAATATATTCAAATATGATCATCTCCATCTACTCCACATGGGACCTCCTTTTAAATTCTTTTAGCTTGGCCTTACTCCATATTTTGGAATGCATATGAACAAATGCCATAGGGTTTATTTTGTTTTCACAAATTAAACATGGCATCTACTATTCATGCATGGGCCATGCAAATCTCCACCATCTCTTCTCCTTGGATTTTCCCTTTGTTTTTGAGTGGATCTCCTCTTTTGGAGCTCTCTTTTTCTCTCATCTCACTCTCCATGCCATCACCACATACTTGTTGGATCTTGTTAGATCATACTCTAAAAACCCTAAAACCCATCCCTTGCTTTTGATCATGTTAAAACCCCTTGACTCATCTTTCTCTCTCTCTCCCTTAAAACCCTAACCCTAACCACCCTACCCCACTTTAAACCCCTACCCCTCTTTCAAACCCTAACCACACCCTACCCTACCTCTCCTTCCATCACACCTTGCTTGATCATATGGGTAAGCAAAACCCTAAGCTAAACCTAATCACCACCACCCTAACCATCCCCTCTCTCCTTACCCCCCTCTAGCCCTAGACCTAGCCGAGACCTCCCCTCTCGAACCCTCTCTGTCTCTCGCTGCAGAAGAGCCCCACCAGGCCGACGTCTACCCCACCACCCAACCTGCCGAGCTACCCCTAACCCTAACCCTAGCCCGAGCCTCCCATGCTCTACCATGCCGAGCCTCCCCTCTTCCCCTCCTCTCCCTCTCTCCCTGCCAGGCAGGCCCCACACCCGAGCCAGCCTCTCTGACCTCGCCCGTCCCCACCTGCAGCCACACCCCCAGGCCGAGCCCCAGCTCGAGCACGTGAGCGTGAGGGAGAAAAGGTGGCCACCACACCACCTTTTCCATACCGAGCCTTCCACGGTGTCTCCCCCTCCCCCTTCTACTTTATCTCCTCTCCCACGTCCCCTCTGTCGTGCCCTGATCTACCCTAGCCTCGCGCCGTAGCCCCAACCCTTCCCTGCCACCATCTCCTCACTCGTCGGCCTCACCGTCAGCATCCACCTCCTCACGACGTTACACGGCGGCGGGCGTGGCGTTGGGTGTCGAGGAAGACCGAGCCGTGCCTCTGCATCACCCCCGTACACCGCAGCGAGGAGGAGAAGGCCCGCACCTGCTGCACACTGACGCACGCCGCCAAAACCCTAGCTCTGCCGTTCGTCTGCGCCGTCGCCGATCTGCTACTCCCCGGCCCTACTTGACTGCGCTGACCACCTCGCGGTGAGCCCCTCTGCCCCTTAGACAACCTCCTACTCACCATCGCCTCCTGGTCACCTAGATCCCTCCGACGAACGCCCTCTGTGCGGCGCGTGCGTGTGTGCCTTCCTCGTCGTCGCGCCGCAGAAGGTACACCTAGTCGCGCCGTGCTTACCTTGCACCAACCCCAGCCAGCTCCAGTGGTCACCGCTGCCTGCGCGCGCGCACCGCGTCGCGGGTTCGAGCCCCCACCGCGCCGTGCTTTTCCGGCCGTCAGTTTCGTCAGAACGCGGAGAAGAGAAACAGTAGCCGTGCGCATTTTGCAAATATCCCCCTAGCCTTTTGTTTTCTATACCCGCGCTCCACCGAACCCCACCTGTCAGCCGCTGTTGTGTTTTTACAAAGAGGCACCCCAAGTTTCAGCAGCCCCAACCCACAACCCCTAGCGCCGCCAGGTGTCACGCCCGCATACGACGCGCGCGCGTATGGGTCCGCTTTAACCCGGCCCCGCCCGTCAGTGGGGGTGGCTAGTTAGGCCCGAGTGAGAAAAGACCGCCGCGCGCCGTTGTCCGCCCAGTCAGCTCTGGTCCCACCCGTCAGCGACTGGGGCTAGGTTTATTTGGGTATAAAAAGTCTGTGTGTATTTTCTGTTTATAAGATGAATTTACAGAAATGTTTAAATACAAATTTAAATCTGTTATTAATAACTTTTAAATTATAAATCCAAATATTACAAATGATATATGTTTTTGAATCAGAAAAATGTGAGGATTTCGAATATGCCATTCAAAATATCTTTTGGGCAAATTAAATTTTCAAAAGTGTTTAAATGCAATTAAAATGCCTTTTCTTAAATAACTAATAACTTTAATTCTACAACTCCAAATTTGACAAATAATATATCTAAATCGATCAGCGCGACGAGCCTGTTCTAATATGCACTCAATGTTCTGAATTGCAGCATGCATCATATAAATATAAAGTATACAACAACTTATATGGGAGCAAAACATGGCTAAAACTCAATAAAATGCTTTATTCTTGTACCCCACACCTCACCAATACCATGCTATATTATTGCCATGTAAATTGTGCATCATTCATCATGGCATACTTGCTTGCTTGTCGCATTTTAATTCATATGCTTGTGCACTTTATTTATGTTGGTCCTTGTTTGTTTGGTTCTTCTTCGAATAGACGCCGAGTAGGGGATATATCAGGAATCCCAGGAGCACTACCCAGATCCGTCTCTCGCTTCAACTGAGCTGCCAGGCAAGCACTACCACATGCTTGCATACATATAGCACCTATTGCCTCTATCTTATTCTTGCATCATTGAGTCGCGATTGCATTAAATTGAATCCCAAGTACTGCATAGCCTTTACTTTTAAACCCCACCGAAGCTTGTTCCTCCATCCCATGAGCCATTACTACAGGAGTTGTTTGAGCCATGCGAGTCGTAGAACTGCATGTGTAGGGTATGTGAGTGTCTGATGGATAACGAGATACCTAAACAACTTAACCTGAGTAGTAATGGGATAACTAATGAAAGAGGCACCGGTGGACAATATCTGCTATTTGGCTTTTCATGCTCACTTGTGTCCCGTAGGACCCCGAGTACTTGATTCATGTTCCTTGACTATTCACACTATCCACATCCGGGAGGCCTTATGTGTTGGGTCCGCAGCATAGAAAACAAAATTTTTCCTATGGTGTGAACTACACACCAAGATCTATCTACTAGGTACAAAGCAAACGGGTGGACATACATCCATAGAGAACTTACCCTCGAAGACAACGAGCTTTGTTAACGAGTAGGAACTCGTGGTTGATGTAGTCGTACACTTGCCAATCTCAAGATCGTGAGGAAGTCCGAGCGCCGCAACTCAGCAGCGCATCCGCACTTGCACACACGTTCAAGCCACCGGACAACCTCCACCTCCTCGCTCCAGCGATCCAGCGGAAGCAGCAACTCCTTCCAGACGAAATGCCACTGGGAACATGTATCTCGCTAATCCGAGACCATGGGGGAATAATTCTAGAGGGGGAGAGAGATCCTTCACAAGGAGGTGTGAGGATGAAGGAGGGAATGGGTGGCCTTTTATAGGAGGAGGGGGTGCCCCCTCTCTCCATGGCCGGCGCATGGGGGGTGACCCCTCACCTCCCCCATTCATGTGGTGGTAACTCCTCCACATTAAAATGCCTCTTCACATTCCCTTTTAAAGTCTCCACTTTAAATGCATTAAGTTTCTCCAAATTTAATGCTCTCTTATTTAATAAAAACTCTTTTATTAAATTTATTCAGAATTTTGTTAATTACTTTAATTAACAAACATTCACATATATCCCCTTGCAATATTTCAATATCACATGCAGAACCACCTTCTGCAATTTCACCCGAAACAATTTCTGGTTTCTATTGAAACAATTCCTGTGCTTTGCAATTCTTTCATCTGAAACATATGTGCTCCAAAATGGTGTCCGGTAACTCTTTAGTGTGCCACCCTACGGTTCGTGAATAATGCAGACATGATCGAGACCCTTCTCCGATCAATAATCAGCAGCGGGACCTGGAGATCCGTACTGACTCCTACACATTCAACGATGACTCCTGTGATCGTGAGAACCTTTAACGCTTGTAACTAAATCCCTTTGTCTCTCGATATATTACATGTCCAAGATTCGATCATCGGTATCTCCATACCTAGTTTGATCTCGTTACCGACATGCACTCTTTTCTTGTTCCTGTGATATAACATTCTAGTGATCACATCACTTGCTTGCAAGCTATCCTAATGTGATAACACCGAGAGGGCCCAGAGTATATCTATCCGTCATCTGGATTGACAAATTCCACTCTTGATCCATGAGCCTCAACATAACACCTTCGTAGCACTGAACCCATCTTTATAGTCACCCTGTTACGGTGTGACGTTTGATGTTATCAAGATACTCTTCCGGTGTTAGCAATTAACATGATCTCATGGTCTAAGGATAAAGATTACTTCGTATGATGTTATAGCAATATAAACACAATGACTTGATCGTAATGCTATACTTCGGATGAATGTTCATCACATCATTCCACCAATGGTGTGACCTTGTTATTAACAACATCCAATGTCCATGATCAGGAAACCTTGATCATCTTGTTAATCAACAAGCTAGTCTATAAGAGAGGCATGACTAGGAACCCTTTTTGTTTATTAAATACACATGTATTGATGTTTCCTATCAATACAATTATAGCATGTAAAATAAACATCTATCATATATAAGGAATACATAATAACAACTTTATTATTGCCTCTCAGGGCATATTTCCTTCATTATGGACCCCCCTGAGCCAGAGCTTGATTCATTCTTATTTCTTGGAGCCACAAAGTAGTTTGGGGCTTTATTACTATCCTGTACTTATGCCATGCTTTACTGCTTTATTTAAGATTGTGCGAGGAGCACCTGTACTGTTTTGGATGCGGAGTGTTTTCGCGGTATCGACAAGCCCAGTCACACTTTCGGGTTCCCAGTCGTTTACAGCCATTGACGCAAACCTTGGGTCCGTCTCGGAGCCGGCCAACTTCGTTGCGGGTAGCTTAATGGGGTGGCCCCCTGAAATATTTCTGAATCCTGTGATCGCTTTTCCGAGGTTGATCGAGTGTGTGTTGCTATTTGTGCACCCCTGCAGGGTAAATCTTTCTGAAAGCCGTGTCCGCGCTTATGGACGACTTGGAGCACAGTTTCTCGATCATAGACAAGTATAACTAAAGTACCGCTTTTAATTTGACTAAGTAACTGACTAGTAACTAGTGCAACACTCATGGAATGGTTAATAAAACTGCCAATGGATGGGTCGTTCGTCCGCTTTCTCGTTGGTAAGCGAGAAGGAGGATGGATCTGTTAATTATCCTGTTATAACTGTTGTTACTAATTAACAGACATCCACCTATCATTGGTTAGACGGATGGTTAGCGAGTATCTATAGATTTGTTAGATATTATCTTTTGCTGCAATTGCGTCACCCCAGGTTATGTCCCCTTTAGAGGCATAAAGACTTGCTGAGTACCCCTAGGGTCTCACACGATAAATTGTTTGATTCAGATGAACATGTGTACTTGCAAGACGGATACTGGGTGGAGGAGATGAATGATGTTGGCAACGATCACACGGTGTAGAGATTCCGGGAACGGGGATCCGTGAGATCTGTGGGCGGGATGTATTTATTTATGTGGCATCTTATGCCGATTTGCTTCTTATCCGTACTCGGATCTTGTTTTCCGCTTCCGCTTGATACTCTGACGTTTGATGTATGAGGAGCTATCCTAAAATACTATCTCTATCTAGGACATTTGGATCTTGCCGTATGGCATTGCAATATTTCTATTTCTTTTAGATGGAATGACTCTGTGGACAGTTGTATGGTGGCTTGCATACATACTCACTTGTGTATGTAGTTGATCCCTTCGCCTGCCGATTACGCCGCTCGTTCTTGTCCCGATGTTCTGGAAGTGGTTAGGACGGCCGAAAGGTCTACCTGTGAGTGGCCCCTAGGCCCCACCGTACTATTTTAACCACTTTCGCTCATCCAGGCATGTAACTAAGAGCATAATTCACCGAGGTAGTTACATTGCATGACTCGGAGGAGAAGCAACGGCGGATGTGCTTTGCTTGCTCTCTCCCATGCACACGTTGCTTCGACCGGCTCTTTTTTGTTTGTGTGAACTTTGTTCGAGATTGTTATATCAAAAATATATTCGTTTGAAATGAGTTTTAAGTTTGCAAAAAAATAGGTTTATGGCGCAAAACTCTGACGAGGTGATTTGGTACATCATTGATGAGCACTGAATTTCAGTTAAGAGGAAACAGAGTAATACTATATAGTCACAAATATATATGCCATTACAATTTAAAATTTACTCAATACTATTGTTTATGAAGTACTTCTATGGACTAGTATGTCTTTCAGGTTTGTTGTTTTTATGGTACTTTGAGGAGATTGGTGCGGCGTCTCGGAGCACTGCATTTTGATTTTTGAATCAAGGAAAACTGGGTACTAATGGTCTTATAGGGTCGTGCCTATGATCTCTTGTTAAAATTAGAGTAGTAGTACTATTGTTAACATTACTGTAGTAACAAAGTCATGGAAGACTCAAACATTGGTACAACTGCCAACGAGTTTTCTCCAAACATCTGAATTTGGATCATATTTCAACAAACTCTACCTTGAGATAAATTCTTTCTTATATTATCAAGAGAAATCATCTCCCTGAACAAACAAAGAAAATACTTTTGGCACCAACAACCACTTGAGCTAAACAGTTATACCAACTAAGCTTGAGCATAGTTCAAACTTAGCAACAGGAATATGCTTTGTCATCATATCAGCAGTATTATTATGAATGCTTATCTTGCATACCTTTAGTATACCTTATACAATAACATCACACACACAATGGTATTTGATATCTATGTGATTTGTTCTCTCATGGAAACATCTGATCTTTTGTAAGGTATATAGTACTTTGACTGTCACAGGACAGGTTGGCGGCGGCGGTGCTGACGGCGCTGTTTGTCGGCACGTGGTGCGCGGCCTCTGTGGAGCAAGACCGGCTCTAGCCCATGGAAACCTTGTGCCATGGCCAAGGGCCCATGCTAACAGGGCCCACAATTTACTAGTTCTCTACACATATCTGGAAAAAAAATCTGAAACCCAAGCAGCCGTCCACGTCCAGGAAGGCAGTAAGCCTGAGCGGAGAGCCAGAGACGCGACTCACAGTCGAAACGGCGTGATCGACGCCGCACGCCGGTTGCCGTTGGACTCCTTCGCGATCTGACCATCTCCCTGGCGGCCTGGCCCCTGCCTCCTCGTTCCGTCGTTCGGCAATTCGACAGCAGACGACAGTTTCTGACGAGCCGACGAGGGGACGTACACCTGAAGATGTCCTGCAGTGCTCGCATGCACGGTGCCAGACTGCCACTGCCAGTGCGCGTGCGTCGGGTCGCCTCGCCTGCTGACTCTCCCGGTAGGTATATCCAGTTCTGTCTGTTGTAATCACTAAATCCTGGTAAGCCAATCTCTAAATCAGCAAATCACTCAAAAAGTTAGCTAGTTCCATTAAGTGTAACATGATGTAAAAGTGTTACAGCTCTATCTTTAATTTTTGAGATCAATTATGTTACAAGACAGATTGAATGGCTTGCATACGTGTTGTATTGAGAAGAATATATTAGACAATATTAATCTTGATAGTGTCCTCGATGATTTTTACATCTAGAAATGCACGAAGAACCTTTTTTCGATGCACTGAAGCTTAATGGTCGATGAACTCATTGGAGGCTTGTTTTTTTTGAGATATTCGCTAGCATGGAATACTTGTTATGTTTTTCTACTATTTTTATTTTTTCTATCTAAATATCACAAAGCTTTAGTACTTGACAATTATTTATAGACATCTCGACTATGAACGTGTGGTTATATGCTTTTAAATATTTTTCAAGTAAAATTGACACATATATCGTCTATATATCTAGTTATATGTACATATATATATTGTCATTAGGGGCCGTTTGTCTACTTCGCCCAAGGGCTCCGAAAAATATAGAGCCGGCCCTGCTGTGGAGTTCACCGTGGAGAAGGGCTCCGACAAGAAGAAGCTGCGCTGAAAATCAAGTACAACAAGGAAGACGGCTCCATGGAGGAGGTGGAGCTCAAGGAGCACGGCTCCAACGAGTGGCAGACCCTGAAGAAGAACTACAACGGCGTGTGGGAGATCAAGAGCGACAAGCCGCTCAAAGGCCCATTCAACTTCCGCTTCCAGTCCGAGAAGGGGATGAGGAACGTCTTCAACGGCATCATGCCCGCTGAGTTCAAGGTCGGAAACACATACAAGCCCTCCGAGTACTAGGCCATGGATCGTCACCGCCATGGATCGCCGCAGAGTTTTTGACTACGCATTACATACTAAGCCAATAATTTCCCGAGGTATTATTTGTGAGGTGCTTGCATGATTCGGAGGAGAAGCAACAGGCAGATGTGCTTTGCTTGCTCTCTCCCATGCACACGTTGCTTCGACCGGCTCTTTTTTGTTTGTGTGAACTTTGTTCAAGATTGTTATATGAAACATATATTCGTTTGAAATGAGTTTTAAGTTTGCAAAAAAATAGGTTTATAGCACAAAACTCTGACGAGGGGATTTGGTACATCATGCATGAGCACTGAATTTCAGTTAAGAGGAAACAGAGTAATACTATATAGTCACAAATATATATGCCATTACAATTTAAAATTTACTCAATACTGTTGTTTATGAAGTACTTCTATGGATGGACTAGTATGTCTTTCAGGTTTGCTGTTGTGTATGGTACTTTGAGGAGATTGGTACGGCGTCTCAAAGTGACAGGAGGACTGCATTTTGAGTCAAGGAAAACAGGGTACTAATGGTCTTATAGTGTCGTGCCAATGATCTCTTGTTAAAATTAGAGTAGTAGTTTGGGTTTCACTTCCCTCGAAAATACTGCGATACACCTCCTATACTTGTGGGTCATCAAGACTATTTTCTGGCACCATTGCCGGGGAACATAGCTTTATTTATCAAGTTCACTTGGATTCACTATTTTTCAAGCTAATTTTATTTTCTCCTTGTTTGTTTGTTTCTTTATCAAACATACAAAAAAAGTAGTTCCTACTCTAGTTGTTATTTTCGTTGGTCTGTTATTGTCTTGCCTTATCATGCTTGTTGTCAATGGTTGGTTTCTTTGAATCTGAAGCTTATTGGCAAGGTGGGTTCACGGAAGATCAAAAATATTATTATAAGGAACACCGCTTGTCACAAAAAGGGAAACACTTATGGGAACAAATTAATATATTGTATACCATTGCTAGAAACGTGTGCTCTACTTATAATGTTACTTATTGCTATGATGAGTCTTGTTGCAGAAAGAGGTATAAACACCTCCCTTTTCAATGTGAGTATAGTGATAATGATACCATATCTTCCTATGCTAGGGGAATTTATGACTTTTATGATGTGGAACAAATTGAAGAATTTATTGCTTGGAAGGGTGCTTTTGAATTTGCTAGTTTGCTTGAAAATATTGATGATTCACCTTACAAATATGAGGTTTATGGTATACTTAAATTCTGCTTTGATAATTACAAGGATGAAAATGGCTATATCCTTGAATATTTTAATAGATGCTTTCCACAAATGGAAGAGAGTAATGCCTTGCAGGATCCTATGGAAGAAGAAATTGATGAACCTAAAATCTCATTAGATGAAAAAGAGGAGGAGAGTGATGAACAAAAGGAGGAAGAATGGATTAGCTACCCATGCCTACCTTCTAATGCGAGTAACTCTTTATCCCTTACATTATTCGATTGTCCTCCATGCTTACTAAAGGAGGATGAATGTTATGTTCCCGAGGTTTCTTTTGAAAATGTTTATAATAAATCTCTAGTGCTTGTAGATCATGAAGAGCATGCTTTATGTGATAGTTATATTGTTGAGTTTATTCATGAGGCTACTGAAAATTATTATGAGAGAGGAAAATATGGTTGTAGAAGTTTTCATGGCATTGAAACACCTCTCTATGTGCTGAAAGTTTTGAAGTTACTCTTGTTTTACCATCCTATGCCTGTCACTTTGTTCTTTGCGAATTTATTTGCATACACGATTCCTATGCATAGGAAGTGGGTTAGACTTAAATGTGTTTTGGATTTGCTTCTTGATGCTCTCTTTTACTTCACTTCATATTTCTTATGAGAGCATCCTCTCAAACTTTTTTGCCTGAAGATGATAATATGTCTATTATTCTTGGGAGACCTTTTCTTAAATACTGCAAGAGTTGTTATTAATTGTAATCAAGGGAAGGTGACCTTCAATGTCAATGACAAGGAACATACTATCTATTTCCCCAATAAGATTGATAGGACTTATGGTTTTGAATTCAATTGAACATGTTGAGGGCATTCAAGTTGGAGAAATATATTGTCCCATACCAAGAGAAAATTTTGAAACTATTATGATTGGGACCATTGCTATCAAGGTTGAGGTAACATAATCATAAGTGGAATACAAAGTTTTGTCTCGTATGGAATTGTTTTGGTAACAAGACCTGATCAATCTTGTTAACAAAAGGATTTCATTAAACAAAACAATGTTTTCACCGTGATTATTTCCGCTTACTTCTATTCTATCCATTTCAGTTTTTGCTTATGCCTAACTTAAAGGCGTTAAAGAAAAGTACTTATTGAGAGATAACCCAAAAGTTTTAGATGAGGCTTGGAAGTTATTACTTCAGTAATAAACGCTCCTTATCCTTTTTATTTGCCTTTTGTGACAAGAATAACCTCTAATGAGAGAGAAGTAATGATTGGGAAAGTTGCTGTCCCGAAACAGATTTCTGTGCTTCACCGTAAAAATTCGTGTAAAATCTCTGAAAGTCTTTTTGAGGTGTGCATTTTTGTGCTTCTGCCCCAGGTTGTTCTCTCACTTTCGTTATTCAACACTCTTTGAGTTGAGCAACAGAAGATCTTCGAAAAAATTGTCTTTACCTGCTGGTCTGTTTTGACAGATTTCTGCCATTTTCTGCATTTGCTTCTTGTTGGTTCCTTTTTGAGTTCTTTTGGGGAATTGAGCTTTTTGGGGAAAGTGCTACAGTATCTAGTGTTCTAATGGAAGTTTATTTGGTGTTAGAACTGAACCTTAAGACCTATTATCTTGAGTGCACTAATGTTGCTAATAAAGATTGTGTGAAGTTTTGTATGAAGAAAAAAATTCAGGTGTATGGAAGGAATGAGTAATGAGATGAAGGATGGACTAAAGCTCAAGCTTGGGGATGCCACGCATGTCACCCCAAGAAATATCCAAGAAGTACAAGCGTCAAAGCTTGGGGATGCCCAAGGCATCCCCTTCTTCATCAATAAAAATTCCAGGTTTCTTCCAAACGCTTCATTTTTATTGTTTCATGCAGAGTTGTGTTGTTCTTGGAGCGTCTTTTTTTCGTTTTCGTTTTGGTTTTCATTTGCTTTTGTTTGCTTAGTTTTCTGAATAAATTGGTCGGACCCCCTCTTTCATACATTGGTGTTCAAATAGTTTGGTTTGGTTCGGAAAAGAGAAGGAAAGCTCATGCTTATGTGGTAAAAAGAGCTCGTTTTTGACTGTGGCCTATGCTTTGTTATGCCATGCTTGATATTGTTTTGGCTTTATGTTTAGTATTCTTTGCTTTAGCATGACTTGTTATAAACAATTGAGATTGCTTAATGTGCCTTGGATGAATCATGCGTTGTTTTAGCATATTAAAGCATAGTATAGTGGTATTCTCCTTTGATGCTTTATTTGGATTGACTTGGCGCATGCTCACACCATGTTATGACTATCTCAAGTCATCATAAGCCTTTATGATCCTTTAGTTTTCAACTTGTAGTATCACTTTATACTTTGATCAATGATGTTTTGTCGCTCTGCATGATTATGGACATTATTTCTCTCTCGTTTGTCGCTCCCTTACTACTGCTAGCCTTCACTTACACTGAGTATGTTTTAGTCAAGTTTCCAACTCCCTAAACCAAATATTGCCAAAGTGTCCACCATACCTACCTATTAGCAACATTTGCTACTTCTGTGCATATTCAATATGCCTTGTTTTCTTCCGAATAAAATGTTTGCTTGTTATGAGAAAGTTAGTTAGTAAAGCTCTCACGAACTTGATGGCACACTTTATTTCCTGCACTTAATAAACCTGAACCATTGTGAACTCTCCATGAAAGTTATATGCTTGCAAATTATAGGCTGGGGATTAGCAGAACCGTGCTGTCATGGGGAACGCTTTCAACACTTGTAAATATATACCTAGTTGATACCTTGCTCTTTTGTTTGCGGATGTCATCGGTGTGAAATAAAAGGGGAGCTTGTAAGTCCATGGAGTTATGTATGTGTGTTAGAGAAACGCCTGGGCCGCTGGTCTAATCCATGCTGACATGGTGGAAACCTGCAGCGTAACCATAATGATATCTATGAAGCATTCTTCTTATAAAAAAAGAGAGAGAGATAGCTATTGAGAAAAAGAAAAAAAAAGGAGTTTTATGAAAAGAGGAAAGAGAGGAAAAAGCACCATTTTCCCATGGTAAATAAGAAGATTGCTGAGATACTCATTGTCTGCATGCCTTGTCATTTTGATATGGGGATTCTTTCGTATCATTGGGCAAGGGGTACCCCGTTGGCGGTTCTCAATGATACACACATACTTACGATGACAAGAACGTACCGGTAACTAAAGTTGAGTAGCATGAGGAGGGGCCCTCGTACTCAAGGGACTTGGGATTTTCAGTTTATAGTCTGTCAAGCATATAACTCAGATTGACCTCACTTTCACCTTAACCACATTAAATATTCTTATGATAGGGGCAATGAGAGATCAAAGCTAATGAGTACCATACTTTCAGCATTTGGAAGCCTTTCAAACTTTTCAAAACCTGTTCATTTCCTTGTTGAGTCTCCACACATTCTATGAGCACTTTCTTGAGAGCATAGTGGCCATTCTTAGTTCTTTTTGCATTGTCCCAAGACTTGTTGATTGATGCATACCTTGATATTGCTTGTTTTAAACTATTTGTATCTAGTCACTCTTGTAAACTTTGAAGGTGTCCTTTGCATTTATGTTTGCTACTCTATGAGGGACAAGCTGAATGCCACTATGCTATGTTTTCTTTATGTGAAACAAACAAACGTCTTGCAAAGCATTGTTATTCATGAATCTTTTGTTTGTGCCTTTTCATGTTGCATCATAGTTTCTTTGTCTTATTGCTAGAACTTTGTCTTTCATGTTATGATTGAAGTACTATGATCCCAGCTTTGAAGGTTTTACAAATACTTTGATCAAGTCTTTGATGGTGCATGTCACCTCAAAAATTATTCTTTCTTTTTATCACTTACCTACTCGAGGACGAGCAGGAGTTAAGCTTGGGGATGTTGATACATTGCAAATGTATCTATAATTTTTGATGCTCCATGCTTGGTTTTATCCATTTTCTTGTGTTTTGTCCACACTTTGGAGTACTTTTCATATGATTTCTTGGACTAACCTATTAACAAGATCCACAGTGCCAGCTGCCTGTTTTCTACTGTTTTTGGTTCCAGGAAAGTGAGAAAATGAATATTCTCAGAATTGGACGGGACAAAAGCCAAAGTGCCTATTTGTCAGAAGATTCCAGGAGCCAGAATATGAGACGGAGGAGGGCCAGGGGCTGCCCCCCCAGGCGCGGGCTGGGCCTGGCCGTGCCAGGGCATGGTGTGGTGGCCCAGGCACCCCCTCGGTCTCCCTCTTCGCCTATAAGAAGCCTTCTGACCTAAAAACTTCGGGGGGTTCGACGTTTTTCCAGAAGGAGTTCCACTCCGCCGCCACCACCAGATTCCACAAAATAGCACTAGAAACTCCGTTCTAGCACCCTATCGGGACGGGGAATTGGAGGAGATCATCGGCATCATCATCACCATCGCTTCTCCATCGACCATCCATGTTTCCCCCATCTATGAGTGAGTAATCCCCCGCTGTAGGCTATGGGGATGGTAGGGATTGGATGAGATCGTTCATGTAATGGCATCAGATTGTTAGGGCATGGTGCCTAGTATCTTTTATTAGTGCTTTATGACTTTGTTGCGACTTGTTGTGCTTAATGCTTGTCACTAGGGCCCGAGTGCCATGATTTCAGATCTGAACATGTTATTGGTTCATTATGATAGTATTGTTTTTGGTCTTATCTGCAAGTTGTATACACACATTGTTTTCCGGAACCTATGGCCCCTAAGTGATAGAAATCAGGATAACCGGAAGGGAATGGCTTTGATGTGAGGATCACGTGTGTTCACAGAGTGTTAATGCTTTGCTCCGGTGCTCTATTAAAGGAGCACCTTAATTGCCAGTAGTTCCCTAGAGGCCCCGCTGCAAACGGGCTGGCAAGACAAAAGATGTTGTGCAAGTTCTCATTGCGAGCACGTATGACTATATATGGAACACATGCCTAGGATTGTCTAGTACTTGGATGCTTTATCTTATTTATCTGCAATTGCCCTATGTTCTAATTGCTATGTGAATTGTCTTGTCCATGCAACGCCCGTCCATCCATCCCTATGCCTACCGCACTCGAATCCCGCTGCTTACTGCTTTTGTTACTACTGTCTTTGCTTTACTACTGTTGTTACTTTGCTATTCCTACTAGAAAACGGTTGCTACTGATAAACTGCTGTGAGCAAGATTGTTTCTAGGTGCAGCTGAATTGACAACTCAGTTGTTAAGGCTGATAAATATTCTTTGGCTCCTCTTGTGTCGAATCAATAAATTGGGTTTCACTTCCCACGAAAATACTGCGATACACCCCCTATACTTGTGGGTCATCACGCGGCCAGGCCTGGCCCACGCCTGGGGGGTGCAGCCGCCTCGGGCACTCCCTCGGCCTCCCTCTTCGCCCATAAGAATCCCCCGATACCTAAACCCTAAGGACGAAATCCTCTAGGAGAAAGCCACGAAAACCTCCACAGCGCCGCCACCACTGAAGGGGAGATTCGGGGGATAGAAAGTCTCTGTTCCGTCACCCTGCCGGGACGTGAAGTGCCCCCGGAGCCATCTCCATCGATCTCCACCACCATATCCATCGTCGTTGCTGATTCCCTTGATGATGAGGGAGTAGTTCTTCCTCGAGGCTAAGGGCTCTACCGGTAGCTATGTGTTCATCTCTCTCTATGCGTGATCATATTGTGATCTTTGTAATCAAGTAGATCTACCTTGCTACTCAAGTGCTTTAATAGATCTCTGGCTCTCCCCACGTGTGTGAAAGTGACAGCGTGCATACCGTGGTGGCACTTAGGCTAGAGTCTACATAAATACTCAAGTGCTTCAATAGATCTCTGCTCTTCCCACGTTTGTGAAAGTGATAGCATGCACACCGTGGTGGCACTTAGGCTAGAGATTACAAATACTTGTTATGAGTTATATTTGGAGTTGGATGTTTGTATGAAATTGTGGTGTTTGTTGGAACCATCTAGTGCTCAAGGTAGCATTGTGGGGTTATCTAGATGGGGAAGGCGGACTTTGAGGAGTGTTGTTATAGCCCTACAATGGATTAGAGTGTCCAACTGGAGAGTAGTTCAGAGTAGTGTCAGGAAGAGAATATATTTATTGGGAGTGTTCACTAGTGAAAGTATGATCCCTAGGCCTTGTTTCTAAGCATTGAAACACCGTTTGCAACTAGATCTGTTACATGTTTGCTTGCTGCCATCTTTATTTCAGTTTGCCTTTAGTCTCTTCCACACCATCAAAGTCTTTTCTGGGGCTGTTGCCAGGTATATACAGGACAACTTCAACATGTTTCCTCCCCGTCAAAAGCTCTTTTCTGGCACCGTTGTCTTATATCCATACCACTTGTATTTTACTATCTCTTCGCTGAACTAGTGCACCTATACACCTGACAAGTGTATTGGGTGTGTTGGGGACACAAGAGACTTCTTGTATCTTGATTGCAGGGTTACTTGAGAGGGATACCTTTGACCACTTCCTCCCTGAGTTCGATAATACTTGGGTGATCCACTTAAGGGAAACTTGTTGCTGTTCTACAAACCTCTGCACTTGGAGGCCCAACAACTGTCTACAAGAATAGAAGTGCGTAGACATCAAGCTTTTTTCTGGCTCCATTGCCGGGGAGGTAAGGTAAAAGGTACTCACATCCTCCTGGTGTCTGAGTGCTCTAAGTTATTTCCTTTAGATTCTGCAATTTTGTCTTTTTGTTTCTTGTTTTCACTAGTTAGGCTTAATGGAAAACAACAACAAAATTAGAGAGCTTTATAGTATTTAACTTGAGTTAGGACATGAAGTGTTTGAAGAGAAAATGAAAAACCCTATGGAACTTTATTTGCATCGTAATAGCAATGTTATTAGTATGAATCCTTTGAACACCATTATTGCTAATGCTATGGAAAAGTTTAAGCTTAGGGAAGCTAGTTTTTATGAAAATGATCTTTTTAGTTCCCAGCTTTGGAAGATAGATATTCTATTGCTTATGATGATACCAAACCTCCAATATATGATGATTACAATGATGAATATGATATTTTCATTCCACCTACTATTGAGGAGAAAATTAATTATGATCACAATATGCCTCTTATATTTGATGATTATGGTGATGAGAATAATAATGATAGTTATTTTGTTGAATTTGCTCCCACCACAATTAATAAGAATGACTATGCTTATGTGGAGAGTAATAATCATTTTATGCATGTGGATCATGATAAGAATGTTTTATGCGATAGTTATATTGTTAATTTTATTCATGTTGCTTCTGAAAGTTATTATGAGAGAGGGAAACATGGTCTTATGTATCTCAACATTATTAAGTTTCCCCTCTTTATGTTGAATGTCTTGAAGTTGCACTTGTTTTGCTTTCCTATGCTTGTTGCTTTGTGCTTTCATGAGTTGTTTCTTCACAAGATTCCTATGCATAGGAAGTGGGTTAGACTTAAATGTGTTTTGAATTTGTTTCTTGATGCTTTCTTTTACTTCAATTCATATTTCTTATGTGAGCATCTTCTCAAACTATCAAGCCTAACTTAAAGGCGTTAAAAAAGTACTTACTAGGAGATAACCCAAAAGTTTTAGTTGAGTCTTGGAAGGTATTACCTCTGTAATAACCTCTCCTTATCCTTTTTGTTTGATTTTTTTGCCAAGAATAACCTCTAATGAGAGGGAAGTAAGATTTGGGGAAGTGCTATCCCGAATCAGATTTTTGTGCTCCACTGTAATAATTCGTGAAAAATATCTGTAAGTCGGATTGATCTGTAATTTTCTGTATAAACCCACAAGTTGTTATCTAACTTTAGTTAGTTCAACACTTTTTGATTTGAGCAACAAAAGGTCTTCGAAAAACTCGGTTTTTACCTGCTGGTCTGTTTTGACAGATTTCTGCCATTGTTTGCATTTGCCTCTTTATTGATTTCTTTTTGGGTTCTCTTTGGGAAATTGAGCTTTTTGAAGGAATTGCTACAGTAGCTTGTGTATTTAATGAAATTTTTTGTGCTTTAAAACTAAACCCCAAAGGTTTATTATCTTTTGAATGCACTAATGTTGCTAATGAGGATTGTGTGAAGTTTTGTATGAAGGAAATTTTCAAGTGTAGGGAAAGAATGATGTGATGAGATGAAGAATGGAAAAAAGCTCAAGCTTGGGGATGCCCACCCGTGTCACCCCAAGAAATATCCAAGAGGTACAAGTGTCAAAGCTTGGGGATGCCCAAGGCATCCCCTTCTTCATCAATAAAAATCTCAGGTCTTTCTAGACACTTCGTTTTATTGTTTCATGCACTATTGTGTTGTTCTTGGAGCGTATTAGTTTTTTTTAGTTTTCTTTTGCTTGGTTTGCTGGAATAAGTTGGTTGGATCCCAGCACACTTCTTTAGGAGAGAGACACACTCCGTTTTCATTGCCTAGACACACTCCGTTTTCATTGTCTAGAACACTCTAGTTTTCATTATTATTGTTCTTTGAGTGTTCTCTTTTGCTAGCACTATGTTTAGCCTTAGTTTTCTTGTGCTTTCAGCTTAGAACTTTTTAGTTCTTCTTTGTGGATTTGTGAGACAAGCTCACTAATCTTTATTGATTATTATCTTTGTGAGTTGTTTCAAATAAGTCGATTGGTGTTGGAAGAGAGTAGAAAGCTTCATGCTTAAGTGGTACAAAAGGGAGCTTGTTTTGACTATGACTTAGACTTTGTCATGTCATGCTAGATGTTGTTTTGACCTTAAGCTCAGTGATTATTGCTGTAGCATGACTTATTCCAAACAATTGAGATTGCTTAATGTGCCTTGATAGAATCATGCGTTGTTTTAGCATACAAAAGCATAGTATTGTGGTATTCTCCTTTGATGCTTTGTTTGGGTTGACTTGGCACATGCTCACACCATGTTATGACTATGAACCGGTCACCTTAGCCTCTATGATCATTTAGTTTTTGACTTGTGGTACCACTTTATGCTTTGATTGATAATGTTTTGTCGCTCTGCATGATTATGGCCATTATTGCTCTCTTAGTTGGTCATCTTCGGCACGCCGCAGAACTTTCGGCGAGAGCGCATTGACTTCGAGGTCGTCGACTGGCCTTCACAATATCACTGCATCCTCGGACGTGTCGCGTTCGCGAGGTTCATGGCAGTGCCACACTACGCCTACCTGCAGATGAAGATGCCGGGTCCAAACGGCGTAATCACAATCAATGGAAACTTCGAAAGGTCCGACAGCTGCGACGGGGAATTCAACAGAATCTCCCAGTCCTTCGTCATGCAGGAGGAACTCGCAAGACTAAGCAGGCTGCCTCCCCTAAGCAGGCCAAGTTCACCCGACTTGTCCTTCGACTCGTTGGTGCACACGAAAAAAGTCCAGGTCCACCCAACGGACCCGACCAAGACGACCCTCATCGCCAATAACTTGAGTTCCGCATAGGAACTCACGCTCGTCGAATTCCTCTGTGAGCACTGGGAAATTTTCGCGTGGTGTCCAGCGGACATGTCAAGAGTCCCCAGGGAATTCGCCAACCATGCACTCAACATAAATCCAGACACAAGGCCAGTCCAGCAAACAATTCGGCGACTGTCTGAACCAAGAGGAAAGGCAGTCGGAATGGAGATCAACAGACTCCTCGATGCAAAATTCATACGCGAGATCAAGGAAAGCACTTGGCTCGCCAATATGGTGCTGGTGCCCAAAAAAGACACGGATATCCTACGGATGTGCGTGGACTTCACCTCCCTGAATAAGCACTGCCCAAAGGATCACTTCCCGTTGCCGCGAATTGAACAAATCATCGACTCCACCGCGGGATGTGAACGCCTCTGCTTCCTCGACGCCTACTCAAGATACAATCAAATTCGAATGAAGGAGGAAGACCAAGAGAAAACAGCGTTTAAGATGCCCTTTGGTGTGTTCTGCTACAACACGATGCCCTTCGGGCTAAAAAACACAGGAGCCACCTATCAGCGGTGCATGCAGGCCTGCCGCAAGAATCAACTTGGTCGCAACATCCAAGTCTACGTTGATGACATCGTCATCAAAACAAAAGAGGAAGCCTCGCTAATCGACGATCTACGCGAAACCTTCGCCAACCTAGACCGCCACCGGATCAAGATCAATCCTGACAAATGCGCCTTCGGCGTACCATCTGGACAACTACTTGGGCATCCCATCTCCACGAGAGGGATCGAGGCGAACCCGAAGAAAATAAAAGCCATACTGGCCATGGAGAAGCCAAAGAACGTAAGAGGCGTCCAGGAGCTGGCTGGGTGAATCGCGGCGCTCAGTCGATTCATTAGTCGAATGGGCGGAAAGGCACTGCCCTTCTACCAACTTCTCCGCAAAACTGACAAATTCGAGTGGACAGACGAGGCGCAAGAAGCATTCGAAGACCTCAAACATCGACTATCCACCTCGCCAGTACTGGTGACGCCTCGCGAAAAAGAGCCACTGCTGCTCGTGGTGGAACAACCCGAGGAAAACAAGGTCCATGTGGTCCAGCGCCCAGTCTACTACCTCAGCAAGGTGCTCACGCCAAGAAAACAGCGGTACCCGCACTACCAGAAGCTGGCGTACGGTGTCTTTATGACAGACAGGCGACTGCGCCACTACTTCCAGGAGCACCCAATTGTGGTAGTCAATGACGCCTTGCTCGGGCATATCCTCAACAACCCTGATGCCACCTGACGAGTCGTGCTTTGGGGAATCAAGCTGTCTCCATGAGACATTACATACGAAAAGCACGACGCGATCAAGTCGCAAGTCCTCCCTGATTTTCTCATCACTGGATGGAGAACCAACTCCCCGAAAAACCAGATATGTCTTATCTCTGGACAATGCACTTCGATGGGTCCAAACGAAAGGACGGGGCCGACGCACGTGTCATACTGACATCACCCCAGGGAGGCAAGCTAAAATACATTCTGCGAATGCAGTTCACGGCCTCCAACAATGAAGCTGAGTACGAGGCCCTAATCCATGGTATGCGGATGGCGAAAGCCTGCAGCGCCAAGAGGCTCATCATCTACGGCGACTCCAAACTGGTGGTGAACCAAACAATGCACGAGTGCGACGCACTGAGCGACAACATGATCGCCTATCACGACCTCTACGACACACTCGAAGGGGACTTCGATGGCTGTGAGCTGTGGCATGTAGGCCGCGAAAGCAACGAAGAGGCGGACACACTCGCCAATATTGGCTCCACCTATGCCCCCATACCACCTGGGGTATTTCTTGAGCATATCTGTGAATGCTCCATCAAGCCAAAGGCTCCAGAGAAGAAAGCAAGCGCGTCAACGGACTCGGGGGCTACGCCACCCAATGAGCCAATGGCACTCGACGACCTGGAACTCAACATAGGACTCGAAGGACCAATGGGTGTCATGATGATCGAGCCATCTTGGACTCAACCCTACATCACATATCTTCTCAACAAGAGGCTGCCTGACAACCCGACCGACACGCGACACATTGCGCGATGGTCCAAGGCATGCGTCGTCATCAACGACGAACTATACAGGCGCAGCATCACAGGAGTACTCCAACGGTGTGTCTCCAACATGGACCGAAGGGCCGTTCTCCTCGACATCCATGAAGGGACTTGCGGGCACCATGCTGGCAGTCGCGCCCTCGTCGCCAAAGCTCTACGGGCTGGATTCTACTGGCCGACGGCCATGCTCGACACCAAGGACATCGTCCAACACTGCAACGTTTGCCAATGATTCACGGACAAACCGCACGCACCTGGCATGGAACTCCGGCCAATACCATTGGCTTGGACCTTCGCACAATGGGGACTCGATATGGTCGGCAAGCTCCCAAAATCCTCGCTAGGAGGTTACGTATACCTCTTGGTCGCAGCCGACAAGTTCACCAAGTGGATCGAGGCCATGCCGGTGACAGACCAATCAGGAGCCAGCGCCGTTAAGTTCTTCGAGTCCATTGTCTACCGCTTCGGAGTGCCACATAGAATCATCACGGACAATGGGACGAACTTCACCTCCAAGGAGTTCCAGGAATTCTGCGAAAACCTGGGAATCAACATAAGCTATGGCTCGGTAGCTCACCCGTAGACCAACGGTCAAGTCGAAAAGGCCAACGGCCTCGTCTGCGGTGGAATCAAGAATTGACTCCTCCGTCCACTCGAACAAGCCGCCGGATGCTGGCCAGATGAGCTGCAGTCCATGCTCTGGAGCTTGCGCACAACTCCAAACAGCGCCACGGGATACACCCCGTTCTTCATGGTGCACGGCGCTGAAGCGGTGCTACCCGCAAAAGTACGCTACAAAGCTCCACGGGTGGTCGCCTACAGCGAGAAGGAGGCAACTCTCGCACTCGAAGACTCTGTCGGCCTTCTTGACGAGGCACGCGAAATCGCAGCAGAAAAATCAACGATCTACCAGCAGAGCCTCTACAACTACCACAGCAGAAGGCTACGCCCAAGATCCTTCGTCTAAGGAGACTTGGTCCTGCGACTCAAGCAACAAGGGCATCTCAAGCTCGAGTCTCCTTGGGAGGGACCCTACGTGATTACAGAAGTAATCCTAGGTGGCGCCTATCGCTTTAAAGATTTCAAGACAGGATTCGCATACTCCAACCCCTGGAACGTCGCATAGCTATGTCGTTTCTATCCCTAATCGTTTTTACATTACAAATAAGGCTATTCAGCCAGGCTACCTAGCCACACATCATACCTCGTACTATTCTGCGAATAAATAAAGCTAAGTGCCCCGAAACTCTATTGTTTTCCTTATTTTTCTAGCAATCTTATCACTCGGGGGCTACGCCACCCTTTACATCCTCGTTCTAACAAACAAGTCGCAGTATCCCGAGTAGCTGACACAACATCAATCAAACCCTTGATAAAACACCAACCCAGTTGCAACGCACCTGACAGGTTGGCAAGGTGCTGAGATAAAATAAGTCAGGCTAACTACAGAGCACAAATACACTCACAAAACATATAAGCTAGCAATCTCTTTACATATCAATAGAAATTAATTACATCCAACATATCCATATGAACTTTACAACACTTGTACAATTATGCGTAGGATACAAACTAAAGCTACTGCTGCAACAAAAGAACATTCATCTGCTCCTCGAAGAAATCGATGATTTCTTCAATTGGGCGATCAACTACCTGGTAATGTGGAACCATGATCCAGGTCGAACCTTCCGGCGAGGTCCGCGGCCCAGCAGCAACAGTTGCAACGTCTACATCTAGCCTATGCAGTCGCACCAGCGATAAAGCAGCCTTGGCACCAACCACTAACTGCTGTCGCACACACTCGCGAACTACACTCAGGTCTTGGAACTTTGCCAGAAGAGCCAATAGGCTTGAAGGGACAGCGTCCAGCAGAAACATCGTCTGGTAGATATGCCTAAGGCATGACTGCGCCTTCTTCAAAAAGTGGAGTACTCGAGAAGCACGATCCTGCAGGGTCGCAAGTGCGATCGCATAATCATGGTCCACCCAAAAGTACCCACTCGCCTAAAACTGCTCCTGGGTCAGGTCATTCATTCGAATGGCAATCCGTTCTTTCTCATCCTGCGGATGACGAGCACTCACAAATACACCAAGCAAAAAGTAAAAAGTATGAAGACAAAGCATTGCCGCGACTGACTAAAAGAAAAGATAAGAGAGCATAAAGCTAACACTTGAACTGATCATCCAGCTGCATCCTCCTCCAATGGATACTGCTCGTGGGCGGTAGCCTTCTCCGCCCTCGATTTCCATACATCCGCGCTACCAAGGAGGATGGGCAACTCACATTCCAGTTGCTTAACGCGATCGTGCAGTCACGAAAGTAGGGACAACTCATCCACCCTTGAGCGCGGCTGCGCCAAGGTCTCATCAGTGCGTGGTGGATCAAGAGGATCACTTGAGGGACCACTCAACGTACCCTATCATAAACCAAGCAAGAGCAAAAATAAGGGACCAAGAATACATTGAAAAAAAGCATAAACGCATTCAAGCTCAGTAAAAGTCTCGATTGGGACACTTCCATAAAAGCATTGTTCCAACACAGAAGTTAAAACTACAACTATTACTGTAACATCCCAAATTTTACGATTGCAGATGTTACTAGAAGCATGCATCATATCTTATGCATCATGGCATCACACAATAAAAGCTGCATCAGATACTTTTCCAAAACCCTCTAGTCATATAAAGACAAAAAGGGGTTATACAAAAACTAACCTTCTAAACCCTTGCAAAAGTGTTATTTTATAACCCCATAGTAATCTCCTTCCTTTTACAAAATTTTAGAGACAAATTTCATTAAGTTCGGAGTCCGTTTGCAAAAGTTATAAGACAAATAGTGAAACAGAAAATAAAAAGAGTATTTACAAAAAAAAAGATCTAGCCTAACCACCGCCACGCCTGGCAGAGCGAGCGGCGCATAGCGCGTGGACTGGCCCAGCACCGTCCGCCCGCACCCGCACCCGCCAACAGGCGGGCCCCGCCACGTCGTCACCTCTGACGAGATCGGAGCGAACTCCAACGACCGCCGCCGCGTCTGGAAACGGTTTCCCGGCCGATTCAGAGAGGAACTCTATGACCCTCGCCCCAAGTATCTGGCCCTTTTAATCTCCGCGACGAACCCCACCGAAACCCTAAACAAATTTCTCGAGAACCGCCATCGGGCTGCCGATTTCGAGATCAAATCGATCTCAACGGATTTCTCGAGAACTGCCACCGGGCTGCCGATTTCGAGATCAAATCGATCTCACGGGAGCTCCGCCTCCGGTGACGTCGGAAGGTGAGCTTTCTGTCGAAACCGAGGCCCTTTCTTCCCTCTGTCTGTTCCTCGCTTCCCTCTCTAACGACCGCGCCGCCTGTGCCATTTTCCCCTTGAACAGAAGCTCGCGTCACCCGCAATTGCTCGTCGGAGACATCGCCGGAGCCGAGAGGAGCAGTAGCCGTTAGCCGTCAACTGAGGAGGAGGTGGTCTACGCTGATCTTGGGAACAGATTCGCGAGGAGGATACGCACGCTGTCCACCACTCCGTCACGCCGAGGAACCACGGACCGCCGCCGCCGACCACCACCGACGTGCCACCGCCGTTCACCATCGCCACCGAGCTCGCCACCGTCGCTGTCACAGGTAAGACACCGTCTTCTCCCTCTGTCCGTTAGATCGCATAGGGACAGCCCAGATTAGATCGGTCTTACCGAACCGGTACCGACGAATCACATAGCGCCATGTGGCATGTGGTCGCGTCATCGCCGCGTCAGCGCCGCGCGCCCCGCTGGCCTAATTCCGAGCCACCACTTGTCGCCGCGTAGCTGCCCGTCCGTTCTGTTTTTTTAATAGACAGATATTGTTTTAATCTTGTAAAATTCATAGTAAATCAAATATTTGTCCAAAAATTGCGTATAATATACCGTTGGATTCGCAAAATTGAGTAGAACACAGATATGCAATTATATTTCTGGTTTACTGCAGTAATCTTGTAGTAGGATTTAAAGTCTAGATTGGAGTATTTAATTTCTAGAAAAATATCCGTAACTCCGTTTTAGTTGATTCCTGTTGCGTTGGCTTCGTATCTACGAGATCTTCTGTGGAAAATTGAGAAATCATGCTTAGAGTATTTAGATATGTTTCGAGGTAGATTGGAAGTATAGATCTATTTATGAGCATATTTAATTAAGTATTAATCCAAAATACTTAAAATCTGTGGGAAATCGATACTAATGACATCCCCAACTCAACAACACCCCTGAATAAAACCCTTGGTCGAAATTGAACCCATCCTTGCATATTACCATGTTGCATGCATGCATAATTATCTTTGTGGCATCGTTTTGTGCAAGTTGTGATTGAATCTATGTTTGTGTTTTGTTAGATTGCTCGGAGTGCGTTGAGGAGTACTGTTGTATAGAGTGCTTCTCGGATCAAGGAAAGTTACACCACTTGTACATATTATGTCCCAGTTTTTTACTATGCATGTTTTACTCTTCAAATCTTGTAGTATGCATGTGTAGGTCTTTAGTAGATTTTCTTGGTACTATTTTTGCAAGTGTGGTTTTGTAGTATGTCATGAGTAGCTTTATACTTAGGAATTTCCGTCTTAATAGGTTTCCCCTGTTTTTGCTAAGTTTTGCTTGCTATGCTATATATATATACTAAGTACCGTTTGGGGTTCGAAAGACTCAAAAAAATTCTAAGTATGAAATCTCTCTCAAGCGAACTTTTCTTCTCAAAACCCCCTTCAAAATAAAACTAAGTTTTCTTCTGGGCGGAATGGTTGTCGGGTCAACGAGTGGATATTTGGTAGAGGACGGCCGCCAGGAATCAAAGAAGTCTGCCATGTTTCAGAATTCAGAAGCTTCTAGTGCAACCACAATACATATGGGCTCTGTCTTGGCTTAGTACTTAGTGGGAAACCTCACCGGGTACCAACATTTGGAGGTTTTTGGCACGGTTGGATCCAGCTGGTAGAGGGGCTACTAAGGGAAGGCTTCGCCATGGTCTTGTCTATAAAAGGACTTGATCGTGGATTGTGGGGAAAGTGCTCAACCTCTCGAGAGTATTGCAATCTGATCGATCAGCCGAGTTCACGGAAAATAACATTTTGAGCATCTGAAGGATGGAGCCTCTGGAAGATTTTCCTCTCTCTTTTCCAAACTTAAAGTTTTATAAACCCCAAGGCGTGAGTAATATCGCCATTGGGTGGGATTTTGGGGACTTGGTGCGTAATATCCAAGTGCTAGGTAGTTTGGACACTTGGTGAGTAATATCCATGTGTTCCACTCGACCCTATACTACTTAAACAATGTTTACAAAGTAGGGTAAACTCTTCCTCTTTTCTTCTTACTTAGAGAAAATTGGCTTAATGCAAAAGAACCCCAAAGCCTACACTTAGCCTTGCATGTAGAGATAGTCTTATTCTTTCCTTGGTGTAATTTGCCAATACATTCAAAGTATTGACCCAACTTGTTGGCTGCACATCTTATGTGCAGAATTCGAAGACTGAAAGGTGCGTAGGGATCGCGGGTCTTCACGCAACTAGCCTGAGGCGTCGATGGACCCAAGTTTTATTATGTTTCCGCTGTTTTATTTGAGCTAGCTATAAGCTATGCAAGTTGTAATAAATATACTCTAGATTATTCGTGTAATAATGACTTGTGTTTTACATGATATTCATCGACTGTGAAGTGCTAGCTATTGATCCAGAGACTAGCATGTTAATCACAGGGACTTAGGATCCTTAACGATCCGAGGTCACAACAGATGGTATCAGAGCACAAAGTTGCCTGTAGGACGTGACCCCTAGGATTGGAAACCACCTTTACCATTGTGTGTTTTTTCTTTCTATATTCTTCTAAGTTATTTATGCTCTTCTAGTAATTCTCTTCCTTATCACTTCGACACCGCCGAAGACATCAAGTACGTACGCTTTGGGGAATGCCTTCTAGACATCATCAAGACGTTGGAGTTGCCCATGCCATCAATCAAGGGAAGCGAGTTGAGGAAGATGCACAAGGAAGGATGCTGGGCGATTGAAGTCATCCAACCGGGGCGAAGCGAGTCTGAACCCAAGACGGAGGCCATTGTACTCAACATCACCAGCGACTCCAAGGAGAAAGGACTTAGCACCAGCATGCAGGAGCTCATTGGACGCCTATGTGGACGTCACCATCAAGAGGTTGAAGGCCACTACATCAAACTCTTTGGAAGACGTGATGAGAAGGGAGTTCCAATCGATTTAACCTCGGAGGAAAGGGCGACATGCAAGCGTCGAAGGATCCAATACCAAGACTTGGAGTGCCATATCAACGATCTTGAGGAGGGAAGCTGCTTTGAGATCATAAGGAATGACGAGTTATGCACTCTAGTTAAGGAGAAGGACGAGAAGATCGAAGAGCTGGAAGAGAAGATCAAGTCCCTAGGAGGGAAGCTCACCGCCTAAGACAAGAATTTTGCTAATCAAGAGAAGAGGGTGCAGGATAAGAACAAAAGGATTAGGGAACAGAGTCTTGTACTCGCGAAAAACGAGATGGAGTTCAAGAACTTTGCTCTCATGTTGAAGGACCTGCGAGCAGCCAAGAGGAGCTTGGAGGAGAAGATCGTGCCCATGGCTAAGGAGTCAAGCTTGATTAAGTAGCTGCAGGAGGAGAAGAAGGAACTTCAAGAGAAGCTCGAAGCTGCTACCCAGGAGCTGCAAGAGGTGAAGGAACTTCAAGAGAAGCTCGAAGCTGGTACACAGGAGCCACATGAGGTGAAGGAACTTCAGGAGAAGCTTGAAGCCACGACAAAGGACATGGAGTTATACAAGTCAATGCTGGAGAAGGAAGGCTTCACTATTGAGGATGAGGAAGTGGATGATGAGTAGAGTAGATAGTTGGACCACCTTTATTTCTATAGTCAAACGTTATTCGCGATTGTAATAAGTACCAAAACTATATTGGTTTAGTTAAACTTGGTTGAGTTCTGTTAAACCTTGTGCTATGTGTGCCTTTTGTGTTTCTCGTGTGTTTTTCTTGTATTTACATAAAGGTAGGAGTTTATTCCTTAGGCTTTCTATCTATTTCTTAACTTGTTTCCCAAACCCCACAGATGGCGAGACGTGGGAACAACAATATGCCCCAAGAGATGGCACAACTTCTGAACTCCCAGAATCAGCTGATCCAACTCCTCACTCAAAACATGCAAAACAAAAACAACAACCCGCCGCCTCCACCACCTCCACCGCCCCAATAGGATCGCCTGACTCGATTCTTGAGGTTGAACCCTCCTATTTTCTGAAGTAGTTCTGAGCCAATTGTGGCAGATGACTGGCTCCGCACCACCAACAAGAAGTTAGACACCATCCAAGTTGTTGGAGCAAACAGGGTGCGCTTTGCCGCGCACCAACTTGAGGGACCAGCTGTTGAATGGTGGGATAACTACCAAGTCACCCACCCTGATATTGAAGCTATCACCTGGAACCAGTTTGAGGTAGCTTTTCGTACTCATCACGTAGCTACTGGTGTCGTGTCACTAAAGAGATGTGAGTTCCACGACTTGGAGCAACTGCACCGCTCTGTCTCCGAGTATGGGGACCTTTTCAACAAGCTGGCACGCTATGCACCTGATGATGTTTCTACTGATGCCAAGAGGCAGGAAGAGTTCCTAAGGGGACTTAATGATGAGATATCCATTCAGCTTGTGGCTCTGAAGTTTGATAACTATCAGGAACTCCTGGACAGGGCAGTTGTGGTCGAAGCAAAGCAAAGGAGTATAGAGAACCACAAGAGAAAGTCCACCTCACACAAGCACAACTTAGCCCCATATCAGAAGCAACGCACTTCGTCACCACCACCCCACAACCACAACGGCCACAACCATAATGGTCATCGTCATGGAGGACATAACCACAATGTCCATAAACACCGCAATGGAAATGGCAATGGGAAGGATCTGAGTGAAGTGACATGATTCAAGTGTAACAAGACAGGGCATTATGCAACTACTTGCCCCGAAAAGATGAAGAATGGGAATGGCAATGGGAACGGCAACAGACATAACCATGGTAATGGTAATGGAAATGGGAAGAAGCTGAATCCATTCGTTAAAGCCACGGTGAATCATGTCTCCATGGAGGATGCTCGTGAGGCACCTGACTTCGTGATTGGTAAGTTCAAGCTTAACTCCACCCCCGTAGTTGTTCTTTTTGATACTGGTGCATCGCATTCATTCATATCAAGGGTATTTGTGGATAGAGGCAAGATACCTATGGAGACTATTAGTACTCCCCTAAGGGTAAGTTCTCCTAGAGGAAAAATAGTGGCAAACTCTGGATGTCGTGGGTTAGAACTAAGGATTGGGGCACACATCTTTCCCACAAGTCTAGTTGTTCTGGAGTCACAAGGCTTAGACATAATTTTGGGCATGAAATGGATGACGGAATATGAGGGAGTCATAGATTATGCCAAAAGGACTACCGCACTCACAACTCCGGATAAGAAAAGTGTCCGCTTTGAGTCAGCTTTTGCACTCAAAGGAAGTATGCTGAACTCACTTAAGGGGGTTAGCTTGGAGGATGTGCCAGTTGTGAAGGAATATCCAGACATGTTTCTAGAAGATTGCCAGGGATGCCTCCTGACCGAGACATCGAGTTTCTCATTGACTTAATGCCTGGGACTGGACCGATAGCAAAGAGACCATACAAGATGGATGTAGATGAGTTGAAGGAACTTAAGAAACAACTTAGAGAGCAGTTGGACAAAGGCTTCATTCAACCAAGTGCATCATCTTGGGGAGCGCCTATCTTATTCATGGAGAAGAAGGATAAAACCAAGAGACTAGTCGTGGACTACCGGTCGTTGAATGAAGTGACAATCAAGAACAAGTACCCTCTACCTAATATCAACGACCTGATCGATCAATTAAAGGGAGTTAGTGTGTTCTCTAAGATTGATCTCCGATCAGGTTATTTCCAGTTAAAGATCCGAGAGCAGGATGTACCCAAGACAGCCTTCACCACAAGATACAGATTGTATGAGTACACCGTGATGTCTTTTGGCCTAACCAATGCCCCAGCATACTTCTTGACTATGATGAACAAGGTGTTCATGGAATACTTGGATAAGTTTATTGTGGTGTTCATTGATGGCATACTCATATATTCCAAGGATGAGAAGGAACATGAGAGGAATCTGCGCCTAATTATGCAAAAGTTAAGGGAACACAAGTTGTATGCCAAGTTCTGCAAATGCGAATTCTAGTTAAGAGAAGTGGGATTCCTTGGTCATATTGTGTCAGCTAAAGGAGTTGTCGTGGACCCAAGTAAGGTAGCTTCCGTGACAGAATGGGAGTCACCTAAGAATGTGGGCGATATCAGGAGTTTCTTGGGCCTTGCAGGATATTACCGAAGGTTCATTGAAATCTTTTCCAAGATAGCGAAGCCTATGACAGAATTGTTGAAGAAAGAAAAGAAGTTCCAATGGACCGAGGCATGTGAAGCGAGTTTTCAAGAATTGAAGAAGCGCCTAGTAACAGCACCAGTTTTGTGTCGCCCTGACATCCAAAAAGATTTCTAAGTCTATTGCGATGCTTCTCGACAAGGACTTGGTAGTGTACTAATGCAAGATGGAAAAGTAGTGTCATACGCCTCTCGTCAACTTAAGAACCATGAGAATAACTACCCCACACACGACTTGGAACTAGCATCAGTCGTGCATGCACTCAAGGTATGGAGACATTACCTCATGGGCAAACATTGCGATGTGTTCATGGATCACAAGAGTCTTAAATATATCTTCACTCAAAAGGAGTTAAATATGAGGCAAAGGAGATGGCTTGAACTCATCAAGGACTATGACTTGGACCTGCAGTACCATCCTGGAAAGGCCAATGTTGTGGCGGACGCCTTAAGCCGGAAAGTCTATGTAAATGGACTTACCGTGGGAGAACTTCCAAAAGATTTGTGCGAACAGTTCAAGGATCTCAGCTTGGAAATAGTTCCGGAAGGATACTTAGCGACTATGGAGATAGTGCCAATGCTTATGGACCGAATCAAACATGCCTAGAAGGGGACAAAGAGTTGGAAGAAATAAAAGTTAATATAAGCAAGGGTAAAGCAAAAGGGTTTCATACGGATGAACAAGGGACACTTTGGTATGAGAACCGTTTGTGCGTTCCCGATGATCCCGATATCAGAAAGTTAATTCTTCAGGAAGCTCACGATTCGCCTTACTCAATTCATCCCAGTAATACAAAGATGTACATGGATGTGAAGGATAGATTCTGGTGGAATAACTTGAAAAGAGAAATTGCTGAGTACATCTCTTTGTGTGACGTGTGCAACAGAGTCAAGGCCGAACATCAAAAACCAGCAGGGTTGCTGCAGCCATTACCTGTGCCCAATTGGAAGTGGGATAAGGTAGGCATGGATTTTATCATAGGACTACCCCGGACTCATTCTGGGTATGATTCTATCTGGGTAGTGGTCGATCACTTCACCAAAGTGGCCCACTTCATTCCTGTAAAGACCACCTATACAAGTGCTAAACTTGCCAAGATTTATATGTCAAGGATCATAAGTCTTCATGGTGTACCCAAGGGGATTGTCTCTGATAGAGGTACACAATTCACCTTGAAGTTTTGGCGACATCTACACGAGTCTCCAGGGACACGACTGGAGTTTAGTACTGCTTTCCACCCACAAACAGATGGCCAAACAGAAAGATTTAATCAAATGTTGGAGGACATGTTAAGAGCCTGTGCACTGGACTGTGGGTCTAGTTGGGATGACAACTTGCCATATGCAGAATTCTCATACAATAACAGTTGCCAAACTAGTATCAAGATGGCTCCATTTGAAGTTCTATACGGCAGAAAGTGTAGAACTCCGCTGCTATGGAATGGAGTTGGAGAACGTAGTTTGTTTGGACCTGAGCTGATCAAGGATGCTGAAGAAAAAGTAAGGCAGATTCAAGACAGGTTAAAAGTAGCCCAATCCAGGCAAAAGAGTTATGCGGATTCCAAGCACAAGGATGTAACTTATGAAGTGGGAGACCGTGCATATCTCCAAGTTTCACCACTATGAGGAGTTAAGAGATTTAGAATCAAGGGTAAGTTAGCACCCCGATTCATAGGGCCCTATAAGATTTTGGCTCGTAAAGGGGAGGTTGCTATCAGTTGGAATTACCTAAAGTATTGACTGTTCATAATGTTTTCCATGTGTCACAACTAAAGAAGTGTCACCCGGAAATGGCTGACACACCGCTAAGGGATACGGTTCCCCTGGATGAGGTTCAACTGGAAAACGATCTCACCTACGAGGAAAAACCCACCAAGATTCTGGAAACAGCTGAGAGGATTACTTGTACCAAGACTATCAGGTTTTGCAAAGTTCAATGGAATCACCATTCCAAGGAAGAGGCCACGTGGGAACATGCAGAAGACCTAAAGATAGAACACCCACACCTGTTTGCTAACCAACCTGAATCTCGGGGACGAGATTCTTCTTAAGGGGGGTAGGTTTGTAACATCCCAAATTTTACTATTGCAGATGCTACTAGAAACATGCATCAAATCTTATGCATAATGGCATCACACAATAAAAGCTGCATCAGATACTTTTCCAAAACCCTATAGTCATATAAAGACAAAAAGGGGTTATACAAAAACTAACCTTCTAAACCCTTGCAAAAGTGTTACTTTATAACCCCATAGTAATATCCTTCTTTTTACAAAATTTTAGATACAAATTTCATTAAATTCGGAGTCCGTTTGCAAAAGTTATAAGACAAATAGTGAAATAGAAAATAAAAAGAATATTTACAAAAAAAAAGATCTAGCCTAGCGGGCCGGCTAGACCAGCCCGCGGCCTAACCACCGCCACGCCTGGCAGAGCGAGCGGCGCATAGCGCGTGGGCCGGCCCAGCACCGTCCGCCCGCACCCGCAGCCGCCGACAGGCGGGCCCCACCGCGTCGTCATCTCCGACGAGATCGGAGCGAACTCCAACGACCGCCGCCGCGTCTGGAAATGGTTTCATGGCTGATTCGGAGAGGAACTCCGCGACCCTTGCCCCAAGTATCTGGCCCTTTTAATCCCCATGACAAACCCCACCGAAACCCTAAACAAATTCCTCGAGAACCGCCACCGGGCTACCGATTTCAAGATCAAATCGATCTCGCCGGAGCTCCGCCACCGGTGACGTCGGAAGGTGAGCTTTCCATCAAAACCGAGGCCCTTTCTTCCCTCTGTCTGTTCCTCGCTTCCCTCTCTAACGACTGTGCCGCCTGTGCCGTTTTCCCCTTGAACAGAAGCTCGCGCCACCCGCAATTGCTCGTCGGAGACATTGCCGAAGCTGAGAGGAGCAACAGCCGTTAGCCATCAACCGAGGAGGAGGTGGTCTATGCCGATCTTGGGAACGGATTCGCGAGGAGGAGACGCACGCTGTCCACCACTCCGTCACGCCGAGGAACCACCGGACCGCCGCCGCCGACCACCAGCGACGCGCCACTGCCGTTCACCGTCGCTGCCGAGCACGCCACCGTCGCTGTCACAGGTAAGCCACCGCCTTCTCCCTCTGTCCGTTAGATCGCATAGGGACGGCCCAGATTAGATCGGTCTTACCAAACCGGTACCGACGAATCGCGTACCGCCATGTGGCATGTGCTCGCGTCAGCGCCGTGCGCCCCGCTGGCCCAATTCCGAGCCGCCACTTGTCGCCGCGTAGCTGCCCGTCCGTTCTGTTTTTTTTAATAGATAGATATTGTTTTAATCTTGTAAAATTCGTAGTAAATCAAATACTTGTCCAAAAATTGTGTATAATATACAGTTGGATTCGCAAAATTGAGTAGAACACAGATCTGCAATTATATTGCTGGTTTACTGCAGTAATCTTGTAGTAGGATTTAAAGTCTAGATTGGAGTATTTAATTTCTAGAAAAATATCTGTAACTCCGTTTTAGTTGATTCCTATTGCGTTGGCTTCGTATCTACGAGATCTTCTGTGGAAAATTGAGATATCATGCTTAGAGTGTTTAGATCTGTTTTGAGGTAGATTGGAAGTGTAGATCTATTTATGAGCATATTTAATTAAGTATTAATCCAAAATACTTAAAATCTGTGGGAAATTGATACTAATGACATCCCCAACTCAACAACACCCCTGAATAAAACTCTTGGTCGAAATTGAACCCATCCTTGCATATTACCATGTTGCATGCATGCATAATTATCTTCGTGGCATCGTTTTGTGCAAGTTGTGATTGAATCTATGTTTGTGTTTCATTAGATTGTTCGGAGTGTGTTGAGGAGTACTGTTGTGTAGAGTGCTGCTCGGATCAAGGCAAGTTACACCACTTGTACATATTATGTCCCAGTTTTTGACTATGCATGTTTTACTCTTCAAATCTTGTAGTATGCATGTATAGGTCTTTAGTAGATTTTGTTGGTACTATTTTTGCAAGTGCGGTTTTTAGTATGCCATGAGTAGCTTTATACTTAGGAATTTCCGTCCTAATAGGTTTCCCCTATTTTTGCTAAGTTTTGCTTCCTATGCTATATATATACACTAAGTACCATTGGGGTTTCGAAAGACTCCAAAATTTTCTAAGTATGAAAGCTCTCTCGAGCGAACTTTTATTCTCAAAACCCCCTTCAAAATAAAACTAAGTTTTCTTCTGGGTGGAATGGTTGTCGGGTCAACGAGTGAATAGTTGGTGAAGGACGGCCGCCCAGGAATCAAAGAAGTCTACCATGTTTCAGAATTCAGAAGCTTCTAGTGCAACTACAATACATATGGGCTCTATCTTGGTTTAGTACTTAGTGGGAAACCTCACCGGGGTACCAACATTTGGAGGTTCTTGGCACAGTTGGATCCAGCTGGTAGAGGGGCTACTAAGGGAAGGCTTCGCCATGGTCTTGTCTGTAAAAGTACTTGATCGTGGATTATAGGGAAAGTGCACAACCTCTCGAGAGTATTGCAATATGATCGATCAACCGAGTTCACGGAAAAGAACATTTTGAGCATCTAAAGGATGGAGCCTCTGGAAGATCTTCCTCTCTCTTTTCCAAACTTAAAGTTTTATAAACCCCAAGGCGTGAGTAATATCGCCATTGGGTGGGATTTTGGGGACTTGGTGCGTAATATCCAAGTGCTAGGTTGTTTGGACACTTGGTGAGTAATATCCACGTGTTCCACTCGACCCTATACTACTTAAACAATATTTACAAAGTAGGGTAAACTCTTCCTCTTTTCTTCTTACTTAGAGAAAATTGGCTTAATGCAAAAGAACCCCAAAGCCTACACTTAGCCTTGCATGTAGAGATAGTCTTATTCTTTCCTTGGTGTAATTTGCCAATATATTCAAAGTATTAACCCAACTTGTTGGCTGCACGTCTTATGTGTAGAATCCGAAGACTAAAAGGTGCGTAGGGATCGCGGGTCTTCACGCAACTATCCTGAGGCGTTGATGGACCCAAGTTTTATTATGTTTCCGCTGTTTTATTTGAGCTAGCTATAAGCTATACAAGTTGTAATAAATATACTCTAGATTATTTGTGTAATAATGACTTGTGTTTTACATGATATTTATCGACTGTGAAGTGCTAGCTATTGATCCAGGGACTAGCATGTTAATCACAGGGACTTAGGATCCTTAAAGATCCGAGGTCACAACAATTACAAGATAGCTACTAAGGAGCTTCCTGCTTCTTCAACTTCGATTTGGGCTTCGGGGGCCTCGTCGAATCCATGGCGGTCTCCGACGCCATAGACTTTCCAGTGCTGGCCCCTGATGCCGCAGCCTTCTCCGCATTCTTCGCTCGCTGCAACTCCTCGGAGTACTTGGCGACTATACTTGTTGGGGATATACTTTCCGGGTATCCTCACAGTTCCTCACTGACCAGGGTAGCCCACTTCGGGTTAGAGCTTTGCTTCACGGGCAGCCCAGTCAGGGAGAAAAGACGGAGTCCAATCCGGCTACGGGAAGGCCCAGAAGACTTACCGACTTAGGCCCATAATGTTACTTGTAGTTCAAGATGTACCCTGTAACCGACTCTTAGTCGTAGCCGGATAGATCTCTCCTGTAAACCCTAGGCCGGATATCTATATAAGCCGTCCTAGGGAGAGCCTTTAGGGCACCCAATACTTTAGACCCTCAACTCGCACAGGCGAAACCCTTGTAACCCATATTCCGGCTCTGCCGTATTACTAGATTGCTAGCAGGAGTAGGATCCGTCCAAAGCCGGCGGATTCGAACCTGGGTAAACTTGTGTGCTCACCGTCCCGGAACACCGTTCGTCTCACACCCCTCTCTTCCGCACGCCTTGAGGACTCCCTCAAGGCGTACTTGTCATCAATCCGACGACAGTTGGCGCCCACCGTGGGGCAAGTGAGCTACGGATCTGCGTTCCGAGCGGAATCTGCAAGAATCGGAATCGGTGAGACTATCGCCGTCGGTCGCATCCTCTACGCCAGCGACGTCCCTCTCATCGTTCTCGACGAGACTTGGATTCCGGCAAAGGAGGCCGTGGCTGCCTACACAATCATGTCTTTTGGCGAGATCGATGTTTACATCGGTTTCGCTGAACCTGCCCAACCCACCCCAGCGGTGATGATAGAGGCAGAAGAATTTTCTGGGTCCCCTTTGTCTGCGGAGGCGGCAGAATTCCGGATCTCAGAAAACCCTAATCCCACCTAGCCCGCACCAGTTGCGGAGATAGTGGAGAAACCCGAACCTGAAGAAGACCTAACGGTCAACGTCGAATCTGGAGTGGATCTTCCCGGAGGAGCCGAATCCTAGATTGACCCACCCGTGGAAGTCGAAATCCAGGAGGAGCATATCAACGACACTGATTCTTGCTCTGATGATGCCGGAACAGACAGGCCTTTCCTAAGGTACACACTACGACGTATAATACTGCAAGGCAAAATCGCAGATGCAATCCTCGAGACCATCAAAAGTTTCGATATGGCTGATCGCGAAAGCCGCATGTACCTCAGGAAGCATGCGTCGCACTTCGTCGGATACGTGGGATCCGGATTCGGCTCTGCCGATGCTGGAGAAAACACTGACTCGATGCTGGAGGCAATTGGAACAAACGCTGACGTACCCGCATCCTCGGATGAGTCGATGACATCAGCAGATTTCTGAAAGTTCTCCGCGGAATATGTAGAGGAGTATAACTCCAAAGCTACAGAAGAAGGAGAAGCCATGGATGAAGGATCCGGGGAACACTCTCCCAAAACGCAGGATGACATGGACTCGGAGATAATCCCGAGGTCCAGATGTCCGAAAGTACCGATCAGAGCTTGACTCCGGGAAACGGACCCAAAGCCGTCTTTGCTACCGGCCCTGCCAAGAAGGCAAAGAAGAAGAACAAGAAAAACAAGACCCCGACAAAAGACCCTCTGACAGAGGAGGTAATTGTCGAGGAATACGAAGAAGACTCGGATAGAGCACTTATCCCAGACGAGCTGAAAAAAGAAGCATCAGTGGATGGACACGTGATCACTGAAGGTGCGCGTAAACTCATCGGTGCCGCATTAACCACACCTATCCATACAGCTGCAGAACTTACTACAGATGAGCTGGATGAAAGGGCGCAAGCCCTAGAAGCGCGTCGTCAACAACTCCTCGATGAAGCCAAATACATTGAGGTGGAGAAGAAACGCATGTCGAACAAGGAGTACATGTCTCGTCTGCACCAGAAGACACGGAAGCGTCACATAGATGACAACCAATTCCCACGTGTCCGTGCCGTCCTTTTTGGAGATGAGATAGGGAAGCCACGGAAAGATAGCAACGGAGATTGGGTATACCCAACACCAGTACAAAATACCATGGCAGCCCGAGAAATTCTATCGGCTAATCCAGGACCAGAGGAGATCCGTTTGGGTATCAAGCTACTCAACAAGGGACTGGAGTAGCAAAAGGTCGCCCTGTCCGGAAGTCAAAAACTGGTCTCAGATACTGACCAATGTCGCACAGATCCGGCATGGGCTGGCGTAAGATCCCATTACGTCCGGGCGTAGTATCATGACCCCGAACGCAGGGAAGACAACTATTCAAGAACCGGATCTTCAGGACAACATCACAAAACTTCGCGTAACTGGAGCAACGTCGCCCCAGCAGCCGAGAAAGACGCCATCGCTGCCCTGAATCCGACGAACCCTCCCCGACGAGAATCTTAGGATCGAAGGGGAGAAGATAAAGAGAAACGTCGGGAGGAGGATCGTCAGAGAATGCCACCTCCTAGACATGAGAACCGTCCGGCTGAGCCTCACCATGGTGGGAATGACGGACGAAGAAACGACGGAAACCATGCCGGTACAAGCCGGCAGGGGGCTCGTCATAGTCAAGCTGCTCCACCCTCTCCACCACACAGTCATCACAACGGCTCCCATGGAGGGCAAGGAGGACGACATGGCGGAGGAGGTGGTGGCAGAAGCCGAAGTCCGGCTCCACGGCACCGCAGCCACAGCCGGCATTCGGGACGATCTCTATCCCCAAATGACGCAAGACAAAGGATCAACTCCAACATAGAGGCTCGTGCTATGAAAATGATGACGTGTACGTGGGCCCAAAGTGCTTCGGTCCATGCATCAGAGCTACAAAATTTCCGGAAGGATTTGCTATCTCAAGACATATCCAAGCCTACGACGGCATTGCTCGGCCAGACACCTGGTTACAGGATTTCTTCCAAGCTTGTTGCATCGCCAAGGGCGGAAACAGCCTAGTCGCAACCCGATATCTCCCACTTATGTTGCGGAAGACGGCACGATCATGGCTCAATGAACTTCCGGCAAACACCATCCATAACTGGTATGATTTACAAAGCGCGTTCTTTCGGAATTTCGAAGGCACATATCGGAGGCCCTGTACGGTTGGAGACCTACAGCGTTGCACCCAGAAAGCTGGAGAAACTTGCCAGGATTACCTCGGACGATGGACCGACACCAAGAACTCCTACGAAGGAGTAAATGATCAAACTGCGATTGAAGCCTTCATCGCAGGTCTCCCTATTGGTTTACTGCGCCATCGCCTGAAGTGTGACAAGGTTACTGATCTGGGAGAGATGATAGAAACAGCGAGCAAGTATGCAGATGCTGGCGATGATGCATAAGGACTACTCAATGCCCTAGTTGTGCCTCAGTCAGCAAAACAACCAAAGCAACAAGATCAGAAGCGCAAAAACACCTCGGAAGAAAAACCCAACGCGGAAACAGCGGTAGTCACTACTATTTCTGGGTCTGGAGGACGAGGAGGACGTGGCGGAGGCCACGGGCGTGGCCGTGGGACATCAAGGGTCCAAGGTAGAGGAGAACAACAACCAGGCAAAACCTACTCTTGGGCCGACATTGCCAATAACCCATGTGTGCATCACCTAGACGCCAATGGGGGCTCGTCCCACACCAACGCTGAATGTCGTTTCAATGACGACATCAAAAGAGATGACACCGCGGGCTACAAAGCTAAGCGGAAGAAGGGAAAGAAAAATATCGAAAAAGACAAGGAGACCAAGGAAGATTCTGACATGGAGGAAGCTGATGCTTCAAATCCCAAGTCGGAAGGGAAGAAGACTTTTCCCACCAAGAAGGACACTTATGTCACCTTCCTCGGATCTCAACCAGCAAAGGTCAAGAAAACAGTTCTACACGAGCTCAATGCAACAGTTCCGTCTGTCCCCCAGTATTTGGACTGGTCGGAAGTGGCAATCACGTTTGACCGCGATGATCATCCGCCTAAGTTACACAGGCGAGGAAAATACGCCTTAATTGTCAACCCACTTATTGACGGTTATGGTTTCTCCAAGACCCTCATGGATGGTGGTAGCAGCATCAATATTCTCTATGTCGAAATGCTACGCCGGATGAAGATCTCGAAGACCTAGCTAAACCATAGATCTGTGATTTTTCACGGAGTTGTCCCAGGAAGACAAGCTAATTCCCTTGGAGAGATCACTTTGGATGTTACCTTTGGAACTCCAAAGAATTATCGGACGGAGGCACTTTCCTTCGAAGTGGTCCCGTTCAAGAGCGCATACCACGCTATATTCGGACGTACGGCTTACTGGTCTTTTATGGCTCGTCCGTGTTACATTTACAATATGATGAAAATTCCAGGTCCCAACAGCGTGATCACCATCAGGGGAGACCCGAAGAAAGCGCGAGAGTGCAAGGATGGAAATGCCACCTTTGCTGAAGCCGTGCTGCACGCCCAGGAGTACCCGGAGATCAAGAAGAGCATAGATCCGTCCGAGATGCCTCCAATGAAGAAGGAGGTTACCAAGACAAATCCGGAGTTCAAGGCATCAGAAGGGATGAAGAAAGCGCCGTTGAAGGATGATGACCCCTCCAAGGTGACCCAGATAGGCGTAGGCCTAGATAGCGCATAGGAAAGCACGCTCGTCAAGTTCCTCCAAGCAAATCAAGATATCTTCGCATGGCAGCCATCTGACATGACCGGAGTACCTAGGGAACTTGCCGAGCACTCTCTAAATGTAAACCTGAATGCTAAACCCTGAGTGTTCAACCAATCTTGCCAAGCACTCTCTAAATGTAAACCTGAATGCTAAACCCACGCACAGTCTTTACGATGGTTTGGCGACAAAAAGCGTACGACAATAGCTAAGGAACTAGCACGGCTCGAGTTAGCCGGATTCATAGAAGAGGTCATCCACACTGAGTGTTCGACCAATCCTGTAATGGTCCCTAAAAAGGACACCACTGATTTAAGGATGTGTGTTGATTATACTGCCTTGAACAAGGCTTGTCCAAAAGATCCGTTTGCTCTGCCTAGAATTGATCAAGTTATCGATTCTACGACAGGATCGAAACTCCTCTGTTTTCTCAACGCATATTCCGGTTATCACCAAATCCGGATGAAGGAATCTGACAAAGTCAAAACTTCATTCATAACCCCCTTCGGAACCTTCTGTTTTGTTACGATGCCCTTTGGGCTGAAGAATGCAGGAGCTACGCACCAGCGCACGATGCAGCATTGCCTCCACGACCAACTCGGACGCAATGTACATGCATACGTGGATGATATCGCGGTGATGTCTAAAAAGAAGGAAACACTCATTTCCGACTTGGAGGAAACGTTCGCCAATCTACGAAAATACAACATCATGCTTAACCCGAAGAAATGTTTCTTTGGAATACCAGCAAGAAAATTGTTAGGTTTCATCGTGTCTCAAAGAGGCATAGAGGTGAACCGCGACAAAATCAAGGATATACTCAACATTTCCAGGCCAACTCGCCTGAAGGACGTGCAAAGATTAACTGGTTGCATTGCTGCGATCAGTCGATTTGTAAGCCGGCTTGGTGAAAGAGCTGCACCATTATACAAACTCCTGAAGAAGACCAAAGATTTTGTCTGGACTGACGAAGCTGAAGCTGCACTTTAAGACCTAAAGAAAGTACTCTCATCTGCTCCTATCCTCGCAACGCTGGAACCTCAGGAACCGATGTTGCTTTATATTGCTGCGACAAATAAGGTCGTTAGTATCGTCATGGTGGTGGAGAGACCAGAGGAAAATCAGGAACACTTGGTGCAGCGTCCGACTTACTTTGTCAGCAAGGTTTGGCAGAATCAAAACAGTGATATCCGCACTATCAAAAGTTGGATTATGGTGTTTTCCTAGCATCTCGTAAGTTACGACACTATTTTCAGGAGCACCCAATTACCGTGGTGAGCAAAGCTCCCATGAGAGACATAATCAACAACATGATGCCACAGGACATGTCGCCAAATGGGCCATAGAGCTCTCAGCTTTCGACATTGAGTATAAACCACGGACAGCAATCAAATCCCAGATCCTTGCTGACTTTGTCGCTGATTGGACAGAGACGAAGGAGAACATGGTCCTCCCTGAGTCGGAATACTGGACCTTCTTTTTCGATGGGTCTAAGGCTCGAGGGGGCTCGGGGGCTGGCGTGGTGCTCAAATCACCCCAAGGAGATAAACTATTATACGTGTTGCAGATCCACTTCACAGCGACAAACAATATTGCCGAGTATGAAGCACTGCTGCATGGAATCCGGATTGCCAAGGATATTGGCATCCGACGTTTGATGTGTTACGGAGATTCGGATCTTGTTGCTCAGCAGGTCTCGGATATTTGTAATGCAAATAAGCACATGGCAGCATATAAAGCTATCGTGGATGATCTATCTGAATCGTTCGAAGGGTTTGAAGTTCAACACATCCCTCGAGCAGAAAATGAGGAAGCAGATGCACTATCTCGAATAGGCTCTGCGCGGAAAGAGGTCCCGGATGGCGCATTTTTTGAGCACCTCAAAGTTCCCTCTATAAAGGGAGTAGATGAGGAATATCCGACCAAATCCGACTCACCTTTAATAGCAGTTCTGGCTGTAATTCCCAGCTGGACTCAACCCTACCTCGATTATTTGGTAGATGGCAAATTACCCGAAGACGAGGTGTTGAGCCGGCAGATTATCCGACGAGCAAAAGCCTATACTATTGTTAAGGGTGAGCTCCATAAACGGAGTGTTTCTGGGGTTTTTCAGCGCTGTGTATCTCCGGAAGAAGCAGTGGAAATCTTAAGGGAAATCCACGAAGGCGAGTGTGGTCACCACGCTGCAGCCAAATCTTTAGTGGCAAAAGCTTTTCGACATGGGTTTTTCTGGCTTACAGCTCAGGCAGATGCCGAACGATTAGCTGCAAAGGCTGCCAAAAGTACGCCAAGCAAGCTCATGTTCCGGCTGATCAGCTGCGAACAATACCTATAACATGGCATTTTGCGGTCTGGGGGCTTGATATGGTAGGACCCTTTAAACGAGCTCCAAGTGGATTTACCCACCTCTTAGTGATGGTGGATAAATTCACCAAGTGGATCGAGGCTAAACCTGTCACTAGTTGTGATGGAGCAACAACCAAAAGATTTGTCGAGGATGTTATAATCCGGTATGGTTATCCGCATAGCATTATCACGGACAACGGGAGTAACTTTTCTATGGGAGAACTGGCCGAATTCTGCGATGAGCAAAATATCCGGCTTGACATTGCGTCAGTCGCACATCCACAGGCTAACGGACAAGTCGAAAGAGCAAATGGTTTAATTCTACAAGGCCTGAAACCAAGACTCGAAGCACCACTATGGCGTGCTGCGGGGGCTTGGGCAGAGGAATTACCTTCTGTAATTTGGAGTTTACGAACAACTCCGAACAGGTCAAAAGGATACACACCTTTCTTATTGGTCTATGGTGCAGAAGCAGTTCTTCCTAGTGATTTAATTCATACTTCTCCTAGAGTGGACGCGTATATCGAAGAGGATGCCGAGATTTCTCGACTTAGTCGAAGAAGTTTGCGTCGTTGCTGAAATGAGATCTACAGCCTATCAGCAGAAGTTACGCAAGTATCATAGCCAGAGAGTCTGAAATAGATCTTTCAATAAAGGTGATTTGGTTCTCTGGCTTGTGCAACAAAGAAAGCACAAACTTTCCCTAGTATGGGAAGGGCCCTTTTTGTTAGTCGAGTATTGCACAATGGATCGTACTACTTAACTGACATGAGGCCAGTCAAAGAAAGACCTGCTACTAAGAAGAGAAAGAGAGCTGGAGGCAGTACAAATCCGGATGAATTAGACAGACCGTGGAATATTGATCAGCTACGTCCCTTTTATTCTTAGTTTATCCTTCTTTGTAATCATACATATGTACATGTTCTGTGAGAAATAAAAGTTTTGGTTGCCTCAAGTTTTTTCTGAGAAGTTCTTAAACCATCTTAGTTCGGAATGATCATGTCATAGTAGAAAATCCCAGAATGCTTGAAAGTACTTTATGCTCATGTTCGTTCTGGTCTAGATTTCCGATTCTAAAAACTGCTACCTTCGGGTATAACTCTACAAATTTCTAGTCTTTACTTTGGTTATTTATCTGATTGCCGGATGCGGACATTTTCCGAGTAGTGAATTGTTGGTACTGGAAGTCGGCTTTGTTTCCGAGTTTAAACTGGTTTAGCAATTGAGCTCCGTTGCTCGGCAAAGTTTCCGGCTGAAGGTTTAGCCGGCTCACGAAAGGGACGAGGCGGAAAGCCAGATAAACGATAAGTCGAGACGAAAAATATAAGTGCTTGTGTAAACATTTCAGGCACGCAAAAATTTCAAAAGTCAAAAGTGTTGAATAGATCAAAAGCTTAGCACTTGCAAAAGATAAATAGTACTTATATTTGTAATCGCATAAGTTTTTCCGGAATAATACATGAATTTCTAGTCTATGATGCAGGAGGAGGTGAAGGATCTACTGGCTCGCTGGTCACTCCGCCTTGATATCGTTCCGAGATATCCGCATCCGAGTTGGTGCGTTCATCATCAGAAACTTCTTCGGCTTCTTCTGCAGGAGGAGGCGGAGTATCCACGCGGGTGAAAAAGGGGATATTGTAGCTGGTCAGATCAGCTACGTGGCACCCGTATCCGGCGTAGGAATGCATGATGGCTTGAAGATCCTACTTCTGGCCGTCTTCATCTACCTTGCAGTACCCTTTAGTCACTTGCCATATTTCCATGTTTCCATGGTGGCTCATGACCATGGAGAGAGCGTTCTGCGCAGCAATCCGCGTGTAGGACATGTTCCAGTCCGGAACAAGCTGCGACATCTCCTTGGCCCTGTCCCGCACCTCAAAATCCGACATGCTTGGCATGTCCAGAATCCTGAGAGACTCGCCAATGTCCTCAAGGGACTGGTGGTAGTCATGAAGAAGATCACCGACTTGGGTAAGCCGGTGGGTGCAGGGCTCGGACGAGGAAGAGTCCGTCAACTTCAGAGGACCTATACATCAAAATAAAGTTAGGAAAAAACCGACATTGATAAAAGTCGAAGAAAAGATAAGTCAGAGAGGTGGAACGTACCAAAAATGATGTCATAAATCTTGGTCTTCTCCTCCCGGAGACTCTGGAGTTCAGCCCGGAGCACCTAGGATATGTCCTTCTCTCTGCCAAGCTCATTCTTGAGGTCCGAGATTACTTTATCTTGAGCAGCAATCTTGCGATCGCGCTCTTCAGTGGCCATGGAGAAGGATTCCAGGACTTGAGCTATGCTCGTTTCAAGATCCGCCTTGAGCTTATCCAGCTCTTGGCGAAGTCCCTTGTTTTCCACCACCAGGGTTTTGAGGTTCTCGGCCTCTTCAATCATAGTGATGGATTGTTTCACCAACGCTGTAAGACAAAAAGAACAATAGTTCAGAAAAATTCGACATATAAAAAGCAAAAGACAAGGTTTGAATCTCGAAATGTTTACCTTCGGCTTCATCCTTGGCTACCTTGAGCTCAGCATTTTTAAGCCGGAGAGCTTTCATTTCTCTCCGCTTATCACAGACATTGGTCAATAATTCCTGGTTATAGGAACATACTTTCTGTAAGTCAGAATACCCAAAGTCAGAAAGCTACTTAAGACTCGGGCTAATATTTTTTGCTAAATATCAGCACGAGCCTTGGGGGCTACACTAGTTCGTTCTTTGGCATCCTAATGAAAGCATAAACTCGGATTCTATATCCTACTTCATGCTTGGGGCTAGAGGATATGATATAACATAATGTAAAAACAAGAGTTGGAATTCCGACTTACATATTGCTCGCGGGTGAGTTTGTCTAAACCCGCGTTCACTTCAGCTGCCACCTTCTCGGCGAGAGTAAGAGGGATCACTGGGGCTGTTGGAAGCTCGCCAGTCCTGATCCTCTCGTCGCGAAGGCGGACTTGAGCGAGAAGGTCAGAGAACTTGACGTCCTCTGCTTCTTGCGCCTCCTCTTCGGGGGATAGATGGCTTTTGTCCAGGACTTGCCTGGCTAGCCGCTGGATCTCCTCTGCAGATTTCCGGGTCAGGCCAAACTTGGCAAGACCCGGATTGTTGAGGAGGTTTTCGCCGAAGACTTCAGTCGAGGGATCATTACCCGAAGAGGGTTCACCCTTATCTTGACCTGACGCACCCACAGTGGCGTCAGTTTGCGACCCAAGGATCACAGGCTCCGTTTGAGGAGCTGGATCTTCTGCAGCATCCGACGAGATAACCGGAGTTGCAGAAGGTTGAGGGGCCGGAGTCGGAGGAGCTATGGCAGGCGAAGCTATGGTAAGCTTCGTCTGGCGTAAGGGCTTCGAAGAAATCCCTTTCCCCTTGCCCTTGATGATCGATTTTGCTCTGAGAAGGTAACAAAGTCGGAAACGTTACATCTCGGAAAGAAGTTTAAGTAAAGCACAAAGACGGAAAAAGTTGTGACGGAAAGGATACCTCTTCACGACAGGCACCTCCTTTGTGCCAACCGCTACTGTCGGAGCTTTGCGCTTCTTGAGCGCAAGATCCGGCAGTGGAACTACTTCCACCTCCTGAGAGAACTCCGGAGGGTATCCTTCGAGCGGAGCAAGTTCCGACTCGGGGATGTCAGCAAGGTGAAAATAAGAAAACATATCAGTATTGCAATATAACTCAAAGATAGAAACATATAAAAGATGTGATGATAAAAGCTTACCGGCACCACGGGGTTTTCCGCCGTGTGCATGTCCAGAGAAACCTCTAGAATCTGCCTTTCGATCCGCTCCTTGATCAGCCACTTGATTTGGCTTATGTAGCCTTGAGTGGTGTAGGCCTTGGGGCTGATGCGGAGGGAGTCGGTTAGAGAAGACGTGACGGAGTGCATCTGTCTATCCCCGTGGTACTAAAGTGGCTGGATCCAGCGTGAGACCCATCACTGGACCAAGTCGGATCCCTTCAGACCATTGTGCTTGATTAGATATTCAATCCGCCTCTTAGCAAGGATCAGATAATCTGTGAGAGCCGGAGCAACCTCGTCCCAGGAAGGTTGGGCCGTGGCAGCTCCGTCAACAAAAGCCGGCAATGCAGTGTCTTTGCTGGGAGCCAGAATATCCCTATGGTAGAAAAAAAGTGGCTGGCCACTGTTTGACCGAGTCACTGGCAAAATTTTTGGGATATGCCCGGTCTCGTCTAAGAGAAAAACTAATGGTGTCGGTGATGTAAGGAACACCGGCAGTGATGGAATTCCTCCGGACATGAAAGTAAAACCGGAAGAGAAGCAAACTCGGCCTAATGCCGAGAAAGCCCTTGCAAAGCGCAGCATATGCGCTCATTTCTAGAAGAGAATTGGGAGGAAGATTGTGGAGTTGAACTCCACAGTGATCTATCACCTTGGAGAAGAACTCCGAGGGAGGAAAAGATAGACCTCGGTCCAGATGAGTGCCGAAGTGGACTCGCTCGCCCTCGTGTGGGTTGGGGACGGTTTCACCAGAGCCGCTCCGCCAGTCGCCAGCGACAGCAACCCCTCCTTCTCCACGTTCTTGAGGCCTGCTTCATCGAGGGCGCAGGGGATCCAGATTCCCCTGTAGCTTTCCTTCTCCGCTGCAGCTTCCGCCTTCGCCGCCACCGCCGCTGCCGCCAAGCCAGCGGAAGAAGATGATGAAGCCATTTTTCTCCGGTGAGAAAGTGACCTTAAAGGGCGGCACTGGGAGTTTCTATGGGGGAAGGACGAGGAGGCTCTGTGCGCGCAGGAGGATTGGGAAGGAAGGAAACGGCAAAGGACTGGTGGAAAGGAGAAGAAGAAATCTGAACCCCTTATATCCACCTACCTGCGCCAAGATTCGTGCAAACGCTACAGTGCAACCGCCACGTGTCGTGGAAAGAACTAGGAAGGACCCGTGCGATGATTGCATCGCCTCGATCTCTGCGCACGCATTGAAACAGCACCTCGGTTCCACAAATCGTGGACCCACCAACGGTCGTGCTGACAGAATGCCTGTCAGATGACGTGACTTGACCATGCTTGTGTCAGGTGGCGTTAGAGACCAAGTTCCGGCTTAGTTTAAAAACGAGCTGGAAAATCCGAATAACCAACTGAAAGGTCCGACTTATTTTTTAAGACCCGGATCGTATCTTTCGTTATGAAGTTTTAGGAACCCTTCAAGATTCTGCAAGCCGAAGATCAAGCTAGACGATGATAAATCCGACTTTGGATCTTGGAGGCCTCTGAGGGCTGTTGTTGGGGATATACTTTCCGGGTATCCTCACAGTTCCTCACTGACCAGGGTGTCCCATTTTGGGTTAGAGCTTTGCTTCACGGGCGGCCCAGTCAGGGAGAAAAGACGGAGTCCAATACGGCTACGGGAAGGCCCAGAAGACTTGCCGACTTAGGCCCATAATGTTACTTGTAGTTCAAGATGTACTCTGTAACCGACTCTTAGTCGTAGCCGGATAGATCTCTCCTGTAAACCCTAGGCCGGATATCTATATAAGTTGTCCTAGGGAGAGCCTTTAGGGCACCCAATACTTTAGACCCTCAACTCGCACAGGCGAAACCCTTGTAACCCATATTCTGGCTCTGCCGTATTACTGGATTGCTAGCAGGAGTAGGATCCATCCAAAGCCGGTGGATTCGAACCTGGGTAAACTTGTGTGCTCACCGTCCCGGAACACCGTTCGTCTCACACCCCTCTCTTCCTCATGGCATACTTGTCATCAATCCGACGACAATACTGATGAGCTGCGGCCCATATTTACCACATCCAGTAGCGAATGGAGCAAACACTACCTGTTGGCCATCCGTGCCGATGGGCATCGCCTTGGAAATCGTGGCGGGATCCACCTCCATGCCATAGGCTTGCACCATTGCGAGTGCCATGGTGGCGCCGACGGACCGCTGAGAGTTCCTGAAGTCCATGGGAATACCCCCAGCAAGGGATTCTGCTAGGTCCTCCAGGTTGTCGAGCAGTTCAGTCTTGGGGGTTAGATCCCTGCGTATGCGACTGAGCACATTCTTGGCCTTCGTCAGCGTCCCTTGAAGAGAAGCGATGCGGTCTTCGACTGCGGCGACGACACCAGCCAATGCATCATCACGACGAAGGGCCTGGGCATCAAAGCTCAGGCCGCCGGCATCTACATAAAGCAAAGTGTTGGTACCATACCACAATGTCGAAGTAGGAAACAAAGACAATTCAGCAGAAAGAATACCTGAGAGGGACATAGCAATCGAGACAAGCTGCTCCTCGAGCAACTTCTCCCTCGCGGCATTGGAGGAACGCAAGTATTCTTCGCGTTTCCGCAAGTCCTCCTCGCGCTTTTGCGATTCCTCCAAGGCTACGATTGCTTCATCGCAACTCTTCGCCACCGCAGCAAGCGCCTTCTCAAGTGAAGCGGCATGGCGCAGAAGTTCGTTATGCTCAACTACAAGAGAGGATGTATCATCAATTGCATCTAGACACTTCACCAAGACAAATACAAAGGCAATACTAACCTTCAACAACACGATGGCGATTGTCCAGTCGCGCATGTTGTCGACCCATCTCTAGGACTTGCTCTGCCAGGCGGGTAGCCTCCTTCACGATGAGCTGCATTAGAAGAAACCAAAATTTCAGCAACCACACCAAGTATATATTCGACTGTTAACACAGCAAAGAGATGCTTACATGGTCCTCCAGAGACTCCGAAGATGACTGCCGCGCAATCGTCCAGGTAACAATCTGGTGTTCCCCAGCATGTGGGGAACTCGAAGAATTGTGCTTGGAGTGGGCCGCCAATGGAGGAGAAGAAGATCGTTTGGCCACCTCTTTGGCCTTGGAGTCTGCGACTCCGGATTCCTTCAAAAATTGGACATCGCCAGAAGACGACGACGCCTCTTGACTACAGAACGCATCCAGCAGAAACTTCAAGGAATGCAACTCAAAAAAGAAACTAAGACAAAGTCGACAACTTACCAGTCAAATTTGTCAAAATCGAAGGTTTGCTCCTCCGACTCCGACGACTCCTTTGGCAGTCGTAGCTTCTTTCGGGCAGGAGGAACCACGGACCGCACAGGAACGGCGGGGATTGGCTCCTCTGCACCAACAGAAGGGCCTTCTGGAGTCGACGGCGACGAAGCATCCGAGTCCTTGCTGCGGGAACGCTTGCGAGTGTCCGGGTCGCTGGACTTGGGGGCTCCCGCCTCCTCTTCAATTGGGATGGTCGACTCCGACTCATCCTCTTCATCCACTTCGCAAGGAATAACCCCTTTAGGAAGAGGGGGCAAATTGGGAGACACCTTCCAATCCTGCATTCAGAAGATAATTTATTATACATCAAGAATTTAATGGCAATCGACAAAGAAAGCTAGTTCGTAGTACAATTCTACCTCAGGAGGAGGGTTAGAGGCCTCGAAAGGAGGCACGACTGGTTTGCTTGGGAGAACCTCCTTGGCGATATACTTCGTCACCAATCGTAGCCTCTTATCTCACCCGCGGAAATGCCATCGGCAGATACGCGAGTGGCATCGTTCGCACCAGCCTAGTAGAACATGGGGTGGACTCTGGCTTGTATAGGCTGGACACGACGGCGCAACCATGTGCGAATGAGGGTAGCGCCTCCCTCTTCTTTACCTATGTGACTCTCGAGGTCGCAGACGCGCTTGTACAGCACTTTCGTTTCCTCAGACTCGCCAGGCATCACTATGTTCTTCCAAGAATGCCTCCTCTTGCACGGCGTCGCGGGATCGAAGGGCATGAGTACGTAGTGCTCTCCGTCGGCCTTCTGGTCGTAGATGTAGAACCACTTGTCTCTCCACCCTTGGACGGACGCCGTGAGTTTGATATCGAAATAAGTGGCGGAAGAGTCGACATGGATTCCGCAGCCTCCTACGTTGTAGACTACAGAACCAGATGCTGACTGGCGCTTCAGTTTAAAAAAGCCTCTTAAAGAGGCCAAAGTGTGGCTCGACTCCGAGCCAGCACTCGCAAAGGGTAATGAAGCAGGAGATGTGGAGAATAGAATTTGGGGACAGCTGATGCAGCTGGAGCCCGTAGAAGCAAAGGAGGCCCCTGAAGAAAGGATGCAGGGACAGAGAAAGACCTCGGATGATGAACGCAAAGAACATCGCCCGGAAACCAGCAGGAGGGCAAGGAATTACCTCCACGCCGGGCACTCGCGAGTCGTCCTCCACAGAGGGAAGAACTCCATCTCGACGATGAAGATGAAGCTCGGCGGGCTTGATGATGGACGCACGCCAAGTGCTATTGGTGACGCGGGTTCCCGTGCCCTTCTTCTTCCTAGCGCCGGCGGTGCTGGTGCCCACAGTGGCGGATCCGCCCTTCTTCTTGGCGGTGGCAATGGCAGCGGCAGACCCAGCGGCGGCGCCTCCCTTCTTCTTGCCCATCTTCTGATGGCGGTGAGAACAGAGGAAGTAGCTTGGAAAGATGCGAAGCTGGTCCAGCACCGCAACGAGCAAGTACGCAAAGAAGCAGAGAGCAGCAGCAATGGCAATGGAGGGAAGAACAATGAAGAGAGATGGAGAAATTACCACAGTTGTGCGACTACTTAACCTCATCGCAGACACAATCCAACGGCCAGCAGAAACCCTACTACACGCGTGGCGTACATCGCCATCGACACGTGGCGAAGCTGAAGCACAAACCGTCCTCCCACTATTCCCATTACGCGCGGAAATCGAGGAGACGTAGTTAAAACAGAAGATTACGCACGCCCGGTCAAATCAAAGTCAGAAAGTGGGACCCACCACTCATCACGTCCCGTCAAAGCCGCTCACGTGGGCAACCAAGGTCATCGCATTGTCAGCACTGACGTCATTGATTTCAACAACAGAAGATTTCGACTACTTTAGTCCTTGCTCGAGTCTTCGACTCAACTAAGCACTTGGGGGCTACTCCCATAGGGAGCGCTGGTCGCGCACCCTACGATTTATCTTTATGCAGGTATAAGAACATTCAGGACATACCCACCACTCAAATCTATGATTCGATTAAGGATTATGGGTTACTCCCATAGGGAGCGCCAGAAGCAAATTCGACTGAAACAAGCAACAAAAGACGATAGCAGTCACAAAAAGTTTTTAGTCCCCGCCTGAGTCTTCGACTCAACCAGGCACTCGGGGCTACTCCCATAGGGAGCGCTGGTCACGCACCCTATGATTATTTGTATATCGTACTATGTGTTGATAACATTCACACCCGAAGACTATGGCGACTCCACCTCATATCTTTCCCTACAAAGAGACTGCATCTCCTAGGCCACCCGAATCATCTCCGTGATGACAAAAATTCAAATGTCGCGCTTACAACGTGAAGATAAGACCTGAATAAGGCATGCCAACGCATTTGCTGCACGCTACCAGAAACATATCCGTACCTGCAGGTGCGATGAACATGCCTTGACGGACGCGTCGAGTGCTCACACTTATACACTGGAATTCGACTACTGTAAGACCTCCGTGGCCTGAGTCGAATTACGCCAGCACTTTTGTGAATTTGAGTCCGAGGACTCGAGTTTGAGTAGATTGCGTTGTTTTGCCCTAAGGCAGTTAACTAATACTGATGCATCGGATAAATCAGGCACGTATATCAACAATCCCTATGACACAAATTAAACACTTGAAAATGTACTTAGTCATGCACTCGAAAGGCTTCATAAAGTCTCTAGTCGAATTTGCGATTCCACTGGACACTCGGGGGCTACTGACATGGGTATACCCTACGGGTACTCGAGTTTGGTATATATGGTCCAGATATGGCGGAAGCCCACGGTGTTGCCAAGGCCCAAATGGAGAATTTGAGTGGCCCACGGACTCTCGATTACTTGCGAGACAAGAAGAAGCTTAAGATAGAAATTTTAAAGGGAAAACCCTAATCTGTAACCGACTCGACCTGCTACCCGAGACATAGCCTATCTATATAAAGGCTAGGAGGGGGCGGCGAGGAGGACACACACAACCCTAGTTTCCACAACTCTCGCCAGATTGCATCTGCGCGCCCCTGTAATCTTCGATTCCTTCATTAATTCCAAGAGCAGACAAGCAGGAGTAGGGAACTCTACGAGGCCTGAACCTGGGTAAAACTTGCATCCCTGTGTGCTTGTTTGCTAGCCGAGTGATGCCTCCAGCGCTCCCTCCTTCTCCAAAACCCATGTCCATAACAATGGACATTGACGAGTTAAACCCTCTTCACTCCCAATCTTTTGCTAGCCTCCACTTGTATTGAGTAAGCTCTACTCATGCATCCAACTCCCAAGAAACCAAGTTATTCCAAAGAGTCCACTATAAATTCCTATGCATGGTGTGTTACACCATTCCAAGTATATTCTTGTTTTATCTATCTTCCAAATTAAACTTGTTATGAGAAAATTAGTGATTAAAGCTCTCACAAACTTGATGGCACACTTTATTTTTCTTGCCCCTAATAAACTTGAACCATTGTGTCATATATATTGTATATGCTTGCACTTATAAGTTGAGAATTAGCAGAACCGTGATGTCATGGGGAACGCTATCAACACCTGTAAATATCTACCCAGTTGATATCATGCTCTTTTGTTTATGGATGTCGTAGGTTTGAAATAAAAGGGGAGCTTGTAAGTCCATGAAGTTATGTATATGTGTTAGAGAAATGCCTGGGCCGCTAGCCTAAGCCATGCCTAATCATGGTCACTACAAGAGATTTGGCTCATAGAGGCACTATTTTGGTCCTGTAGAGACACTTTTATTGTCTTTACATACTTGTAGAGGCATTTTACACATTGTCTCAAAAGTGTCGCTATGGGTAGTGTCCCTATGGGATAAGGACACTAGTAATAATGTCTATACTTCTTATAGACACAACAAAGAAGCATTATATTATGTCTCTACATGTAGAGTAAAAAATACCATGAAAAATATGTCAAAAGCAATCCTTGAACTCTTAACCTTTATGATAAAGACATATTACTCTAACCATCTCAACCTTACACAAGATCTTGTTTACATCTAGGATGAATTTCTTTTGAGTATAGAACATTAGGACTAAAACATAGAACAAATCTCTCTAGATAACAAGCAAAATGCATCAAATAGTGTCTTTACATAAAATGTAAAGACATTTTACAATGTGTCTCAATGATTGCCTATATATAACTTTTTGCGACAATTTAGAATGCCTCAAAATTTGTATCTAGAATGAAAATCCTATTCCTTCAGAAAAATATCTTAACCGATGTCTCTATATTTGAGACACATCCTTAAGTGTCTCACAAATTGTCTCTACAAGATGCAAAATGTGTCTACGTGATTTTTAAAGAGACAAAATAAGAAGTGTGTCAAGAAGAATGCATCTATGGTAGGTTTTTGTTGTAGTGAGTGGAAACTTGCAGCATCACCATAGTGAGCAATCTATGAAGCATTCTTATTATTAAAAAAAGAGAGATATAGAAAAGAGGAAAGAAGAGAAAAACACCATTTTCCCATGGTAAATAAGAAGATTGCTGAGATGCTCATTGTCTGCTTGCCTTGTAATTTTGATATGGGATAGCTCCTGTATCATGGGGAAAGGGGTACCACGTTGGAGGTTCTCTATGATACACATTTACTTACTATGACAAGAACTTACCGGTAACTAAAGTTGAGTAGCATGAGGATCGGCCCTCGTACTCAAGGGACATGATATTGCCAACTTATACTTTGTCAAGCATATACTCCATATTTTGTTTACTTTAACCTTAATCACTTCAAGATGCTTATGATAGGGGCAATGTGAGCTAAAATCCCTTAATCACTTCAAGTACCATAATTTTTTGAAGCTCTTTATGAGACTTGAAATCCCTGCTTCCCTTTATGAAGGGCCTTTCTTCCACTTTTATATTGAGTCTCCACCTTATATCTTTATGCACCAATTAAGAGAGCATAGTTGTCATTCTTAGTTCTATGTGCATTGTCCCAAAACTTATTGGTTGATTCATAATGTTGATATTGCTTGTTCTTGAACTATTTGTATCTAGTCACCCTTATGAACTTTGAAGCTGTCCTTTGCATTTATGTTTTGTTACTCCATGAGGGACAAGCTGAATGCCACTATGCTATGTTTTCTATATGTGAAACAAACAAACGTCTTTCAATGCATTGTTATTCATGATCTTTGTTTGTACCTTTTCATGTTACAACATAGTTACTATGTCTTATTGTTAGAACTTTATCTTTCATGCTCATGTTTAGAGTTCTTTGATCCCAGCTTTCTATGCTTGCAAATAGTTTGATCATGATTGTGATGGTGCATGTCACCTCAAAAATTATTCTTTTTATCACTTACCTACTCGAGGACGAGCAGGAGTTAAGCTTGGGGATGCTTGATAAGTCGTAAACGTATCTATAATTTTTGATGTTCCATGTTTGTTTAGTATCTACTTTGCTTTGCTTTGTCAACACTTTGAGGTATTTTTTTATGTTTTCTAGGACTAACCTATTAACAAGATGCCACAGTGCTAGTTGCCTGTTTTCTTCTGTTTTTGGTTCCACAAAAGCCAAAAAATGAATATTCTCGGAATTGGACGGGACAAAAGCCAAAGTCGATATTTCACCGAGGAGAACACGGAGCCAGAAGACAAGACAGAGAAGGGCCTCGAGGGAGCCACACCCCCTGGCCCATGCCTGGGAGGGTGCAGCCACCTCGGGCACCCCCTCGGCCTCCCTCTTCGCCTATAAGAAGACCCCGATACCTAAACCCTAAGGACGAAATCATCCAGGAGAAAGCCACGAAAACCTCCACAGCGCCGCCACCATCGAAGGAGAGATTCGGGGGACAGAAAGTCTCTGTTCTAGCATCCTGCCGGGATGGGGAAGTGCCCCCGGATCCATCTCCATCGATCTCCACCACCATCTCCATCGCTGTTCTTGATTCCCATGATGATGTGAGAGTAGTTCTTCCTCGAGGCTAAGGGCTCTACTGGTGTCTATGTGTTCATCTCTCTCTCTATGCGTGATCATATTGTGATCATGAGCTTTGTAATCAAGTAGATCTACCTTGCTACTCAAGTGCTTTAATAGATCTCTGGCTCTCCCCATGTGTGTGAAAGTGACAACGTGCATACCGTGGTGGCACTTAGGCTAGAGTCTACATAAATACTCAAGTGCTTCAATAGATCTCTGCTCTCCCCACGTGTGTGAAAGTGACAGCATGCACACCGTGGTGGCACTTAGGCTAGAGACTACAAATACTTGTTATGAGTTATATTTGGAGTTGGATGTCTCTATGAAATTGTGGTGTTTGTTGGAACCATCTAGCGCTCAAGGTGATAGTGTGGGGTTATCTAGATGGGGAAGGCGGACTTTGAGGAGTGTTGTTATAGCCCTACCATGGATTAGATTGTCCAACCGGAGAGTAGTTCAGAGTAGTGTCATTAAGAGAATATATTTATTAGGAGTGTTTACTAGTGAAAGTATGATCCCTAGGCCTTGTTTCTAAGCATTGAAACACCGTTTGCAACTAGATCTGTTACATGTTTGCTTGCTGCCATCTTTATTTCAGTTTGTATTTAGTCTCTTCCACGCCATCAAAGTCTTTTCTGGGGTCGTTGCCGGGGATATACAGGACAGCTTCAACCCGTTTCCTCCCCATCAAAAGCTCTTTTCTGGCACCGTTGTCTTATATCCATACCACTTGTATTTTACTATCTCTTCGTCGAACTAGTGCACCTATACACCTGACAAGTGTATTGGGTGTGTTGGGGACACAAGAGACTTCTTGTATCTTGATTGCAGGGTTGCTTGAGAGGGATATCTTTGACCACTTCCTCTCTGAGTTCGATAAACCTTGGGTGATCCACTTAAGGGAAACTTGCTGCTGTTCTACAAACCTCTGCACTTGGAGGCCCAACAACTGTCTACAAGAATAGAAGTGCGTAACAACAATCTCCCTTTTGCTCTTATTGTTCTATCTGACTTGCTCTTTTTGCTCATCCACTTAGGTGATTTCCCCTAATCTAAGGCCCGTGCTACCACTGCTATCCGCAAGTTCCGGGAGAAGAACACCGAGGATAATCCACTCCCCGAAGAATATGACATCAATGACTCCTTGGTTGGCCTATTGGCCAGCCTCGGACCCATGAAAGTCTTCGAGGTTGGGCTTTTGGACGCCGCCATCCGAGCATTTCATGTTCTCTAGCCGGAAGAGACCGCCCGCAAGAAAGTCGCACAGCTGTCTGAAAAATTGATGGACTGCGAGACGTAGATCAATTTGTGGAGGGAATCGGTTGCCCGCGCTGGGTGACGACATATCCCTGTGCTTTGTGTTGTCATGGTATGAAGGTACCAATTTAGATATTCTTCGGAATCTATGCACTGGTTCACGGTGGACAACTGACCCGGAGCACATCCAACGCTGCCAAGCTCGAGCCTACCAACTGATCCAGTATGCCAAGACGCATGCATGGAACGAAGTGCCGAGCTTCCTCGATGAGGTCGACGACGAATATGTCGAAGAGAACGCTGGCGAGGATGAAGAGAACCCAGATGACCACGAGGCTAACGTGGATGATGAAGCAGAAGCCGGGATACCCAACCCCGAAGCTGTCGTTCCTCCTCCAGCTGCTGATGATCCGGCCGCTGCTGCTACCAAGGCACATAAACTTTGAATTTGGTTAATTCTCCGGTATGCCAGGCGCATATGTATAAAACAGTTGTGCTATGCTTTTATGTCGAATCCTTTTGGGCGAAGTCCCCGAGTTTTATTTTCTTGATTGCTCAATCTTATGATTCGACTCGTGTCTACCATTTTTCGGCGTTCGACTTACGAGTCCGAGATCAGAAAATCGAATTAACAATACTTAAAACCACGAGAATTAGCTCAGAGTGATTCGGCATAATAATAATAAAGAAAGTAAATTCAAGGGTTAGTCATCCCCAACAGGTTATATAGTCCCATCAACAGATGCAGGGACGAGCAGTGACGAGAAAACGTAGAAGAAGGTATAGGGATAGACTCGGTGGGACCCTGTTCGTTTTTTCCTCGCCACGTCTAGGACGTGTGTCGCTCAGAGGATATGGACGATGTGAGAGGATGGATCCCCGGGCTGGATCGTAGCACTTTCCTTTTTAATACATATATACATTTGGACATGACCAATAAATATCTGACAACTTAATGCAAAACGATATCTCAAATTGAAAACTCATTATGTGTCTCTCACCGTTAGAGCAAGGCAATAGTAGAGCTAGTTGTTGGCTATAAGGCATGTCCATATCATCTAGAGTCAATCTAGTTAGAGGTAAAAATATATACTACTTTATTAATGTATGACCCACTTTTCACTCTCATATAGTGTCCACTCCTCTTTTCTCTCCTCTTCTCTCTTATCCAACTAAGCACAAATATACTATTTTAAGTCTTATAGTCTGCTGACTGGATCTTATTGTATTTGCTCTTACTTAGTACTGTAAGGCCGCATTAGACCTGACTATTAATGACTCACATTTCTTATAGCAACAGGCTTAATTTATGGGGACGGCTTCAAAATAAATTTTCAAAGAAATAATTATACTACATAGTGTCAAAATTTGCCCATCAGGTTACAACTTCATAGGTGGCGTGTTGGGTGTGCAAATCTAAGAGAAGCTCAACTGACACAGACAAGTTGTGTTGCTTATGAGCCTAGGCTGTAATGAAATTTGTGTCAGGTCAAAATTGAGAAAGAATTGTAGCATCAGTTACAAGATGTTCACAACATTTGTTTCTAGTCAAGTTTTGTTTGTATTTTTTATTTGTTTGTATAACCAAAAGCTAATTATGACCTTCATATACTCTATAATTTTTCTCAGTATGATTAATGTTTGTAATATTATTTTGAGTGGTACACGTGCTAGGACTCTCATGCTCCATGTAACACTTTATTGGTTGAAATCAATGATATATCATTTTTTTCGTGTTTGTGAGTCGTTTAATAGTGTATGTGTTGAGAGGTTATTCATAATTCCTTTCCACTGGACGCAAAAGAATTTGATCTTACTTTACTCCGAGAGAATCGACAAGTTGCTTTCTTCTGGATCACAAGATTCACAGAGAAATGATTGAGCATTAGCAAAGAAAATTAGCAAGTTTGCATGCATATCTCAACCAAAAAGAAGTAGATCAGAATCGGTTGCATATAAGTCATTTTGACATTTGTTAGTGGAAATTTGGCTGAGTTTGATTATAAGCCGAGTAATGTAAGACGGTTTCGTAGACACTAAAGGTCAATAGTCAGAATTAAGAAAATTTAGGTGGACAAGAGAGGATTGACAAGACACTTGAATGAAAATGACTATAATCTATTTGTAATAAACTCTTTTACTTCTTTATAGATCCTTCTATAGCTAACTCTTAATTAGCTTTAATAATGCAACTATGCATACATAATACTATATCTTATTTTTAGTTGTATCTAACAACATTAGCAATACAATTTTTGCGACACCATAACTCAAATTTCATTTTTATTACAAATAACCATCATATATATGAAAAATGCACCGGTGTTGAAACAACAATATATTTTCTTTAAACATTATCTAGCAAATATCATCACAGAAGTATGTAGAGAATTGTTTTCTAGCTTAGCTGTAACTATTAGAAAACTATCAGGTGCGTGTAAGTTCAATAGGTGGTTTCCCCTAGAGCCCTTCTCGCGTTGTTGCTAGTATGGCTGAGCTTTTTCTTTGCCTTTTCATAGTTAAATATCGTATTATTGCACTTCGGAATTTATCATTGTTTGGTAGTTTTATTGATTATGTATCATGCGTACTATCGTGCTAAATCGCCCTAGCAATTTCTATTGGGTAGTTGTGCGATGAACTTGGAGTGTGCCCATGCTCTCTAGGTAGTGCGTTCAAGAAAATACTCCCTCCGTCCCAAAATAAGTGATGTGAGTTGTCTACATTCGTTACGAATCTAGACAACTCACATCGCTTACGAATCTAGACAACTCACATCACTTATTTTGGGACGGAGGGAGTACATTATCCAGTTTAATTCCGCACACCACCTCGGATCGTCGTCGTCGTTATACATCCTAACAACTAGCATAAATCCAGTTTCACAAAACAATTAGTTTTACAAGATAATTAAATCTATTTGCAGGTATGTTATGGGCCGGGTTGGACGGCGCAGCAGGCCGGCCAAAAATAATAAAAGGTTGAAAAGTCGGAGCAGGCCTGGCCCAGCACGAGTATCGTATTTTGGAGAGCGGTGGTGCGGTCCATGGTCAGAACCTCCTTGAGTAGTCTGACCGGTCAAATTCCCCATTCGCACTCCACGGTTGCTTCCCGTGTCTCCTTCTCCCACAAGTTCCGCACTTTTCCCCATCCCATCCCAGTGTATCATCATCGCCGTCGCCGTCGCCGATCGCCGTCCTCCGTCCAATCCACGCAAGGATCGGAGGATCCTGTCGTCGCGTCGATCGACAGCTCCTCGGGGCCAGCTCGCCGGCCGGCCGGCACAAGGAGTGACCGGAGGATGGGGCGGCTGTTCTTGGTGAGCCTGGCGCCGACGGGCACCATCTACTGCTGCAAGCACTGCGACACTGCCCTCGCCTACGCCCACCAAATCGTCTCCAAGGTCATCTCCCCCTTTATTACTTCCCATCGATCTCCATTTTTTTTTATGGGTTTATTTCGTCCGAATATTTTAACAGCAAGACCTGTGTTGTGGTGGTTTGTTCCTGTTGTTAGACGTTCCGCTGCAAGCACGGCAAGGCCTACCTCTTCGACAAGGTGTAAGTAAAACCTCCACCATCATCATCATCTTTTTCATCATCGTCGTCTTGCTTGGTGATAATGCAAGCTCTGTTTTACCGTGTGTGTGTGTATGTGTGCATCCTTTCCTTGCTTGGCAATGCTGCAGCGTGAACGTGAACACGGGGGAGAAGGATGACCGGATGATGACCACCGGCATGCACACCGTCTGCGACATCTTCTGCGTCGCCTGCGGGTCCATCCTCGGATGGAAATACGTAACAACAACAATCATCGCTTTCTACTTTCCTTCTATCCTTAACTGGCCGTGCAACTAATTGCTCTGTCCATGGTCCATGTAGCTGTCTGCATTCGAGAAGGACCAGAGATACAAGGTGGGCAAGTTCATCCTCGAGAGGTCAATACTTCATGCCTATGCTCTGCTCTCACTTGCTTGCTTCATTTGCTTTCAGAACAAACCACTCGTAGTAGCTACTCTAACATCCATAATATCTTGACAACAGTTTTAATCACTTGTGCTGACAAACTGAACATGCTACTGCTGCCATCATGGGTTTATGCTACCCTGTTAAGTATACCTACAAACTAAACTAGCTAGATGACAACACCTGAAGGAAAATGCAACACAAGTCAGAAATAATGCAGAACTCTCCTTCCTTGAGAATCAAGTTATTAAAGAACAAACCAAGATAGGTTCCTACCGTAGCTCTGCTCCTGAATGTACACATACATTTGGAACCTACTGAAAACACTCATACCCATCTTCTTTGGTTGGCGCGCAGGTGCAAGATACACTCGGGTGGCCCTCCCGACAGAATCCAGCTCTGGGCCGAGCATGATGCCCGGGTAAGCTCTAGCGAGGACGACAATCAGGGCGCCGTATGACTACCGACCGGCAATGCAGCACAACATCAATTGATTGCCCCGTGTGACAGACATGACTGTAAATTACTAGTGTTAGCTAGCGTCGTTCCAACATTGTCACCTGCATTGTAGCTTCTCGCTAGATGAACAACCCTGCCTGCCTATCTATATAGCCATATGAATCAGCCCAGTGGTCGTTTCTTGTACATATATGAATGTGTGTCCATGCAATACAATCCTTTTCACTTTTTCTACCATTTAGCTGCTTTGCAACTCTGCTAGTGATTTCTGGGAGCGGAGGATGCATCGACTGTTGAGGTACCATTGCTGAGCTGTGACCTGTGAGCACATCACTTTGTACCCCCATCTGAAGCAACATTAATGGATTGAAACTTCCAGGATGAAATCAGTTCATAAAAACATCATGGAAACATGTTTCCCATATCATAATCTTTTTGACTCTCTGTCGAGGCCTGGTGATCGTCGATGCTGCATTGCTACGTCCATGGCTCAGAGACATGGGTAGTGGCACATGAATCGCGGTCTCCATCCGGAGACAATGCTCTTTTTTTAAAACCATGAAAACCATAAGATTGCATGAAAATGGAGAGAAGAAAAGCAGAAATGCAGTTGAGATCATACTAACAATCAATCGCGGTCTCCCTACGGTATAATTTTCTATTAACTTAAAAAGGCACAAGTGTCCAGAAGTTACATTTGAGATATATTCAAAAACGAAAAGAAAGAAAGGGGCCAGTGCGATAAGTCTGGGATAAGATCAAAAGCACTTAATCCATGCTGCAAGTGATCCCTTATGCTTGAGTTTGACCCTGTAAGAGATCAAGGTTAAGTCCTTTCTGAAGATTGCCCTCCAAGTCTGGAAAGGAGGTCTCTGTTTATCAAAGATCATGCCATTTGCACGAAAGAACGGAGACATGGGTAGTGGCACATGAATCGCGGTCTCCATCCGGAGGCAATGTTCTTTTTCTAACCATGAAAACCCTAAGAGAGTCCCCTACGGTATAATTTTCTATTCTCTTGGCGTAGTGGTGAGAGCGCAGTGGAGCTTCCCAGGCAGCACGAGTTCGACCCCTAGGGTTGGACATGTGCGTCACACATTCTCCTTATCTTAATAAAATGCCACAGGGGTTCCTTCCTGTTGGTCTCGTTTTTTGAGAAATACTCAGGGGTCTTCTGGCTAGCACAAGAGGTGGTGTGTTAGGTATTCCGAGTTCGAATCTCACTTTCTCTTATATGTTCACTTTAATGAATGATATGCCTTGATAATCCCATAAGGGAATAATAAGGAAGTCTAGTTCCTTAATTGATTTGGGGAGAGAACCCGTAGGGGAGCTCGAGCCAGAAGCAAGCGGAATGTCGGACCCAAAAGCGTGACATGAAACCGAATCAACAAGTGTGAACTCATAAGAGTCACTCGATCCTTGTCTTGTATGAGGCGAACTTAAAAGAGTGAGGTGAGACCAGATCCATTATTAAGGAAGTGAATGACCAATTATCCCTTCGGAACATTAGTCATTCTTTTCCAATCTTAATCCTGTCATTTTTTTCTATTAACTTAAAAAGGCACAAGTGTCGAGAAGTTACATTTGAGATATATACAAAAACAAAAACAAAAAGGGGGCAATGCGATAAGTCTGGGATAAGATCAAAAGCACTTAATCCATGCTGCAAGTGATCCCTTATGCTTGAGTTTGACCCAGTAGGAGATCAAGGTTAAGTCCTTTCCCAAGACTGCCCTCCAAGTATGGAAAGAAGGTCTCTGTTTATCAAAGATGTGGATGGGATCTTGGCCTTGTGGTGAGAGTGTAGTGGCGCCTCCCAGGCAGTCCGAGTTCGACCCCTGGGGTTGGACATGTGTATAGTGGGAATCGACCACTTGGTTAGCAGCGTGCAGCTTTCTGTGAGCGCTGCCCGCAACCCGGGTTCGAGCACCGGCTCACCCTGTTGTGCCCCGAGATCCTCTTCTTAATACAATTCTGTAGGGCTCCTTCCCTGCTGGACTCTTTTTATTATCAAAGATCATGCTATTGCGTTGCTTCCAAATACCTCACATTGCACCTGTGACTATCTCAAAAAACAATATGGTCCTTGAAAGCCGTGCTTAGCTCTCTGAAACAAATCTGACATAACCATTATTTTTAGAAAATGTTGTTACACTTATATAGACCTGAGAAATATATATGGAGCGACGGAGGGGGTCTAGACTATTTGCAAATCGAAGAAAGAGCATGTATGGTTTGGAGAAAACTCCTTGGCAGTTGTACCAATGTTTGAGTCTTTCATGACTTTGTTACTACAGTAATTTTAATAATTATTATTGATTCGACACAAGGGGAGTCAAAGAATATTTATCAGCTTTAACAACTGAGTTGTCAATTCAGCTGCACCTGGAGACAATCTTTCTCACAACAGTTTATCAGTACCAACAATTTTGTAGTAGGAATAGCAAAGTAACAGCAGTAGTAAAGCAAAGACAGTAGTAACAAAAGCAGTAAGCAGTGGGATTCGAGTGTGGTAGGCATAGGGATGGATGGACGAGCGTTGCATGGACAAGACAATTCACATAGCAATCAGAACATAGGACAATTACAGATAAATAAGATAAAGCATCCAAATACTAGACAATCCTAGGCATGTGTTCCATATATAGTCATACGTGCTCGCAATGAGAACTTGCACAACATCTTTTGTCCTGCCAGCCCGTTTGCAACGGGGCCTCTAGGGAACTACTGGCAATTAAGGTGCTCCTTTTAATAGAGCACCGGAGCAAAGGATTAACACTCCGTGAACACATGTGATCCTCACACCAAAGCCATTCCCTTCCGGTTATCCCGATTTCTGTCACTTCGGGGCCATAGGTTCTGGACAACAACGTGTGTATACAACTTGCAGATAAGACCAAAAACAATACTATCATAATGAATCAATAACATGTTCAGATCTGAAATCATGGCACTCGGGCCCTAGTGACAAGGATTAAGCACAACAAGTCGCAACAAAGTCATAAAGCACTAATAAAAGATACTAGGCACCATGCCCTAACAATCTGATGCCATTACATGAACGATCTCATCCAATCCCTACCATCCCCATAGCCTACAGCGGGGGATTACTCACTCATAGATGAGGGAAATATGGATGGTCGATGGAGAAGCGATGGTGATGATGATGGCGATGATCTCCTCCAATTCCCCGTCCCGGCAGGGTGCCAGAACGGAGTTTCTGGTGCTGTTTCGTGGAATCTGGTGGTGGCGGCGGAGCGGAACTCCTTCTGGAAAAATGTCGACCCCCCCCGAAGTTTTTAGATCAGAAGGCTTCTTAAAGGCAAAGAGGGAGACCGAGGGGGTGCCTGGGGCCACCACACCATGCCCTGGCGCGGCCAGGCCCAGCCGACGCCTGGGGGAGGGGGGGTGGCCAGCCCCTGGCCCTCCTTCTCGTATTCTGGCTCCTGGAGTCTTCTGAAAAAATAGGCACTTTGGCTTTTGTCCCGTCCAATTCCAAGAATTTTTATTTTCTGACTTTCCTGGAACCAAAAACAGCAGAAAACAGGCAGCTGGCACTGTGTCTCTTGTTAATAGGTTAGTCCAAGAAATCATATGAAAAGTACTCCAAAGTGTGGACAAAACACAAGAAAGTGGATAAAACCAAACATGGAGCATCAAAAATTATAGATACATTTGCAATGTATCACCACGCGGCCAGGGGTGTGGCCCCCTCGAGGCCCTTCTCCGTCTCGTCTTCTGGCTCCGTGTTCCCCTCGGTAAAATATCGACTTTGGCTTTTGTCCCGTCCAATTCCGAGAATATTCATTTTCTAGCTTTTTTGGAACCAAAAACAGAAGAAAATAGGCAACTGGCACTATGGCATCTTGTTAATAGGTTAGTCCCAGAAAACATATAAATATACCTCAAAGTGTTGACAAAGCAAAGCAAAGTAGATACTAAACAAGCATGGAACATCAAAAATTATAGATACGTTTACGACATATCAGAGACTTCGTCAGTAAAGGAAAAAGTTAGCACAAGGAAACTCACGAGCTATAATGCCATTGATCCGAGTCAGCTCAGTCAACAAGGAATCTTGTTTCTTCTCGAGGTCCTCGAGCGTGGTGTTCACCGACTCAAACTTGACCTCGTCCTCCTTGAGTAGTTCTTTGTCCTTCTCAAGTTGGCTAGTGAGTCGGCACTTCTCCTCGGTGAACTGCTGGTCCAATTTTTTAAGCTCAGTCTTTTGGAGATGTTTTAGATTTTCATTCTTGGCATGGAGCCGAGAGCTCTCTTTGTCCTTCTCCTTCAACTGAGGTTGGTGTTGTCCTACTTGTTCGAGAAAATGAATCATCAATTCAAGCATTGATATGCAATCTTTAAGAGACACTGCAAGGATTTTTTACCCGGCCGAGCCGAGGTATAACTACAAGCCGAGCAAGAAGGGAGATGTGCAAAGGATAAGGGGCAAGAGGAAAAATACCTTCTAGCTCAGCCACACGCTTCTACAGCTCCTTATTCTGGGCCTCCACCTCGGCTAGCAAAATCCGAGTCATAAGTTAACTCAGCTAATCAAGAAGAAAAAGCACTAGGGGCAACAAAGTAGAAACTTACTTTTCTTCTTCATCTCAAGCAACAATTTCTTGTGCTTGGTGGAGAGGGCCCTGTATGAGAAAAGGAGTCGCTGAAACTCGGCAGTGCACCTATTTTTTAGACCTGCAAGAAACAATTGTTAGTCACTAAGAAAGCTGGATATTTCATGCTACACAAGATTTAAACCAAGTAAACTTGATCCGAATCTAGGTGGCTGGATTTTGATGCTACTCAAGATTCGAACCGAGTAAACTCGATCCGAATCTAGATGGCTGCATATTCGATGCTACTCAAGATTCGAACCGAGTAAACTCGATCCGAATCTAGGTGGCTGGATATTCGATACTACTCAAGATTCGAACCGAGTAAACTCAATATGAATCTAGGTGGCTGGATATTTGATTCTACTCAAGATTTGAACCGAGTAAACTCGATCTGAATCTAGGTGGCTGGATATCTGATCCTAACGGGAATTTTCGCTAAGTTAGAATGACTCGGCTAAATACCTCGGATATGCTAAGATCAAAAGTAAATTTTCTAAGTCAGGACCAAGTCTTTCCCGACAGAGGTCTTCTGAGCAGCCATTGCAGCAACTAGGCTTGTATGCAGCGTGCGTTGCTTGCCCGCGGCCGAGGCAGAGGGAGTAGAACCTTTCTGCAGCATCGTGGCAATAGATGGTTGCGAGGATGCTTCTCTAGCCTTCTTCTTGGTCACCTTGGTGCCCTCCCCGCCTTTCTTCTTCTTCTTGGCAGATGGATCAACTCGCTGCTGGGAAGTAGCTGGCTAAGGCTTAGTGGCCCAGGTTTCCGGAGGCTGAGATTGCGAAGTTTGCTGGGGCTTGGCCTGCAGGTTTCGCCAAGGTGGGTCTTGTGGCTGAGTCAAGGGAGACTCGGATAAAGCTAGTGGTGGTTGCTGCTGCTGGGACAAGGTAGCTGCAGAGGCTTCTTGTTGTTGTTGTTGGGATGAGGCTGAAGCTGAGGTAGAGGCTGGTTGTTCTTAAGGTTGAGCTTGGACTAGTGCCGGGGTTACCGACACCTCGGTTGAAACTAGTTCAGTGTCGGCACTATCGACGTCATGATCTTATTCTCTCTCCGTGGAAGACGAATCACCCCGTTGATCCGACTTGGCCGTATCCTCGAGGGCTCCGCCTCCACCTTCACTGACATGTTCACCCTCCCGCCAAGGTGAACTCTTATTCGGCGTGGGAGAGGTGTTACCCCGAACAGGGTTGGGAACCCGAGTATCATCATGAGGTAGAGGGGACATCGGCACGGGGATCAGAGAAGCCATACTGGATCCGCTCTGGGGGATATGGAGAGGAACTCTACCAAAGATAAACAATGAGATAAAAAGAGTCAGATAAGATAAAGAGAAACAAGAAATACAAGGATAACTCGGAAGAGAAAACGTTAACAGAGGGAGGGGACTTTGCCACGGAGGTCTCTTGGCTGACCTCTTATACCTTTTCCAGGCTCAAGCAGGTTCGGCTGCTGGAGCTGAGGTTGCGGCACACTTCTTTGCCGAACCTTGGCCTCGCGCGGTGATGGGAGGCACGTTGTGGACCTAACCAACCGATTTAGCTGGAGTGAACTCAGGCGGAAGGGTATATGAGAGAGGCATCGGGTCATATATATCAAGAATCTCAACATATCTTCATCGTCCTCATCCGGATAGTCCCTCAGGTCTTACCAGAGGGTCGGCCGAAGCTGGCGTCTGGGATTGTCATGAACTCCTCAGAGTGTGGCTCCTCCGGATCCGAGGTATCCTGATCCTTGCCGCACTTAAGGGAAGGAGTTGAGGTATCCTTGATGGTTTGCTGGAGAAACTTCTGCACAAAAGGCAATAGCTCATGAAACAAGCCATAAAAGCGAAAACGACGAGTTTTTGGTCATAGCTCTCATACATGTATCGAGTCTCATGGCCCATGCAAATCCCCATGGAACCCTACAACTTTGGGAAATAGCTTACGAAAACGGCCACAAAACATGAAAACGATGGGTTTTTGGTCATGCCCTTAAAAATGTATTACTGGGAATAACATTCATCGTAAATCGCCTTGGAACTCCAAAACAGTTTGCAATAGCTCATAAAAATGGCCAGAAAACGTGAAAACGACGAGTTTTTGGTCATATCACTTGACATGTATCGGGTCTTACGGTTATTGTAAATTGCCCTGGAACCCCAAAACTATGGGCAATAGCTCATGAAAACAGCCATAAAATGCGAATACAGCGAGTTTTTGGTCATGACTCTCAAACATGTATCGGGCCTTACGGGCTATACAAATCCCCGTTGAACCCCAAAACTACGGGCAATAGCTCATGAAAACAGCCATAAATGAAAACGACGACTTTTTGGTCATGCCCTAAACCTGAATCAGGTCTTAGGGTCATTGTAAATTGCCCTAGAACGACGAGGTTTTGGTCATAACTCCCAAACATGGATGTATTGGGTTTCATGGCCCATGCAAATCCCTATGGAACGCTAGAACTGTGGCAATAGCTAATGAAAACGGCCATAAAACACAAAAACGATGATTTTTTGGTCATGCCCTAAAACATGTATTACTGGGTCTAATATTCGTCGTAAATAGCCCTAGAACTCGAAAACGGTGGACAATACCTCATAAAAATGGCCATAAAATGCGAAAACAACGAGTTTTTTTGTTATAACTCTCGAACATGTAACGAGTATTAAGGTCATTGTAAATCGCCCTGGAACCACAAAACTATGGGCAATAGCTCATGAAAACGGCGAGAAAACGCGAAAACGACGAGTTTTTGTTCATAACTCTTGAACATGTATCAGGTCTTAAGGTCATTGTAAATTGCCCAGGAACCATAAAACAATGGGCAATAGCTCATGAAAACAACCATAAAACATGAAAATAAAGAGTTTTTAATCATGCTCTAAAACATGAATTGGGTCTTAGGATCGTTGTAAATTGCCCTAGAACCCCAAAACTGTTGTAAATAACCCATAAAAAGAGTCATAACGCAAAAAACTACTTCTTAGTCATCCCCTCAAACATGTATCGGGTCTTACGGTCATTGTAAATCACCCTAGAACCCCAAAACTGTAGGCAATAGCTCATGAAAACAGCCATAAAAAGGGAAAACGGCGAATTTTTGGTCATAGATCTCAAACATGTATCGCGTCTCATGGCCCATGCAAATCCACATGGAACCGTAGAACTTTGGGCAATAGCTCATGAAAACAGCCATAAAACACGAAAACGACGAGTTTAAGGTCATGCCCTTAAAAATGTATTACTGGGTTTAACATTCGTCGTAAATCGCCTTGGAACTCCAAAACAGTGGGCAATAGCTCATAAAAACGGCCATAAAACGTGAAAACGACGAGTTTTTCGTCATATCACTCGAACATGTATCGGGTCTTACGGTCATTGTAAATTGCCCTGTAACCCCAAAACTATGGGCAATAGCTCATGAAATGGCCATAAAACACGAAAACGGTGAGTTTTGGTCATGACTCTCAAACATGTATCAGGCCGTACGGGCGATGCAAATCCCCTTGAACCCCAAAACTACGAGCAATAGCTCATGAAAACAGCCATAAAAACGAAAACAATGACTTTTTGGTCATGACCTAAAACATGAATCGGGTCTTAGGGTCATTGTAAATTGCCCTCAAATGACGAGGTTTTGGTCATAATTCCAAAACATGCATGTATTGGGTTTCATGGCCCATGCAAATTCCCATGGAACCCTAGAACTGTGGGAAATAGCTAATGAAAACGGCCATAAGACACAAAAATGATGATTTTTTTGGTCTTGCCCTAAAACATGTATTATTGGGTCTAACATTCATCATAAATAGACCTGAAACTCCAAAACGGTGGACAATAGCTCATAAAAATGGCCATAAAATGCAAAAACGACGAGTTTTTGGTCATAACTCTTGAACATGTATCAGGTCTTAAGGTTGTTGTAAATCGCCCTGGAACCATGATGACCCACAAGTATAGGGGGTGTATCATAGTATTTTCGATAAGTAAGAGTGTCGAACCCAACAAGGAACAAAAGGTGTTGGCGAATGGCTTGGAGCAGGAATTTTCTGTAAATACTTAGCAAGCGGATTTTTAGGGGTTTATGATAATGCAGGTAAATAAAGTACGAGTAAATAAAAGACAATAAGAATAAATGAAGCAAGTAGCCCAATCCTTTCTTTAGCAAAGGACAAGCCAGTTGTATTACTTAAGATGACCAAACGTTCTCGAGGACACACGGGAATATCGTCAAGTTCTTTCGCTTCATTTAGTTTATTAATCTTCTTTAGTTTGCTAAGTGTTGTGTGGGTGAACCTGTGCTAATGCACCGACCTTCCTAGGACTAATACATACTTATGATTATACCCCTTGCAAGCATCCGCAAGTACAAGAAAGTAATTAAGGTAGAAACCTAACCATAGCTTTAAACTCTAAGACCCTGACATCCCTTGTGCAAGGGTTTCCTAATGGGGGTTCATGATTCTGTCACTCAGGCAACCCCTATGATTAGTAGCCAAATACACAATGCATTCCCCTAGGCCCATATAGGTGAAGTGTCATGTAGTCGACGTTCACATGACACCACTAGAAGAAATACACCACAACTTAAATATCAAACCATTGAATCTTTCTCAACACAATTCCACTACTAACAACATGAATTCTCCCATGTCCTCAAGAACAAAATGAACTACTCACAAGAAATCATATGGATCATAATCAGAGATGAAATAATGATAAGTAACAATCTGAACATAAACAATAATTCAATGGTTCACTCAATAGCATCAACTACAAGGAGTAATCAACACCAGAAAGTTTCCCCTAAGAACTATGCAAGATTCAAGCCAATTGTTACAGTGGTATGGAGTGGTAATGATGGTGCTGGTGGAGATGATGGTGGTGATGATGATGATGATCCTGATGAAGTCCAACTTGATGGTGGTGTTGATGGCGACGATCTCCCCTCTCTGGGAAGGAATTCCCCTGGCAGAATTCTGTCTGCCGGAGAGATCTTTCTCTCTCGGTGTTTTCCACCCCGCAGAGGTGGCGGAATCTTTCTGTGGCCGCTCCCCGAGGCTTAGGGTTGCAGGAGGATAATATACGCCAGAGGGGAGAGCCCGGAGTGGGCCAGGGTGGCCACACCACCTGCTGGCGCGACCTAGTGTTGCCCGCACTAGGGGGTGGTGTGGGCCCCCTGTGGCCCATCTCCACTTCCCCTTCTGGCAATCTTCGTCTTCTAGAAAAATAGAATTTTCCATGTATTTTCCCGGATTTTCTGATCTTCACGAATTTCGCCTCGAAACAGCACCTTTTCCATCAGAATCCTAACAGCAGCGGTCCATGCTCCAAAAGTCATCAACCATGCAAAAACAGATGAAATAACATAAGTATCACCTCTTGATATGAAATTTATCAATGAATAACAGTAAATTATGAAATAAAATAGTGATACAAAATGGACGTATCAACTCCTCCCAATCTTAGACTTCGCTTGTTCCCAAGCGAAAACTGAGCTCAATAAACATGATCTCCGGTTTATGGAGTGAAGAGTCGATAAAAGAATACAGACAAGAAGCATCACATTTATCAATACACAAATTACAATAGAAGACAACTCACTATTATATAACTTAACTTGCAATAAGTAAAGGAAACACAATAAAGATGCATAAAGTAAATCATAATTGGTAATGGCAAACTTAGCTCTTGGTCGAAGAATAGTTGACAAATTGCAGGAGTTCACAAATAACTGGTTTTCAAAGATAGCTTTCAAAGTAGTAATCACCAAGATAAGAGCAATGTGCAAAACACGGAACATAAGAAACATGATTGAATAAATCATCATATGAATGAATGAAACACAACAACTCAAAATACTTGCTGAGGTAGAAGGGAATAGGTTTACTGATTCAACTAAAAAGTAAAAGATTGGCCCTTCACAGAGGAAAGCAGGGATTTCAAGTTTCATAAAGAGCTTCCAAAAATTATGGTACTTATTAGCTTTCGGCTCTCATTGCCCCTATCATAACCATCTTTAGGTGATTACGGTTAAAGTGACACAACTAAGAGGATATGCTTGACAAGTTATAAGTTGAAATCTCATGCCCCTTACTTACGAGTACCAAACCTCATGCTACTCAACTTCAGTCACAAGTAAGCTCTTGTCATTGTAAATACATATGTATCATAGAGAACCACCAACGGGGTACCTGATACGTCCAAAACGTATCTACTTTCCCGAACACTTTTGCTATTGTTTCTCCTCTAAACTTGTGTGATTTGGATGCAACTAACACGGACTAACGCTGTTTTTAGCAGAATTGCCTTGGTGTCTAGTTTTTGTGCAGAAAATCAACTATTAGGAAAAATCCCAGAAAATATGCCAAAAATCCTATTTCACCAGAAGACTCCCGGAGCCAGAATACGAGACGGAGGGGGGCTGGGCCTAGGCCACACCACCTGGCCACACGGGCTAGCCTAGGCCACGCCAGGGGGTGGTCTGGCCGCCCTAGACACCCCTTGGTCTCCCTCTTCGCCTATAAGATGCCTTCTGACCTGAAAACTGAGGGGGTTTCGACATTTTTCCAGAAGGAGTTCCGCTCCGCCGCCACCACCAGATTCCACGAAACAACACCAGAAATTCTGTTCTGGCACCCTGTCGGGACGGGGAATTGGAAGAGATCATCGCCATCATCATCACCATCGCTTCTCCATAGACCATCCATGTTTCCCCCATCTATGAGTGAGTAATCCCCCGCTATAGTCTATGGAGATGGTAGGGATTGGATGAGATTGTTCATGTAATGGCATCGACTTGTTATGCTTAATGCTTGTCACTAGGGCCCGAGTGCCATGATTTTAGATCTGAACATGTTATTGATTCATTATGATAGTATTGTTTATGGTCTTATCTGCAAGTTGTATACACACGTTGTTGTCCGGAACCAATGGCCCCGAAGTGACAGAAATCGGGATAACCTAAGGGAATGGCTTTGATGTGAGGATCACATGTGTTCACAGAGTGTTAATGCGTTGCTCCGGTGCTCTATTAAAAGGAGCACCTTAATTGCCAGTAGTTCCCTTGAGGCCCCGCTGCAAACGGGCTGGCAGGACAAAAGATGTTGTGCAAGTTATCATTGCGAGCACGTATGACTATATATGGAACACATGCCTAGGATTATCTAGTACTTGGATGCTTTATCTTATTTATCTGCAATTGCCCTATGTTCTGATTGCTATATGAATTGTCTTGTCCATGCAACGCCCGTCCATCCATCCATATGCCTGTCGTACTCGAATCCTACTGTTTACTGCTAGTGTTACTACTGTCTTTACTTTACTAATGCTATTACTTTACTATTCCTACTACAAAACTGTTGCTACTGATAAACTGCTATGAGCAAGATTGTTTCTAGGTGCAGCTGAATTGACAACTCAGTTGTTAAGGCTTATAAATAATCTTTGGCTCCCCTTGTGTCGAATCAATAAATTGGGTTTCACTTCCCTCGAAAATACTGCGATACACCCCCTATACTTGTGGGTCATCAAGACTATTTTCTGGTGCCGTTGCCGGGGAGCATAGCTTTATTTATTAAGTTCACTTGGATTCTCTATTGTTTGCTGTTATCCATCCTTCATGGGTAAGTCTCGTGATGGCAAGGTTCCTATTTTACCATCCACTACAAGAAGAGGTACGGTTCTGAACGCCTTTGTTGCTCTTGATTCACCATCTGTTATGAGTAATAAGCTCGTTACACCACCACACACACATGCTACACACATTGCTACTACTGCTGAATCTGAAACTTCTGATGCTTATTATGCTGCTTCTACTGTGCTTGATAAGAGTGGTTCATTAGGTCCTTTACTAGATGCTATGATTGCTAGAACTATAGCTGGAAATACTGAAACTCCTAATGAAGACACTACTACACCTCTTAGTTCACCTGAGTCTAGTGAGAGCTATGATATTGAAGACGGTTATGTCGAGATGACCGATGAATTTATTAAGGAATGTAAAAACACCCATGATAGGAGCACTGCTAAGAGTCTCCTTGAGAGGCGTACTATTAGACCCAAATTGTCTCCTATTGCTAAGTTTGTTGCTTCTCCCATAAACATTAAAGATAAAGATTATGCTTTCTCTCTTGATCTATCTTACATAGCTATTGTTGAGAAAGAACCTTTCTGTGGGACTAAGAATGAAAGTGCGGTAGCACATATGAATGAGCTTTCTACCATGAATGGCTTGTTTTCTGATGATATTAAGATGCGTACTTACTTTGTTGCTAAGATTTTCCGCTTTTCACTGAAAGGAGAAGGTAAAACTTGGTTTAGTAAATTTACCTCCTCGATCTATTGATAGCCCTGATTGCTTGATTAGTATGTTCCTGCAGAAATATTTTCCTCCTAGTGCTAGACATGCTATCTTGCAGGAACTTTTTGATTTTAAACAGCGAGAAAAGGAGATATTGCCTGAATCATGGGCAAGGTTTTGTGCTTTGATTCATGCACAGGCTGGAATTCCATTACCTAAGAATGAGATTCTTGATATATTTTATAATGGACTAACTGAAGAATCTAGGACATACCTAGATAGTTGTGCTGATTGTGTTTTCAGGAATAGGACTCGCAAAGAAGCTGAGGAATTAATGGCTAAAATAAGCAAGAACTATGAAGATTGGACTCCTCCTGAACCAGCTATACCTGAAGTAATTATACCTGAACCAGCTATACCGGTGCCTATACCATTATCTAAGAAGAGGGGAGTTATTGAATTGATTGATGAAGTGATGAAGGAAGCTAAGAAATGTCTTAAGGAGAAGGGAATTAAAGCTACATATGTCAAGAATTTACCTCCTATAGAAGAATTATGTAAGCCTATCCCCTACTCATCCACTATTGAGGTACACTCTCTCCAACACTTTGATGAAGGTGATATCCCTTACTCTAAACCTCCTGATCAATGCTTAGAAGAATTCGATATTTTTATTGTTAAACAAGATAATTTTAATAAAAGGGTGAAAAATCATCTAATGGAAAACACTAGAGCTATTGTTGAGTTAAAAGATATTGTGGAAAGAACCTCTAATGATGTTAAAATGATTGTTAAACACTTTCAAATGGTTAAAACTCAAATAGATCAACTTATTAAGGTACAAAAAGACTTGCTAGTTAATGCTACTAAAGAAAACCATGCTTATGAAATTAGAACAAGAAGTGGTGCTGCTACCCAGAATCCTCTATACCCTGAGGGGCATCCTAAAAGAATTGAGCAGGATTCTCAACAAGCTGAAAATAGTGGCTCTACTCGTAAGAAAAGAAAAAACAAACATAAAACTATTGTAGAACCCTCTGAACCTGCTAAAGATCCTAATAGTATATCTATCTCTGATGCTGAAACCAAAAGTGGTAATGAAGAAAATGATGTTCCTAATGAAGAAAAAGTTGAAGAAGAACCTGAAAAGCACACTAAGAATGCCAAATACACTAAAGAAGATTTTGTTGCTAAGAAACATGGTAGTGAAAGAGAGCCTTGGGTCCAAAAACCTATGGCCTTCCCTGATAAGAAGGACAAGTCAAAGGAAGATGAACACTATAATAAGTTTTGTGAGTCGGTGAAACCTTTATTCTTGCAAATTCCTTTGACTGATGCTATTAAATTGCCTTAGTACTCAAAGTATATGAAGGATATTGTCTCGAATAAAAGGAAGATCCCTAATGAAGAAATTTCTACTTTGCTTGCCAATTACTCCTTTAATGGTAAGGTTCCTAAGAAACTTGGAGACCCAGGGATTCCAACTATCCCTTGCTCTATTAAGAATAGTTATGTTAGAACTGCTTTGTGTGATTTGGGAGCTGGAGTTAGTGTTATGCCTTTCTCTCTCTACAAGAGAATTCAACTTGAAAAATTAATACCAACTGATATATCTTTGCAAATGGCTGATAAATCTACCACTATTCCTGTTGGTATATGTGAGGATGTACCTGTTCAAGTGGCTCATAATTGCTTGATATTAACTGATTTTGTTGTGCTTGAAATGCCTGAAGATGATAATATGTCTATTATTCTTGGGAGACCTTTTCTTAATACTGCAGGAGCTGTTATTAATTGTAATCAAGGAAAGGTGACTTTCAATGTTAATGACAAGGAACATACTGTCTATTTCCCCAAGAAGATTGATAGGACTTATGGTTTAAATTCAATTGAACATGTTGAGGGCATTCAAGTTGGAGAAATATATTGTCCAATACCAAGAGAAAAATTTGAAACAATTATGATTGGGACCATTGCTATCAAAGTTGAGGTAACATAATCACTAGTGGAATACAAAGTTTTGTTTCATTTAAATTTTTTTTGGTAACAAGACCTGATCAACCTTGTTAACAAAAGGATTTCATTGAACAAAACAATGTTTTCACCATGATTATCTCCGCTTACTTTTATTCTATCCATTTTAGTTTTTGCTTTCGTTTAGTTTTCTTTTCTGTTGTTAGTTGCTTGCATGTTAGTGTCTTAGAACTTCTGTAGTTCTAGCCTTGTTTTGTCATTGCATCTTTTCCAAAAAAATCTTTTTCTGTCAGAAAAATCATTCATCTATGCCTGAAAAATGCCCAAATATAAAGTGTCTCAAAAAATTCCAGAAAATTCAAATTAAATTTTTACATGAAAAAAGGGGCAGAGGAGTACCTGGAGTGACCCAGGGGGCCACTAGGCAGGCTCACCACCTGGTGGCACGGCCTGCCCAGGGTGGCGCCATGCCATGGTGTGGGCCACCCCTGGCCCTCAACTCACTCTCTCACTTGCCACTTTCTTCTCTCTCCCGAGTAAACTCCAGTTCATTGCTCAAAATCGTGTTCTTGCTGTGCTTTCCCTCGATTTTTCGATCTCCTTGCTCAGCCCATCTTTGCTGCTAAAGTTTGGAGCATTTGTTCTCCGGTATGTGACTCCTCCGCTTGTCCAAGTAGATTTGTGTTTAGTGGTTTATATCTTGAATATTTTGCTACTGTAGGTGACAGGTTATGAGAGCTTGTAAGCTTGTTTGATGCTTAGAGATATAGTTTTGATGCATGTTTAGGCCTGTTACAAGTCCCTATGAGTAGTGCCCTTCCTTATATTCACTTTGCAATCACTTGTTTAATAGGTGTTTAAATTTCAGAATAGAAGATGAATGAGCATCAACTAAACCAGCATGAACTATGGGTGCCTGAGGTTATGAAGGTTCACCGGGAGGAGGAAGTTTTTCCTTCCATTTATCCATGCTCTGAGTTCATGAGAGCTGCAGGAATTCTCTAGGATTTCCACACTTTGGTTTCTAATGTAGGATTGGAGCACTTTTTGGAAGCTGAACCTTGTCAATTTGTGAAGCTAACCATGTCTGTGGTACAGGACTTTCAATTTTTTTACTCTTTGCCTAACCCCATGGTCCACTACAAAATTTACAATATTGCTATCGAACTTTCTCTCGATGACTTATGTGCAGCTATTAAGGTACCTCAGTGGGGATCATGTAGAAGGATTAAAGAGCGACCTGCACCACTCATGGATTTATACGCAGAAATTTGCCAAGGGAGCAGCTTCTCGAAGGAGAGTGGGAAAATCCATAACATTCATCTCCCCCATTCGCTACTTTGCCTACTTTATTGCCAAGTGTGTTCTTGCTAGGAAAGCTACCAATAAGTTATCTTCATATGATTTAGCATTTATCTCTGCTGCTCTTAAACGAGATAGGTCTTACAACTTGGGTGCTTTGATAGCTTTCCGTCTTGTCGCTAACCGCGAGAAAGGTGGAATTTGTGGGGGCCTCATTGCTTCTCGTTTACTAGCACTACATGGTTTAGTGCCCCATCATCTAGACCTACAGTTTCCCATAGAAAGGCTTGATCTTAATTCCATGATACAACATAAATTTGTTTCTTCGTGGGCTAATTTGAGTGAGTTGTCTTATGAAATAACCTTTCTCAAAGATGGTTGGATAAGGAGCAAGTCCGAGCGTGTTGTTCTTTTGCCTGCACCTGTTTTGTTTAGCCTTGATAACAAGGTAGGATGGTCCCTCACGGAGGAGGAGTTTGATACGTATTTGGGAGAGCTCTCTCAAGAGGAGCAGGATACTAGAAGGGAGGTCACAGATGATTCGGTCCAACCCTCGAATGAGGGGGAGTCTTCATATCAGCAGCCTACCTATGATTGGGGAGCTTCTTATTCTTCCCAAGGGCCCAACTACGATCATGCTTACAATGACCCGCCTGCTTGGAACCCTTACTCGTATCTGGATTGATACCCACTTAGGCCAAAAGCGTAAGCTTGGGGGGAGGTACGCCTACATCGCACTCATCTCCATATCATTTTGCGTCAGTACTTTGTATATTCATGTTTCGTTCTCTTTTTAGTTTTCGTTCTTTCTTTGCTTTTGCTTTCTAAAACACAAAAATACCAAAAATATTTCTGTTGTTTCTCTTTGGTTTGCTTCTTTTTCTTTTTTGCTTTGGTTTGTTTTTCCCTTTTTTTCTTTGTTTGAACTATTCGAAAAACCCAAAAAGATTCTGCTTTGCTTGTTCTTCCTTTTGGTTCTTGTTTTTTTTAAATCGAAAACACCAAAAATATTTGTTGTTCTTCTTTGGTTTTGTGAGTTTGTTGCAGGGTTCAGCAGTCCTCAGTGGGATTTGGTTTCATACTATTATTCAAGCCACACAAGTGAAGGGCAATAATGAGGATTAATGACAACTTGAGGTGTGGTAAGAGGCTGGTAACGAACTCTATTTTTTTTAATTTTTGTACATATACTCATCATTGTGGGCATGCTTAGTCTGTTCGTGTAGGGTGTATGTTATTTATGGATGCTTAGTAGTTCTTGCTTTCATATGATTAGTCCTAGCATGCTAATAGTTTGTAGCATGTCATTTGAATGTTTGCTTGCATTACTCTATTCATAACTTGGTATGACACCATGGTATCCTCCTCTGAATGTTTCATGAATTGACTTGGCACACGCTCACGCATGCATACGACTGAAATAATCAGTTAAGACTCGATGAATTATTTTGCCTTGAGGGTCTTGAATCACTTTCATGCCATGATTAGTCCTGTTTTGTTGCAAGCATGATTATGACAGCTATTGCTCTCTTGTTTGTCGCTCCCTTACTATTGCTAGCCTTCACTTTCACTAAGTATGTTTTACTCATGTTTCCAACTCCCTAAAACCAAATATTGCCAAAGTTTCCACCATACCTACCTATTAGCATCATTTTCTATTTCCTTGCATATTAAATATGCCTTGTTTTCTTCCGAATAAAATGTTTGCTTGTTATGAGAACATTAGTTAGTAAAACTCTCACAAACTTGATGGCACACTTTATTTTCTGCACTTAATAAACCTGAACCATTGTGACTATCCATGAAAGTTATATGCTTGCAAATTATAGGCTGGGGATTAGCAGAACCGTGCTGTCACGGGGAATGCTTTCAACACCTGTAAATATATACCCAGTTGATACCATGCTCTTTTGTTTGCGGATGTCGTCGGTGTGAAATAAAAGGGGAGCTTGTAAGTCCATGGAGTTATGTATGTGTGTTAGAGAAACGCCTGGGCCGCAGGTCTAATCCATGCCGTCATGGTGGAAACCTGCAGCGTAACCATAATGATATCTATGAAGCATTCTTCTTACAAAAAAAGAGAGATTTGAGAAAAGAGGAAAGAGAAAAAAGCACCATTTTCCCATGGTAAATAAGAAGATTGCTGAGATACTCATTGTCTGCTTGCCTTGTCATTTTGATATGGGGATTCTTCCGTATCATCGGGCAAGGGGTATCCCGTTGGCGGTTCTCTATGATACGCACGTATTTACGATGAAAAGAACTTACCGGTAACTAAAGTTGAGTAGCATGAGGAGCGGCCCTCGTACTCAAGGGACATGGGATTTCCAGTTTATAGTCTGTCAAGCATATAACTCAGATTGGACCTCACTTTCACCTTAACCATATTAAAAGATGCTTATGATAGGGGCAATGAGAGCTCAAAGCTAATGAGTACCATACTTTCAGCATTTGGAGCCTTTCAAACTATTCAAAACCATTTCATTTCCTTGTTGAGTCTCCACTTATTCTATGAGAACTTTCTTGAGAGCATAGTTGTCATTCTTTGTGCTTGTCTCATTACTTGATTATTTGTGTTATGACTTTCATGCTTGTATCTTTGATATCTTTACTTCTAGTCTTCACCTGAACTTCAGAGGTGCCTTGGCATTCACAATAAAAAGGCAAGCGAGATACCACTCTATCATACCTTGTTATGAGCATTGTAATGTTGCTTATGTTTATGCTTCATGCTACTTATTATTTCTGACTTGGAATCTTTTCATAGCTTGCAATGCCTATTAAATAAACTTAGTTGCATACTCTTTGTTATGAATTGTCTAAGTAGTTGATCACATGCAGAGAATATATACATCATATGAAGCAAATGTGTTCGTGAAAGTTTCTTTTAGCGCACTCAGTTTTCAACTGAATTGCTTGAGGACAAGCAATAAGCTAAGCTTGGGGGGAGTTGATACGTCCAAAACGTATCTACTTTCCCGAACACTTTTGCTATTGTTTCTCCTCTAAACTTGTGTGATTTGGATGCAACTAACACAGGCTGATGCTTTTTTTAGCAGAATTGCCTTGGTGTCTAGTTTTTGTGCAAAAAATCAACTATCAGGAAAAATCCCGGAAAATATGCCAAAAATCCTATTTCACCAGAAGACTCCCGGAGCGAGAATACGAGACGGAGGGGGCTAGGCCCAGGGAACACCACCTGGCCGCGCGGGCTAGCCCAGGCCGCGCCAGGGGGTGGTCTGGCCGCCCTAGACACCCCCTCGGTCTCCCTCTTCGCCTATAAGATGCCTTCTGACCTAAAAACTCAGGGTGGTTTGACGTTTTTCCAAAAGGAGTTCTGCTCCACCGCCACCACCAGATTCCACGAAACAGCACCAGAAACACCGTTCTGGCACCCTGCCGGGATGGGGAATTGGAGGAGATCATCGCCATCATCATCACCATCGTTTCTCCATCGACCGTCCATGTTTCCCCCATCTATGAGTGAGTAATCCCCCGCTGTAGGCTATGGGGATGGTAGGGATTGGATGATATTGTTCATGTAATGGCATCGGATTGTTAGGGCATGGTGCTTAGTATCTACTATTAGTGCTTTATGACTTTGTTGCGACTTGTTATGCTTAATGCTTGTCACTAGGGCCCGAGTGCCATGATTTCAGATCTGAACATGTTATTGATTCATTATGATAGTATTGTTTATGGTCTTATCTGCAAGTTGTATACACACGTTGTTGTCCGGAACCAATGGCCCCGAAGTGATAGAAATCGGGATAACCGGAGGGAATGGCTTTGATGTGAGGAGCACATGTGTTCACAGAGTGTTAATGCTTTGCTCCGGTGCTCTATTAAAAGGAGGACCTTAATTGCTAGTAGTTCCCTTGAGGCCCCGCTGCAAACGGGCTGATAGGACAAAAGATGTTGTGCAAGTTCTCATTGCGAGCACGTATGACTTTATATGGAACACATGCCTAGGATTATCTAGTACTTGGATGCTTTATCTTATTTATCTGCAATTGCCCTATGTTCTGATTGCTATATGAATTGTCTTGTCCATGCAACGCCCGTCCATCTATCCCTATGTCTGCCGCACTCGAATCCTACTGTTTACTGCTATTGTTACTGCTGTCTTTACTTTACTACTGCTGTTACTTTACTATTCCTACTACAAAACTGTTGCTACTGATAAACTGCTGTGAGCAAGATTGTTTCCAGGTGCATCTGAATTGACAACTCAGTTGTTAAGGCTTATAAATATTCTTTGGCTCCCCTTGTGTCGAATCAATAAATTGGGTTTCACTTCCCTCGAAAATACTGCGATACACCCCCTATACTTGTGGGTCATCAGTACCCCTTGCACATGATACAGGAGCTATCCCATAATCAAAATGACAAGGCAAGTAGACAATGAGCATCTCAGAGATCTTTTTATTTGCTATTTGCATAGGTTTTTATTGAGGATGCTTCATAGAGTGCTCATTATGGTTATGCTGCAAGTTTCCAGCATGATTAGGCATGGTTTAGGCTAGCGGCCCAGGCGTTTCTCTAACACACATACAAACTCCATGATCTTACAAGTTCCCCTTTTATTTCACACCACCGGGATCCATAAGCAAAAGAATCATGATATCAACAAAATATAAGTGCAATGTTGAAAGCGTTCCCCATGATACATGGTTCTGCTAACTTCAACTTATAAAGCACAAGCATATACGCAACAAAGATGGACACAATGGTTCAAGTTTATTAAGTGCAAGAAAGTAAAGTGTGCCATCAAGTTCGTGAAAGCTTTAATCACTAATTTTCACATAACAAGTTTAATTTGGAAGGTAGATAAAAACATGAATTTACTTGGAATAGCAATAGTGCTAGTGGGTAGGTATGGTGGACACAAATGGCATATGTTTTGGTTTAAGGATTGGATGCATGAGAAGCAATCTTTCTCAGTACAAGGTTTTGGCTAGCAATGCTGGGTAGCAAGCATAAGAGTTGGAGGAAACAAACAAACATACAAGTGATAAAAAAACATGCAATCTTCCTTGGAAGAACAAAACATCTTAACTAGAGAATACTAAACTTATGAGCAAATCAAGAAAGAAAGATGATGAAATTATATTTCTTTAAGAGTACTTTTATCTTTTTCATTCAATTCTCAAAAATAGTATTGCTACTGACCGAGCCAGGTTTGCCAAAACCAACTAAATTAACTCAATGATCCCAAAGTCATACCAATACTAACAACAAGATCAATCATATAACAAAAATTGAAAACTAAAATAAGATATGCAAAAGAGTAAATGATAGAACTTCTCATTAATATTCCATAACGGCAACTCACACCAAGGGATACATAGATATCTAACGATAGGGGGGACACTTCCATAATGCAAACCGTCCTACACGATAACTTCTCTAATCATGATATGACTCTACTAAAAAGGTAAAAAGATAGAAGATAGTGATATGATACCGCGGCACTCCCCCAAGCTTGGAACAAACCAAGGGGATGCCAAAACCTGATGACGAATTACTCCTTCGGTGGTGGTGGTATTCTCTCGATGAGCTTTTTGATTAGTTTCCCCATGTCCTCAATCTCGAAGGTGAGAGTACGAATCAACTCCGAGTTTTGCTCAATGCGGCTCATGATCATGTCGGGTTGCGAATTCCAGCTCTTGCGATTCTTTCCCCACTCTTCCTCCTTGAAGTCTTCTTTTCCTACATGGTTAGAATGAGGCAAATCCCAATTGGAGGGTAGTTTCTCCTTGGGCATATTCTGGAATTGCTGCTCATGGATAAGGGTATGGAAGGGATTCTTGGTGCGTTGAGGAAGTGATCGTGGAGCCAAACAGTGACGCGGAGGCTTCCCTCCAGTTGACATCCGTGCAGTCCTTTTGATCTTGGTAGGGTTTGCCAACACTCCAATGCTTGCAATGGTAGTGCCGGTGTGCGGATGCTGGCTTTTCTTTGCCTCCTCTTCATCTTCACACTTGATCTCCTTCTCCTCCCCGTGGTCTTGGAGATCTTCCTCCATAGGCTCCTTTCCCTTATCCTTGGCGGAGACCATTGTGCTTCTAAACTTTTAAGAATAGTTCCTGGCAGAAACAGATCGAAACGAAAACATGACGAGAACACGATATATGAACCTCGGGTGATCCGGGGGATTATTACGAAGTTTTACAACAAAAGAAAGGTACTGGGAGAAAACGGGTCGGAGACGGAGTCCGGGACGGCCACACCACCTGCTGGCGCGGCCAGGGGGCCCCGCGCCAGGGGGTGGTGTGAGTCACCCTGGCTTTGTTTCCGTCCCTCTTTCGCTTTGCAGCTTTCCTTGTTGGATAAAAACTCCAAAAATATAACTGGACAGAATTTTCACGGAACTTTTCTTACCAGAACTGTTACCTATTTGAAAACGGACTCTGCAGGTCTCTGAATTTGGCATTTAGTAGATTCTTCTGGAGTCACCGCTTGAATAACATCAATATCTTCATCTTCATACTCATATTGCTCGAGTCATGGAACCTTTTACTTTCTCATTGCACCATTTTCTCCAATAACCTGAAAATTCCTTTCACACAAAACATCACACAATTCTCATTAGCTACATTAGTGTAAGCGAGGTAATAAACCTTTTAAGTCCAATTTAAACTGAAATCCATCAAAACATAAGCTACTACAGCAACTCCTTCCAAAAACCCAAAAAGAATTCAAAAAGGAAATTGATTTAAGTGGCAAATGCAAGAGTGGCAAAAATCTGTCAAAACAGACCAGCAGGTAAAGATCAATTTTTTTGAAATCCTTCTGTTGCTCAAATCCAGAAGTGCAAAACTAACTAAAGTTAAATAACAACCTGGGGCAGAAGCAAAAAAGTACAGCTCAATCCGACGTACAGAGATCTCTCACGAATTTTTATGGTGAAGCACAAAAATCTGTTTTGGGACAACAACTTCCACAAATCTTACTTCTCTCTCATTGGAGGTTGATCTTGATACAAAAACCAAACAAAAAGGATAAGGAGAGTTTATCACCAAAGTAATAACTTCCAAGACTCAAACAAACAAAAACAACTGAAAGCACAAAGAAATTGGGTTGTCTCCCCAAAAGCTCTTTCTTTATAGCCATTAAGATGGGCATGATAATTTCAATGATGCTCACATAAGAATATGAATTAAAGTGAAAGAGAGCATTAAGAAGCAAAAATATACATGTTTAAGTCTAAACCACTTCCTATGCAAGGGAATTTTGTAAACAAACAAGTTGTTGAAACCAGAGGCCACTAGCATAGGAAGGCAAAAGAAGTGCAACATAAAAACTTTCAGCATAAAACAAGGAAACTTGATATTATTGAGATGCATAGGAACAATCTTCCCTCTCTCATAATAACTTTCAGTATTATGCATAAATTTAATGATATAACTATCACAAGAACCGTTGTAGCAATGATCACTTATCCTAACAGAAAACACAGGAACACTAGCTCTCATAACACTACTTTGTGAAACAATATTAGGGATATCCTTACAAAGGATAGTGTGTCCCTCATCTACATATTTAGTGACACAGTCTTTCACATTTGCTATCATAGGTTCATCATCGATTTGTTTATCAGGTTCAACAGCTTTATTTGTACTTTCATTAACCATACTAGCTATCATAGAATGTACCTTTATCTTAACTGGGAAAGGCATTTTCTCAATATAAGGTTCAAGTAAAACATGATTAGCAGTATAAACTTTAGTATTTCTTGTAGGAACACACTTAACAATGTATTTATAAGGTGCATGATACTTATTCCATTTCTTTTTAGGCACTTCAATGTAGGAAGCAACAGCCTTAAAATAAGTTGCAATAGCTTGAGAGTCTAGACCATAAGCATTTTTAATATTTTGAAAGTCATTAGTTCCCATAAAAGATTCAATGCATTCATAATCATAATTTATGCCTGACTTTCTTCCTTTGTCATTCTCCCATGTTTTAGCATTGTCTTGAATACGCTCTAGAAGATCCCATTTAGCTTCTTCTTCCATGCGTGTAAATGATCCAACACAAGACGCATCCAATAAATCCTTGTCATGAAGAGAAAGCATTGCATAAAAGTTATTGATAATAATATTGTGAGGGAGCTCATGAATGGGACATTTGAGCATTAGTAACTTCAATATCCCCCAAGCTTGAGCTGTACTCTCTCCATCAAGAGGCCAAAAGTTGTATATTTGATTCCGATCTTTATGAATCTCACTTGGAGGATAAAACTTTGAATAAAAGAGAGGTACTACTTCCTCCCATTCAAGAGCTTGACCATTCTTCAGCAGCTTATACCATTCCTCATCTCTTCATTTTAGTGATAATGAGAATAACTTCTTCTTGACTTGATCTGTTGTAATACCTGCACACTTAAACAACCCGCATAATTCGTGTATAAAGAGCAAATGATTACCAGGATGGATAGTTCCATCTCCAACATAATAGTTATCCATAACACGATCAATAATTCTTGTAGGTATTTTAAAAGTATCGTTCTTAGCAGGTGGTGGTTCATCTAACTACGAAATAAGAAACTCAGCGAATTTTCCATATTGAAATAAAGCAACTAACAGAAGTAAACAATAATCACAGTAGAAGTTTCCTTTACCAGTTCCACTCTCCAATAGCACTTCACTCCCTGGCAATGGCGCCAGAAAATAGTCTTGATGACCCACAAGTATAGGGGGTGTATCGCAGTATTTTTGATAAGTAAGAGTGTCGAACCCAACGAGGAGCAGAAGGTGTTAGCGAATGGCTTGGAGCAGGAATTCTCTGTAAATACTTAGCAAACGGATTTTTAGGGTTTTTTGATAATGTAGGTAAATAAAGTATGAGTAAATAAAAGACAACAAGAATAAATCCAGCAAGTGGCCCAATCCTTTCTTTAGCAAAGGACAAGCCGGTTGTATTACTTAAGATGATCAAACATTCTCGAGGACACACTGGAATATTGTCAAGTGCTTTCGCTTCATATAGTTGATTAATCTTCTTTAGTTTGCTAAGTGTTGTGTGGCTGAACCTGTGCTAATGTACCGACCTTCCTAGGACTAATACATACTTGTGATTATTCCCCTTGCAAGCTTCCGCAAGTACAAGCAAGTAATTAAGGTAGAAACCTAACCACGGCTTTAAACTCTAAGACCCTGACATCCCTTGTGTAAAGGTTTCCTAACGGGGTTCAGGTTTCTGTCACTCCGGGAACCCCTACGATTAGTAGCCAAATACACAATGCATTACCCTAGGCCCATATAGGTGAAGTGTCATGTAGTCGATGTTCACATGACACCACTAGAAGAAATACACCACAACTTAAATATGAAACCATCGAATCTTTCTCAACACAATTCCACTACTAACAACATGACTTCTCCCATGTCCTCAAGAACAAAACAAACTACTCACAAGACATCATATGGATCATAATCAGAGATGGAATAATGATAAGTAACAATTTGAACATAAACAATAATTCAATGGTTCACTCAATAGCATCAACTACAAGGAGTAATCAACATCGGGAAAGTTTCCCCTAAGAACCATGCAAGATTCAACCCAATTGTTACAGCGGTATGGAGTGGTAATGATGGTGCTGGTGGAGATGATGGTGGTGATGATGATGATCCTGATGAAGTCTAGCTTGATGGTGGTGTTGATGGCTACGATCTCCCGTCTCCGGGAAGGAATTCCCCCGGCAGAATTCTGTCTACCGGAGAGATCGTTCTCTCTCAGTGTTTTACGCCCCGCAGAAGCGGCGGAATCTTTCTGTGGTTGCTCCCCGAGTCTTAGGGTTTCGGGAGGATAATATACGCCAGAGGGGAGAGCCCGGAGTGGGTCAGGGTAGCCACACCACCTGCTGGCGCGACCTAGGGCTGCCCGTGCCAGGGGGTGGTGTGGGCCCCCTGTGGCCCATATCCACTTCCCCTTCTCGCAATCTTCGTCTTCTAGAAAAATAGAATTTTCCATGTATTTTCCCGGATTTTCCGATCTTCGCGAATTTTGCCTCCAAACAACACCTTTTCGATCAGAATCCTGACTGCAGCGGCCCATGCTCCAAAAGTCATCAACCATGCAAAAACAGATGAAATAACATAAGTATCACCTCTTAATATGAAATATATCAATGAATAACAGTAAATTATGATATAGAATAGTGATGCAAAATGGACGTATCAAACCACAAAACTATGGGCTATAGCTGATGAAAACGGCTAGAAAACGCTAAATCGATGAGTTTTTTTGGTCATAACTCTCGAATATGTATCAGGTCTTAAGGTCGTTGTAAATCGCCCCGGAACTCCAAAACTGTTGGAAATAGCCCATAAAAACAGCCATAACGCAAAAAATACTTCTTAGTGATCCCCTCAAACATGTATCGGGTCTCATGGCCCATGCAAACTCCCATGGAACCCTAGAACTTTGGGCAATAGTTCATGAAAACGGCCACAAAACACGAAAACGACGAGTTTTTGGTCAAGCCCTTAAAAATGTATTACTGGGTCTCACATTCGTCATAAATCGCCTTGGAACTCCAAAACAGTTTGCAAAAGCTCATAAAAACGGCCATAAAACGTGAAAACGACGAGTTTTTGGTCATATCACTCGAACATGTATCGGGTCTTACGGTTATTGTAAATTGCCCTGGAACCCCAAAACTATGGGCAATAGCTCATGAAAACGGCCATAAAACGCGAAAAGGCGAGTTTTTGGTCAAGACTCTCGAACATGTATCGAGCCTTATGAGCCATGCAAATCCCCCTTGAACCCCATAACTACGGGCAATAGCTCATGAAAACAACCATCAAAACGAAAATGATGACTTTTTGGTCATGCCCTAAAACATGAATCGAGCCTTAGGGTCGTTGTAAACCGCCCTGGAACAACGAGGTTTTGGTCATAACTCCCATACATGCATGTATTGGGTTTCATGGCCCATGCAAATCCTCATGGAACCCTACAACTGTGGGCAATAGCTAATGAAAACGGCCATAAAACACAAAAACGATGATTTTTTGGTCATGCCCTAAAACATGTATGACTGGGTCTAACATTCATCGTAAATAGCCCTAGAACTCCAAAACGGTGGACAATAGCTCATAAAAATGGCCATAAAATACGAAAACGATGAGTTTTTGGTCATAACTCTTGAACATGTATCGGGTCTTAAGGTTGTTGTAAATCGCCCTAGAACCACAAAACTATGGGCAATAGCTCATGAAAACGGCCAGAAAATGCGAAAACGGTGAGTTTTTGGTCATAACTCTCGAGCATGTATCAGGTCTTAAGGTCGTTGTAAATCGCCTTGGAACCCCAAAACTTTTCGAAGTAGCCCATAAAAATAGCCATAACGCAAAAAAACTACTTCTTAGTGATCCCCTTAAACATGTATCGGTTCTTATGGTCATTGTAAATCACCCTAGAACGACAAAACTATAGGCAATAGCTCATGAAAACAGCCATAAAAGCGAAAACGGCGAGTTTTTGGCCATAGCTCTTAAACATGTATCGGGTCTCATGGCCCATGCAAATCCCCATGGAACCCTAGAAATTTGGGCAATAGCTCATGAAAACGACCACAAAACACGAAAACGACGAGTTTTTGGTCATGCCCTTAAAAATGTATTACTGGGTCTAACATTCATCGTAAATCGCCTTGGAACTCCAAAACAGTTTGCAATAGCTCATAAAAACAGCCATAAAACATGAAAACGGCGAGTTTTTGTTCATATCACTCGAACATGTATCGGGTCTTACGGTTATTGTAAATTGCCCTAGAACCCCAAAACTATGGGCAATAGCTCATGAAAACGGCCATAAAACGTGAAAACAGCGAGTTTTTGGTCATGACTCTTGAACATGTATGGGGCCTTACGAGCCATAGAAATCCCCCTTGAACCCCAAAACTATGGGCAATAGCTCATCAAAACAACCATCAAAACGAAAACGAGGAATTTTTGGTCATGCCCTAAAACATGAATCAGGTCTTAGGGTCGTTGTAAATCGCCCTGGAACGACAAGGTTTTGGTCATAACTCCCATACATGCATGTATTGGGTTTCATGGCCCATGCAAATCCCCATGGAACCCTAGAACTGTGGGCAATCGCTAATGAAAACGGCCATAAAACACAAAAACGATGATTTTTTTGGTCATGCCCTAAAACATGTATTACTGTGTCTAACATTCATCGTAAATAGCCCTAGAACTCCAAAACGGTGGACAATAGCTCATAAAAACGGCCATAAAATACGAAAACGATGAGTTTTTGGTCATAACTCTTGAACATGTATCGGGTCTTAAGGTTGTTGTAAATCGCCCTAGAACCACAAAACTATGGGTAATAGCTCATGAAAATGTGCAAAAAACACGAAAACGATGAGTTTTTGGTCACAACTCTCGAACATGTATCAGGTCTTAAGGTTGTTGTAAATCGTCCTGGAACCCCAAAACTTTTCGAAATAGCCCATAAAAATAGCCATAACGCAAAAAAACTACTTCTTAGTGATCCCCTCAAACATGTACCGGGTCTTATGGTCGTTGTAAATCACCCTAGAAGCACAAAACTGTAGGCAATAGCTCATGAAAATAGCCATAAAAGCGAAAATGGCGAGTTTTTGGTCATAGCTCTTAAATATGTATCGGGTCTCATGGCCCATGCAAATCTCCATGGAACCCTAGAAATTTGGCAATATCTCATGAAAACGACCACAAAACACGAAAACGACGAGTTTTTGGTCATGCCCTTAAAAATGTATTACTTGGTCTAACGTTCGTCAAAAATCGCCTTGGAACTCCATAACAGTGGGCAATAGCTCATAAAAACGGACATAAAATATGAAAACGAAGTGTTTTTGTCCATACCTCTTGAACATGTATTGGGTCTTAAGGTTGTTGTAAATCGCTCTAGAACCACAAAAATATGGGCAATAGCTCATGAAAACGGCCAGAAAACGCGCACACGACGAGTTTTTGGTCATAACTCTCGAACATGTATTAGGTCTTAAGGTCGTTGTAAATCGCCCTGGAACCCCAAAACTATTGGAAATAGCCCATAAAATAGCCATAACGCAAAAAACTACTTCTTAGTGATCCCCTCAAACATGTATCGGGTCTTACGGTCGTTGTAAATCAGCCAAGAACCCCGAAACTGTAGGCAATAGCTCATGAAAACATCCATAAAATCGAAATGGTGAGTTTTTGGTCATAGCTCCCAAACATGCATGTATTGGGTTTCATGGTCCATGCAAATCCCCATGGAACCCTATAACTGTGGGCAATAGCTAATGAAAACGGCCATAAAACACAAAAATGATGATTTTTTGGTCATGCCCTAAAACATGTATTTACTGGGTCTAACATTCGTCGTAAATAGCCCTAGAACTCCAAAATGGTGGACAATAGCTCATAAAAATGGCCATAAAATGCGAAAACAACAAGTTTATGGTCATAACTCTCGAACATGTATCAGGTATTAAGGTCGTTGTAAATCGCCCTGGAACCACACAACTATGGGCAATAGCTCATGAAAATGGCGAGAAAACGCGAAAACGACGAGTTTTTGGTCATAACTCTCGAACATGTATCAGGTCTTTAGGTTATTGTAAATCACCCTAGAACCATAAAACAATCGGCAACAGCTCATGAAAACAGCCATAAAACACGAAAACGACGAGTTTTTAATCATATTGTAAAACATGAATTGGGTCTTAGGGTCGTTGTAAATCACCCTAGAACCCCAAAACTGTTGGAAATAGCCCATAAAAAGAGCCATAACGCAAAAAAACAAGGTCTTAGTCATCCCCCAAACATGTATTGGGTCTTATGGTCATTGTAAATCACCCTAGAACCCCAAAACTGTAGGTAATAACTCATGAAAATGGCCATAAAAAGAGAAAACGACGAGTTTTTGGTCATAGCTCTCAAACATGTATCGGGTCTAATGGCCCATCCAAATCCACATGGAACCCGAGAACTTTGGGCAATAGCTCATGAAAACGGCCACAAAACACAAAAATGATGATTTTTTGGCCATGCCCTTAAAAATGTATTTTTGGGTCTAATATTCGTCGTAGATCTCCTTGGAACTCCAAAATAGTGGGCAATATCTCATAAAAATGGCCATAAAATGTGAAAACGATGAGCGTTTGGTCATATCACTCGAACATGTATCGGGTCTTACGGTCAATCTAAATTTTCGTGGAACCCCAAAACCATGGGCTCATGAAAACAACCATAAAACGCGAAAACACCGAGGTTTTGGTCATGAATCTCATACATGTATCGGGCCTTACAGGCCATGCAAATCCCCCTTGAACCCCAAAACTACGGGCATTAGCTCATGAAAACAACAATAAAAACGAAAACGACGAATTTTTGGTCAAGCCCTAAAACATGAATCGGGTCTTAGGGTTGTTGTAAATCGCCCTAGAACAACGAGGTTATGGTCATAACTCCCAAACATGCTTGTATTGGGTTTCATGGCCCATGCAAATCCCCATGGAACCCTAGAACTGTGGGAAATAACTAATGAAAACTGCCAACCGAGGCAGCCGACTAAGAGTTAGTCGGATGAATCACTTATCTTTGATCGAGAAAGAGAGTCAGACTATTTAAGGGATGACGATCATTCGCCTATAGTCCGACAAGGTATATCGTGAGGCAAAAGGGACTCAGACAAAACTCGCATTGGAAGGTATGTCGTCATGACTTATTGGTACTTGGGAGTTGGCACGTTCTGCTAGGAGCCGCTACCAACTGATCGATCACGAGTGAGACTCGGAATCGTGTCCGGGTTACCATGAGTCTGTCGGGTCACACACTTAAGAGCGGGAGCAGTTTGGGTTAGACCCAAACAGGAAACCTATTTGGGTTGGACCCAAATAGTGACATGGACTTAGTCAGCAAGTGAGACTTGGAGTGGCAAATATAGGCCTTTTAGTGAATGGGCCACAAGTGAGTGGAGCCCACTTTCACTCCCTATATAAGCTGGGGCACAGGTGCTTAGAGCACAAGGTTAGGTCACTCCATGTGTTGGAAACCCTAGCTCCAGTCCAGTCCTGTCGCTGCCGTACCGGACCTAGCAGTCCATCGTCGGCGCTCCTCCTCGTACGTGTGGATACCGGCGGAGGTGCTGTACGATTCAGCACTTCGACGATCATGAAGAAAGAACGGATCGTGGATCGTGGAACCAGAATGGATCGCGAGGACTGCACTGCATCAAGCGACGTGCTTCATCAATTCCGCAACTGTGTGTCTAGTGGTAATCCTCGTGGCCTTCTACCTGAGCTAGATCTTGGGATCACCGCATAAGAAAAGGTTTTGTTTTTCTCTCCGTGGCCCAACAGTGGTATCAGAGTGTTAGCTTCTGGTTTTAGGATCGAGATCATGCATATGTGATATGCGGTTGGCGTTAGATTGGATCTAATTGCAGTTTTGGTGGTCGATCTATGAGATAGATCGGTTTTGTACAGAGTTGATTGGATCAACTGTACTAGGGGGAATGGATGATCTGGTTTCCGTGATCTAACTGCTAAGGTCATGGAACGACATACCCCTACCGGTCGGCTTCCACCATCGGGGTAGACTGTGACACGTAAACCCGGATGCGGTGATCGAAGATCAAAGAGTTTGGTCAAATCGGAGTCCGGATCAGATTTGGGTAAAATTGTTTTATCCGATGACGAAATCCATGTCCGGAATGCAGATGAGATATGTGTTTTTCGGAACCGCCGGCTTCGCCCTATCGTAGCGCCTTAGATGTCGTTGCGAGTTCCACAGCGCCGGTAGATATCGTATCTATGCATAACTTGTTTTTGCAGGATGATGTTGTGAATGGTATGGCTTATGTGCATGTGATGTGTGTAATCCATACGTGATCTGCGTATCACGGTTTTTGTCAACCGGCTGGAGCCTAGGTGCTGTCATCTTATTGTATAACAGCCTGCGTGTCGGATTCTCTGTGTAATTTGCATTACTAGCTAGTGTAGTTGTTTGGAGAATCCGTATGGCATGCAAGTCGGTGTACAAGTCGGCTACATGGTGTAAAATGGCACATGACAAGAGTTGACATGAGTCGGATTACAGGCTTTATGGAGAAGGAGATCACCATGAAGAGAGCCATACCATTTCACATTATAATTGCCTTATTTTGTGTTATTGTTATGTCTCTGTTTTACCTCTATTAGATAGTTGGTAGAAAGTAATCCCTCAAAGAAGGTCTAGTCAGTTTCCCCGCCAGTGCTGCACCATCACAAGTCGGACATTTTTGATAGTGGGCTCATAAAATTGAGGTGCTATCAATTCTTTCCGGCTAGGTGGGTTCGAGTCGGACTCTTACAGCGGAAGCACTTGGTAATCTAGACAGGTCTATCACAACGGTTGTGGGACTTGGGTAAAAGTCGGATGGGAGCCGGGGAATGTGATGCCACCCATCCAACAGGAGTCGTATGAGATACGATTGACAAGGAGTTGTCTACCTAGATCACTTGACGGCTAGCAGTGATGCTAAAGCTCACTAGTCTACTTGCTTATTTAGGGTCCTAAATCACTAAGTGACCATCGGAGGGGTGTTGGTTCTAGTGGGAGCATAAATATTAAAAGGTTTAATATGCTTGCTCTTTTATGGATACATGTCTTAAGTGTTTTGCATATTTTCTGTTGTAGATCAATGGCACCTAGCAGTCTTCCTCAGATTTCCGGTTTTGCTTTGAGAACCATCTTAGAGAAAGATAAGCTGAATGGAACTAACTTCACCAACTGGTATCGTAATCTTAGAATTGTTCTCAAACAAGAATAGAGGGATCATGTCCTAGACAACCCACTTCCAGCTGAGCCGGATGAGAATGTGACTGTCGCAGCCACCAATGCCTACCGTCGGATTTGTGATGAATCCACAGAGATTAGCTGTCTTATGCTTGCTCACATGGAACCGGACTTGCAGTAGAAGTTCGAGAATGTTGAGGCCTACGATATGATCGAAAGCCTCAAAAGTATGTTCCAGGATCAGGCAAAGACTGAGAGGTATCAAGTCTCTCAGGCTTTGTTGAGCTGCAAGCTTAAGGATGGAGATCCACTGAGTCCGCATGTGATCAAGATGGTTGGTTACGTGCAGTCTCTGGAAAGACTTGGCTACCCCATAAGCGAAGAGTTCGCTACAGACATAATTCTGAACGCTCTTCCTAGTGCGTATGGTCAGTTCATATCGAACTAACACATGCATGGTATGGACAAGAAGCTCACTGAATTACATGGGATGCTCAAGAAGGCTGAGGCGGATCTCAAGAAAGGTGCTAGTCAAGTGTTGATGGTACAAAACAAGGCTAGGTTCAAGAAGAGTTCTTGGACTAAGAAGAAGAAGGCAAAGTGAGGAGGTAAGGCTGAGGACCCAGTCCAAAGCGCTTCCTCAGGGACTAAGCCATCTCCTGCAGCCGGATCCACTTGCTTCTACTGCAAGTCGGATGGCCACTGGAAGAGGAATTGCAGCAAGTATCTGGCTGACAAAGCCAAGAGCGGAGGTGTGACTTCCGGCTCAGGTACGCTTGTTTGCAATGTTATAGACATTTATCTTGCTGATGCACCTGGTAGTTCTTGGGTATATGATACCGGATCAGTCATTCACATATGCAACTCGTTGCAGGAACTAGTAAGAACTAGGAGCGTGGCAAGAGGCGAGGTTGACATTCGGGTCAGCAACAAAGCAAGAGTTGCTGCGTTGGAAGTCGACACGATGCAACTTCATTTACCTTCCGGATTCTAAATGGAGCTGAATAATTGTTATTATGTTCTAGTGCTTAGTCAAAACATTATTTCTGCCTCATGTTTGATGAGACAGGGCTATGAGTCAAATATTAAGAATAATGGTTGTTCTTTATATTTGAATGATATGTTTCACGGCTTTGCACCCATCCAGGATGGGTTATTTATTTTGAATCTTGAGGGTGAATCTGTCTTTAACATAAATGTGAAAAGGTTAAAACCAAATGATCTAAATATGACTTACTTTTGGCATTGGCGGATTGGTCATATAAGTTGTAAACGCATGAAGATTGACGATGGACTCCTAACTTCGTTCGACTTAGAGTTGTTCGAGACATGTGAATCCTGCCTTCTCAGCAAGATGGCCAAGACACCTTTTGCAAAGAGTTGTGAAAGGGCGTCCGACTTATTGGGACTAGTACATAGTGATGTATGTGGCCCAATGAGCACGACAACCAGAGGTGGTTATGAGTACTTCATTACCTTCACTGATGATTTGAGTAGATATGGATATATCTAGTTGATGAAACATAAGTCGGAAGCCTTTGAAAAGTTCAAGGAATTCCAGAATGAGGTACAAAATCAACTTGGCAAGAAAATAAAGTTTCTTCGGTCCGACCGAGGAGGCGAGTACATGAGCCATGAGTTTGATGACCATCTGAAGAGTTGTGGAATAGTTCCCCAGCTCACTCCTCCAGGAACGCCGCAGAGAAACGGTGTATCTGAAAGGAGGAATCGGACCTTGTTGGACATGGTATGATCAATGATGAGTCGGACATATCTGCCTTTATCATTTGGGGGTTATTGTCTAGAAACTGCAACATTCACACTAAACAGAGTACCATCAAAGTCGGTAGAAAAGACACCGCATGAGATGTGGACTGGCAAGAAGCCAAGTTTGTCTTTTCTCAAGATTTGGGGTTGTGAAGCTTTTGTCAAGCGACTTCAGTCGGACAAGCTTACAGCTAAGTTGGATAAGTGTATTTTCGTGGGGTATCCGAGGGAAACCTTGGGTTACTACTTCTACAACCGAGAAGAGGGCAAAGTGTTTGTCGCTCGAAACGGTGTCTTCCTTGAGAAAGAGTTTCTCAGTCGGGGAGTCAGTGGGAGCATGGTGCAACTCGAAGAATATCGAGAGGTATCGGCCAGTAGCGAGTCGGCAAAAGCCTTGGAGGTTGAGCCGGTCGTGGTACCAGAGCCGGAAACAGCACCGACACTACGAAGATCGGCCAGATTGCGAAGTGTTCGTGATGTGTTACTGTTAGACAGTGATGAGCCGGCAACTTATTCGGAAGCGATGGTGGGTTCGAATTCTGAGTCATGGCTTGGATCCATGAGATCCGAGTTAAAGTCCATGGATGAAAATCAAGTTTGGAACTTGGTTGATCTGCCAGACGGTGCAAGACCCGTCGAGTGCAAATGGGTCTTCAAGAAGAAAACTGATATGGATGGAAATGTTTCTATCTATAAGGCACGGCTTGTCGCGAAGGGGTTCCGACAAGTTCAAGGAGTTGACTACGATGAGACTTTCTCTCCCGTGGCGATGCTTAAATCAGTTTGGATCATGTTAGCTATAGCAGCCTATTTCGATTATGAGATATGGCAGATGGATGTCAAAACGGCTTTCCTTAATGGAAATTTAACCGAGGATGTGTATATGATACAGACCGAGGGTTTTGTTGATCCGGATAATGCTGACAAGGTATGCAAACTTCAGAAATCCATTTATGGGTTGAAGCAAGCATCTCGGAGTTGGAACATTCGCTTTGATGAGGTAGTCAAATCATTTGGCTTCATCAAGAGTGATCATGATTCTTGTTTATACAAGAAGTTTAGTGGGAGAAAAGTAAACTTTCTGATCTTATATGTGGATGACATATTACTGATTGGAAATGATGTCCAGATGTTGCAAGAGACCAAGGAATCATTGGAAAAGAGTTTTTCGATGAAAGACTTGGGTGAGGCGACTTACATACTAGGAATCCGGATCTATAGAGATAGATCAAGACGGCTCATTGGATTGAGTCAAAGTACATATTTGGACAAAGTATTGAAGAAGTTCAATATGGAATCATCTAAGAAGGGGTTCTTACTGATGTCCCATGGCGTGAAACTTAGCAAGACTCAGTGTCCTTCGACAACTGATGAGCGAAGTTGGATGAGTGCGATTCCGTATGCTTCTGCAGTCGGATCCATCATTTACGCTATGATTTGTACTAGGCCGGATGTTTCCTATGCTCTAAGTGTTGTGAGCAGGTACCAGGCTGACCCTGGAGAAATCCACTGGGCAGCAGCTAAAAATATCCTAAAGTACTTGAGAAGGACTAAGGATATGTTCCTAGTTTATGGAGGTGAGGATGAACTCAGTGTAAAGGGTTACACGGATGTGAGTTATCTCACTGACTCGGATGATTCTCGTTCGCAATCTGGATATGTGTTTGTAATAAACGGAGGGGCTGTGAGCTGGAAGAGTTCCAAGCAAGAGACGGTGTCTGCGTCTACAACAGAGGCTGAGTATATTGCTGCCTCGGAGGCGGCAAAAGAAGCCGTCTGGATGAGGAATTTCCTCATAGATCTTGGTGTGGTTCAGGGCTCGTCCAATCTATTAGATGTGTATTGTGGCAACAATGGTGCTATTGCACAAGCCAAGGATCCTAGACAACACCAGAAGAACAAACATACACTCATGCAGTACCACCTTATTCGCCAGTTCGTGGATCAAGGTGATATCAAGTTATGCAAGGTACACACAGATGCAAACATTGTGGATCCGTTGACAAAGCCACTTCCATAGCCAAAGCATGAGGCGCACCTGAGAGCTATGGGCATTAGATGCCTAGACATGTGATGTCAGATGATTGACTCTAGTGCAAGTGGGAGACTGTTGGGAATATGCCCTAGAGGCAATCATGTATGATGTTATTCCCAATGTATTCATAAGGTTATGGTCCATGTATGAACTGCTGATATGTATCATCGAATGTGTGATTTGATTGTGGAACTATAAATTCATGTTGTTCATACTAATTGTCCTTGGTCATTGAGGTTGTGCTGGACACACAACTTAGACCAATGTGAAAGTCGGCAGATGACTAGGTTCCACTTGTCATGGGCATGGAGATGCTATTCCGACTTACACGGATTCGGCTAAAGAGTTTAGCGAGTCGGACTGACCCATATTGAGATGCAACGAACAAGTCGTCATTTGCATGTCTCAATCAATGTAATCCTTAGACCTGAAGTTATTGCACAATCCGAGTTGAGGATCACCGACTTAGGTTCTGTCAAACGTTGTTCCGTCACTGGGCAGTTATAAAGGCGGAGTTCGGGTCGACTGAGAATCAAGCTGCGTGATGTGAATACCTAGACGGGATTTTTTCCCCTCCATCCGAAGAGATATTCTCTGGGCCCTCTCGGAAGATATGATTCGGAAAGCATGGCCATGCACGTCTCGGATAAGTGTTAACCGAGGCAGCCGACTAAGAGTTAGTCGGATGAATCACTTATCTCGGATCGAGAAAGAGAGTCGGACTATTTAAGGGATGATGATCATTCGCCTATAGTACGACAAGGTATATCGTGAGGCAAAAGGGACTCAGACAAAACTCGCATTGGAAGGTATGTCATCATGACTTATTGGTACTTGGGAGTTGTCACGTTCTACTAGGAGCCGCTACCAACTGATCGATCACGAGTGAGACTCGGAATCGTGTCCGGGTTACCATGAGCCTGTCGGGTCACACAATTAAGAGCGGGAGCAGTTTGGGTTAGACCCAAACAGGAAACCTATTTGGGTTGGACCCAAATAGTGACATGGACTTAGTTAGCAAGTGAGACTTGTAGTGGCAAATATAGGCCTTTTAGTGAATGGGACACAAGTGAGTGGAGCCCACTTTCACTCCCTATATAAGCTGGGGCACAGGTGCTTAGAGCACAAGGTTAGGTCACTCCATGTGTTGGAAACCCTAGCTCCAGTCCAGTCCTGTCGCCGCCGTACCGGACCTAACAGTCCATCGCCGGTGCTCCTCCTCGTACGTGTGGATACCGGTGGAGGTGCTGTACGATTCAGCACTTCGACGATCGTGAAGAAAGAACGGATCGTGGATCGTGGAACCGGAACGGATCGCGAGGACTGCACTGCATCAAGCGCCGTGCTTCATCAATTCCACAACTGCGCGTCTAGTGGTAATCCTCGTGGCCTTCTACCTGAGCTGGATCTTGGGATCACCGCGTAAGAAAAGGTTTTGTTTTTCTCTGCGTGGCCCAACACAACGACCATTAGACCCGATACATGTTTGACAATTTTAACCAAAAATTGCCGATTTCGCATATTATGGCCGGTTTCATGAGTTATTGCCCACAGTTTTGGGGTTCCAGGGTGATTTACAACGACCCTAAGACCCGATACATGTTTGACAGTTATGACCAAAAACTCGTCGTTTTTCACGTTTTATGGACGTTTTCGTGAGCTACGGCATCGTGTTTTGGCACTCTTGGGGGATTTACAACGATCCTAAGACCCGATACATGTTTGAGAGTTATGACCAAAAACTCATCGTTTTCGCATTTTAGGGTCATTGTCATGAGTTATTCCACACTGTTTTGGTGCTCCACGGGGATTTGCATGGACCATTAGCCCCAATCCATGTTTAAGGGGATGACCAACAATTCATCGTTCTTGTGTTTTATGACCGTTTTCATTAGCTATTCCACAGTTCTAGGATTTCAGGGCGAATTACGACGATAATTAAACCAGATACATGTTTGACAATTTTAACCAAAAAATTGTCGATTTCGCATATTATGGCTGTTTTCCTGAGTTATTGCCCACACTTTTTGGGTTCCAGGATGATTTACAACGACCGTAAGACCCGATACATGTTTGAGAGTTATGACCAAAAACTCGTCGTTTTTCACAATTTATGGCCGTTTTCGTGAGCTATGGCACACAGTTTTGGCGCTCTTGGGGGATTTACAACGATCCTAAGACCCGATACATGTTTGAGAGTTATGACCAAAAACTCATCGTTTTCGCGTTTTAGGGTCATTGTCATGAGTTATTCCACACTGTTTTGGTGCTCCACAGGGATTTGCATGGACCATTAGCCTTGATCCATGTTTAAGGGGATGACCAACAATTCGTCGTTCTTGTGTTTTATCACTGTTTCATCAGCTATTCCACAATTCTAGGATTTCAGGACGAATTACGACGGCCATTAAACCTGAAACATGTTTGACAATTTTAACTAAAAATGCTTGATTTCGCATATTATGGCCGTTTTCATGAGTTATTGCCCACAGTTTTTGGGTTCCTTGGTGATTTACAACGACCCTAAGACCCGATACATGTTTGAGAGTTATGACCAAAACTCGTCGTTTTTCATGTTTTATGGCCGTTTTCGTGAGCTATCGCACAGTGTTTTGGCGCTCTTGGGGGATTTACAACGATCCTAAGACCCGATACATGTTTGAGAGTTATGACCAAAAACTCATCGTTTTCGTGTTTCAGGGTCATTTTCATGAGATATTCCACACTGTTTTGGTGCTCCACGGGGATTTGCATGGACCATTAGACCCGATGCATCTTTAAGGGGATGACCAACAATTCGTCGTTCTTGTGTTTTATGACCGTTTTCATTAGCTATTCCACAGTTCTAGGGTTTCAGGGTGAATTATGACGACCATTAGACCCGATACATGTTTGACAATTTTAACCAAAAAATTGTTGATTTCGCATATTATGGCCGTTTTCCTGAGTTATTGCCCAAAGTTTTGGGGTTCTAGGATGATTTACAACGACCCTAAGACCCGATACATGTTTGAGAGTTATGACGAAAAACTCGTCGTTTTTCACAATTTATGGCCGTTTTCGTGAGCTATGGCACACAGTTTTGGCGCTCTTGGGGGATTTACAACGATCCTAAGACCCGATACATGTTTGAGATTTATGACCAAAAACTCGTCGTTTTCGCGTTTTAGGGTCATTGTCATGAGTTATTCCACACTGTTTTGGTGCTCGACGGGGATTTGCATGGACCATTAGACCCGATGCATGTATAAGGGGATGACCAACAATTCGTCGTTCTTGTGTTTTATGACTGTTTTCATGAGCTATTCCACAGTTCTAGGGTTTCAGGGCGAATTACAACGACCATTAGACCCTATACATGTTTGACAATTTTAACGAAAAAATTATCGATTTCGCATATTATGGCCGTTTTCATGAGTTATTGCCCACAGTTTTGGGGTTCCTGGGTGATTTACAACGACCCTAAGACCCGATACATATTTGAGAGTTATGACCAAAACTCGTCGTTTTTCATGTTTTATGGCCGTTTTCGTGAGCTATGGCATAGTGTTTTGGCGCTCTTGGGGGATTTACAACGATCCTAAGACCCGACACATGTTTGAGAGTTATGACCAAAAACTCATCGTTTTCGCGTTTGAGGGTCATTTTCATGAGTTATTCCACACTGTTTTGGTGCTCCACGGGGATTTGCATGGACCATTAGACCCGATGCATGTTTAAGGGGATGACCAACAATTCATCGTTCTTGTGTTTTATGACCGTTTTCATGAGCTATTCCATAGTTCTAGGGTTTCAGGACGAATTACAACGACCATTAGACCCGATACATGTTTGACAATTTTAACGAAAAATTATCGATTTCGCATATTATGGTAGTTTTCATGAGCTATGGCCCACAGTTTTGGGGTTCCAGGGTGATTTACAACGACCCTAAGACCTGATACATGTTTGCGAGTTATGACCAAAACTCGTCGTTTTTCACGTTTTATGGCCGTTTTCATGAGCTATGGCACACTGTTTTGGCGCTCTTGGGGGATTTACAACGATCCTAAGACCCGATACATGTTTGAGAGTTATGACCAAAAACTCATCGTTTTCGCGTTTTAGGGGCATTGTCATGAGTTATTCCACACTGTTTTGGTGCTCCACAGGGATTTGCATGGACCATTAGCCCCGATCCATGTTTAAGGGGATGACCAACAATTCGTCGTTCTTGTGTTTTATGACCGTTTTCATTAGCTATTCCACAGTTCTAGGGTTTCAGGGCGAATTACAACGACCATTAAACCTGATACATGTTTGACAATTTTAACCAAAAAATTGTCGATTTCGCATATTATGGCCGTTTTCCTGAGTTATTGCCCACAGATTTAGGGTTCCAGGATGATTTACCACGACCCTAAGACCCGATACATGTTTGAGAGTTATGACCAAAAACTCGTCGTTTTTCACGTTTTATGGCCGTTTTCGTGAGCTATGGCACACTGTTTTGGCGCTCTTGGGGGATTTACAATGATCCTAAGACCCGATAAATGTTTAAGAGTTATGACCAAAAACTCATCGTTTTCGCGTTTTAGGGTCATTTTCATGAGTTATTCCACACTGTTTTGGTGCTCCACGGGGATTTGCATGGACCATTAGACCCGATTCATGTTTAAGGGGATGACCAACAATTCGTCGTTCTTGTGTTTTATGACCGTTTTCATGAGCTATTCCACAGTTCTAGGGTTTCAGGGCGAATTACAACGACCATTAGACCCGATACATGTTTCACAATTTTTACCAAAAAATTGTCGATTTTGCATATAATGGCCGTTTTCATGAGTTATTGCCCAAAGTTTTGGGGTTCCACGGTGATTTACAACGACCCTAAGACCCGATACATGTTTGAGAGTTATGACAAAAAACTCGTCGTTTTTCACGTTTTATGGCCGTTTTCGTGAGCTATGGCACACTATTTGGCGCTCTTGGGGGATTTACAACGATCCTAAGACCCGATACATGTTTGAGAGTTATGACCAAAAACTCATCGTTTTCATGTTGTAGGGTCATTTTCATGAGTTATTCCACACTGTTTTGGTGCTCCACGGGGATTTGCATGGACCATTAGCCCTGATGCATGTTTAAGGGGATGACCAACAATTCGTCGTTCTTGCGTTTTATGATTGTTTTCATTAGCTATTCCATAGTTCTAGGGTTTCAGGGCGAATTACAACGACCATTAGATCCGATACATGTTTGACAATTTTAAGTAAAAAATTATCGATTTCGCATATTATGGCCATTTTCATGAGTTATTGCCCACAGTTTTGGGGTTCTAGGGTGATTTACAACGACCCTAAGACCTGATACATGTTTGAGAGTTATGACCAAAAACTCGTCGTTTTTCACGTTTTATGGCCGTTTTCGTGAGCTATGGCACACTGTTTTGGCGCTCTTGGGGGATTTACAACGATCCTAAGACCCGATAAATGTTTGAGAGTTATGACGAAAAACTCATCGTTTTCGCGGTTTAGGGTCATTTTCATGAGTTATTCCACACTGTTTTGGTGCTCCACGGGGATTTGCATGGACCATTAGACCCGATGCATGTTTAAGGGGATGACCAACAATTCGTCGTTCTTGTGTTTTATGACCGTTTTCCTGAGCTATTCCAGAGTTCTAGGGTTTCAGGGCGAATTACAACGACCATTAGACCCGATACATGTTTGACAATTTTAACCAAAAAATTGTCGATTTCGCATATAATGGCTGTTTTCATGAGTTATTGCCCAAAGTTTTGGGGTTGTAGGGTGATTTACAACAACCCTAAGACCCGATACATGTTTGAGAGTTATGACAAAAAACTTGTCATTTTTCATGTTTTATGACCGTTTTCGTGAGCTATGGCACACTGTTTTGGCGCTCTTGGGGGATTTACAACGATCCTAAGACCCGATACATGTTTGAGAGTTATGACCAAAAACTCATCGTTTTCGCGTTTTAGGGGCATTGTCATGAGTTATTCCACACTGTTTTGGTGCTCCACGGGGATTTGCATGGACCATTAGCCCCGATCCATGTTTAAGGGGATGACCAATAATTCGTCGTTCTTGTGTTTCATGATCGTTTTCATTAGCTATTCCACAGTTCTAGGGTTTCAGGGCCAATTACGACGACCATTAAGCCTGATACATGTTCGACAATTTTAACCAAAAAATTGTCGATTTCTCATATTATGGCCGTTTTCCTGAGTTATTGCCCACAGATTTGGGGTTCCAGGATGATTTACAATGATCCTAAGACCTGATACATGTTTGAGAGTTATGACCAAAAACTCGTCGTTTTTCACGTTTTATGGCCGTTTTCGTGAGCTATGGCACACTGTTTTGGCGCTCTTGGGGGATTTACAACGATACTAAGACCCGATAAATGTTTGAGAGTTATGACCAAAAACTCATCGTTTTCGTGTTTTAGGGTCATTTTCATGAGTTATTCCACACTGTTTTGGTGCTCCACGGGGATTGGCATGGACCATTAGACCCGATGCATGTTTAAGGGGATGACCAACAATTCGTCGTTCTTGTGTTTTATGACCGTTTTCATGAGCTATTCCACAGTTCTAGGGTTTCAGGGCGAATTACAACGACCATTAGACCCGATACATGTTTGACAATTACAACCAAAAAATTGTCGATTTCGCATATAATGGCTGTTTTCATGAGTTATTGCCCAAAGTTTTGGGGTTCTAGGGTGATTTACAACGACCCTAAGACCCGATACATGTTTGAGAGTTATGACAAAAAACTCGTCGTTTTCACGTTTTATGACCGTTTTCGTGAGCTATGGCACACTGTTTTGGCGCTCTTGGGGGATTTAAATGATCCTAAGACCCGATACATGTTTGAGAGTTATGACCAAAAACTCATCGTTTTCGCGTTTTAGGGGCATTGTCATGAGTTATTCCACACTGTTTTGGTGCTCCACGGGGATTTGCATCGACCATTAGCCCCGATCCATGTTTAAGGGGATGACCAACAATTCGTCGTTCTTGTGTTTTATGACCGTTTTCATTAGCTATTCCACAGTTCTAGGGTTTCAGGGCGAATTACGACGACCATTAAACCTGATACATGTTCGATAATTTTAACGAAAAAATTATCGATTTCGCATATTATGGCCGTTTTCATAAGTTATTGCCCACAGTTTTGGGGTTCCAGGGTGATTTACAACGAGCCTAAGACCTGATACATGTTTGAGAGTTATGACCAAAACTCGTCGTTTTTCACGTTTTATGGCCGTTTTCGTGAGCTATGGCACACAGTTTTGGCCCTCTTGGGGGATTTACAACGATCCTAAGACCCGATACATGTTTGAGAGTTATGACCAAAAACTCATCGTTTTCGCGTTTTAGGGTCATTGTCATGAGTTATTCCACACTGTTTTGGTGCTCCACGGGGATTTGCATGGACCATTAGCCTTGATCCATGTTTAAGGGGATGACCAACAATTCGTCGTTCTTGTGTTTTATCACAGTTTTCATCAGCTATTGCACAATTCTAGGATTTCAGGGCGAATTACGACGACCATTAAACCTGAAACATGTTTGACAATTTTAACTAAAAATTGTCGATTTCGCATATTATGGTCGTTTTCCTGAGTTATTGCCCACAGTTTTTGGGGTTCCAGGATGATTTACAACGACCCTAAGACCCGATACATGTTTGTGAGTTATGACCAAAAACTCGTCATTTTTCACAATGTATGGCCGTTTTCGTGAGCTATGGCACAAAGTTTTGGCGCTCTTGGGGGATTTACAACGATCCTAAGACCCGATACATGTTTGAGAGTTATGACCAAAAACTCATCGTTTTCGTGTTTTAGGGTCATTGTCATGAGTTATTCCACACTGTTTTGGTGCTCGACGGGGATTTGTATGGACCATTAGACCCGATGCATGTATAAGGGGATGACCAACAATTCGTTGTTCTTGTGTTTTATGACTGTTTGCATCAGCTATTCCAGAGTTCTAGGGTTTCAGAGCGAATTACAACAACCATTAGACCCGATACATGTTTGACAATTTTAACGAAAAAATTATCGATTTCGCATATTATGGCCGTTTTCATGAGTTATTGCCCACAGTTTTTGGGTTCCTGGGTGATTTACAACGACCCTAAGACCTGATACATGTTTGAGAGTTATGACCAAAACTCGTCGTTTTTCATGTTTTATGGCCGTTTTCGTGAGCTATGCCACAGTGTTTTGGCGCTCTTGGGGGATTTACAACGATCCTAAGACCCGATACATGTTTGAGAGTTATGACCAAAAACTCATCGTTTTCGCGTTTCAGGGTCATTTTCATGAGATATTCCACACTGTTTTGGAGCTCCACGGGGATTTGCATGGACCATTAGACCCGATGCGTGTTTAAGGGGATGACCAACAATTCGTCGTTCTTGTGTTTTATGACCGTTTTCATTAGCTATTCCACAGTTCTAGGGTTTCAGGGCGAATTACGACGACCATTAGACCCGATACATGTTTGACAATTTTAACCAAAAAATTGTCGATTTCGCATATAATGGCTGTTTTCATGAGTTATTGCCCAAAGTTTTGGGGTTGTAGGGTGATTTACAACAACCCTAAGACCCGATACATGTTTGAGAGTTATGACTAAAAACTCGTCATTTTTCACGTTTTATGACCGTTTTCGTGAGCTATGGCACACTGTTTTGGCGCTCTTGGGGGATTTACAACGATCCTAAGACCCGATACATGTTTGAGAGTTATGACCAAAAACTCATCGTTTTTCACGTTTTATGGCCGTTTTCTTGAGCTATGGCACAATAGTTTGGCGCTCTTGGGGGATTTACAACGATCCTAAGACCCGATACATGTTTGAGAGTTATGACCAAAAACTCATCGTTTTCGCGTTTTAGGGTCATTTTCATGAGTTATTCCACACTGTTTTGGTGCTCCACGGGGATTTGCATGGACCATTAGATCCGATGCATGTTTAAGGGGATGACCAACAATTCATCGTTCTTGTGTTTTATGACCGTTTTCATGAGCTATTCCATAGTTCTAGGGTTTCAGGACGAATTACAACGACCATTAGACCCGATACATGTTTGACAATTTTAACGAAAAAATTATCGATTTCGCATATTATGGCAGTTTTCATGAGCTATTGCCCACAGTTTTGGGGTTCTAGGGTGATTTACAACGACCCTAAGACCCGATACATGTTTGCGAGTTATGACCAAAACTCGTCGTTTTTCACGTTTTATGGCCGTTTTCATGAGCTATGGTACACTGTTTTGGCGCTCTTGGGGGATTTACAACGATCCTAAGACCCGATACATGTTTGAGAGTTATGACCAAAAACTCACCGTTTTCGCGTTTTAGGGGCATTGTCATGAGTTATTCCACACTGTTTTGGTTCTCCACGGGGATTTGCATGGACCATTAGCCCCGATCCATGTTTAAGGGGATGACCAACAATTCGTCTTTCTTGTGTTTTATGACCGTTTTCATTAGCTATTCCACAGTTCTAGGGTTTTAGGGCAAATTACGACGACCATTAAACCTGATACATGTTTGACAATTTTAACCAAAAAATTGTCGATTTCGCATATTATGGCCGTTTTCCTGAGTTATTGCCCACAGATTTAGGGTTCCAGGATGATTTACAACGACCCTAAGACCCGATACATGTTTGAGAGTTATCACCAAAAACTCGTCGTTTTTCACGTTTTATGGCCGTTTTCGTGAGCTATGGCACACTGTTTTGGCGCACTTGGGGGATTTACAACGATCCTAAGTCCCGATAAATGTTTGAGAGTTATCACCAAAAACTCATCGTTTTCGCGTTTTAGGGTCATTGTCATGAGTTATTCCACACTGTTTTGGTGCTCCACGGAGATTTGCATGGACCATTAGACCCCATCCATGTTTAAGGGGATGACCAACAATTCGTCGTTCTTGTATTTTATGACCGTTTTCATTAGCTATTCCACAGTTCTAGGGTTTCAGGGTGAATTATGACGACCATTAGACCCGATACATGTTTGACAATTTTAACCAAAAAATTGTTGATTTCGCATATTATGGCCGTTTTCCTGAGTTATTGCCCAAAGTTTTGGGGTTCTAGGATGATTTACAACGACCCTAAGACCCGATACATGTTTGAGAGTTATGACGAAAAACTCGTCGTTTTTCACAATTTATGGCCGTTTTCGTGAGCTATGGCACACAGTTTTGGCGCTCTTGGGGGATTTACAACGATCCTAAGACCCGATACATGTTTGAGAGTTATGACCAAAAACTCGTCGTTTTCGCGTTTTAGGGTCATTGTCATGAGTTATTCCACACTGTTTTGGTGCTCGACGGGGATTTGCATGGACCATTAGACCCGATTCATGTATAAGGGGATGACCAACAATTCGTCGTTCTTGTGTTTTATGACTGTTTTCATGAGCTATTCCACAGTTCTAGGGTTTCAGGGCGAATTACGACGACCATTAGACCTGATACATGTTTGACAATTTTAACGAAAAAATTATCGATTTCGCATATTATGGCAGTTTTCATGAGCTATTGCCCACAGTTTTGGGGTTCCAGGGTGATTTACAACGACCCTAAGACCCGATACATGTTTGAGAGTTATGACCAAAAACTCGTCGTTTTTCACAATTTATGGCCGTTTTCGTGAGCTATGGCACACAGTTTTGGCGCTCTTGGGGGATTTACAACAATCCTAAGACCCGATACATGTTTGAGAGTTATGACCAAAAACTCGTCGTTTTCGCGTTTTAGGGTCATTGTCATGAGTTATTCCACACTGTTTTGGTGCTCGACGGGGATTTGCATGGACCATTAGACCCGATGCATGTATAAGGGGATGACCAACAATTCGTCGTTCTTGTGTTTTATGACTGTTTTCATGAGCTATTCCACAGTTCTAGGGTTTCAGGGCGAATTACAACGACCATTAAACCCGATACATGTTTGACAATTTTAACGAAAAAATTATCGATTTCGCATATTATGGACGTTTTCATGAGTTATTGCCCACAGTTTTGGGGTTTCTGGGTGATTTACAACGACCCTAAGACCCGATACATGTTTGAGAGTTATGACCAAAACTCGTCGTTTTTCATGTTTTACGGCCGTTTTCGTGAGCTATGGCACAGTGTTTTGGCGCTCTTGGGGGATTTACAACGATCCTAAGACCTGATACATGTTTGAGAGTTATGACCAAAAACTCATCGTTTTCGCGTTTCAGGGTCATTTTCATGAGATATTCCACACTGTTTTGGTGTCCACGGGGATTTGCATGGACCATTAAACCCGATGCATGTTTAAGGGGATGACCAACAATTCGTCGTTCTTGTGTTTTATGACCGTTTTCATTAGATATTCCACAGTTCTAGGGTTTCAGGGCGAATTACGACAACCATTAGACCCGATACATGTTTGACAATTTTAACCAAAAAATTGTTGATTTCGCATATTATGGCCGTTTTCCTGAGTTATGGCCCAAAGTTTTGGGGTTCTAGGATGATTTACAACGACCCTAAGACCCGATACATATTTGAGAGTTATGACCAAAAACTCGTCGTTTTTCATGTTTTATGGCTGTTTTCGTGAGCTATTGCACACTGTTTTGGCGCTCTTGGGGGATTTACAACGACCCTAAGACCCGATACATGTTTGAGAGTTATGACCAAAAACTCATCGTTTTCGCGTTTTAGGGTCATTTTCATGAGTTATTCCACACTGTTTTGGTTCTCCACGGGGATTTGCATGGACCATTAGACCCGATGCATGTTTAAGGGGATGACCAACAATTCACCGTTCTTGTGTTTTATGACCGTTTTCATGAGCTATTCCATAGTTCTAGGGTTTCAGGACGAATTACAACGACCATTAGACCCGATACATGTTTGACAATTTTAACGAAAAAATTATCGATTTCGCATATTATGGCAGTTTTCATGAGCTATTGCCCACAGTTTTGGGGTTCTAGGGTGATTTACAACGACCCTAAGACCCGATACATGTTTGAGAGTTATAACCAAAACTCGTCGTTTTTCACGTTTTATGGCTGTTTTCATGAGCTATGGCACACTGTTTTGGCGCTCTTGGGGGATTTACAACGATCCTAAGACCCGATACATGTTTGAGAGTTATGACCAAAAACTCATCGTTTTCGCGTTTTAGGGGCATTGTCATGAGTTATTCCACACTGTTTTGGTGCTCCACGGGGATTTGCATGGACCATTAGCCCCGATCCATGTTTAAGGGGATGACCAACAATTCGTCGTTCTTGTGTTTTATGACCGTTTTCATTAGCTATTCCACAGTTCTAGGATTTCAGGGCGAATTACGACGACCATTAAACCTGATACATGTTTGACAATTTTAACCAAAAAATTGTCGATTTCGCATATTATGGCCGTTTTCCTGAGTTATTGCCCACAGATTTAGGGTTCCAGGATGATTTACAACGACCCTAAGACCCGATACATGTTTGAGAGTTATGACCCAAAACTCGTCGTTTTTCACGTTTTATGGCCGTTTTCGTGAGCTATGGCACACTGTTTTGGCGCTCTTGGGGGATTTACAACGATCCTAAGACCCGATAAATGTTTAAGAGTTATGACCTAAAACTCATCGTTTTCGCGTTTTAGGGTCATTTTCATGAGTTATTCCACACTGTTTTGGTGCTCCACGGGGATTTGCATGGACCATTAGACCCGATGCATGTTTAAGGGGATGACCAACAATTCGTCGTTCTTTTGTTTTATGACCGTTTTCATTAGCTATTCCACAGTTCTTGGGTTTCAGGGCGAATTACGACGACCATTAAACCTGATACATGTTTGACAATTTTAACCAAAAAATTGTCGATTTCGCATATTATGGCCGTTTCCTGAGTTATTGCCCACAGATTTAGGGTTCCAGGATGATTTACAACGACCCTAAGACCCGATACATGTTTGAGAGCTATGACAAAAAACAAGTCGGTTTTCACGTTTTATGGCCGTTTTCGTGAGCTATGGCACACTGTTTGGCGCTCTTGGGGGATTTACAACGATCCTAAGACCCGATACATGTTTGAGAGTTATGACCAAAAACTCATCGTTTTCACGTTGTAGGGTCATTTTCATGAGTTATTTCACACTGTTTTGGTGCTCCACGGGGATTTGCATGGACCATTAGCCTCGATGCATGTTTAAGGGGATGATCAACAATTCGTCGTTCTTGTGTTTTATGACTGTTTTCATTAGCTATTCCATAGTTCTAGGGTTTCAGGGCGAATTACAACGACCATTAGATCGGATACATGTTTGACAATTTTAACGAAAAAATTATCGATTTCACATATTATGACCGTTTTCATGAGTTATTGCCCAAAGTTTTGGGGTTCCAGGGTGATTTACAACGACCCTAAGACCTGATACATGTTTGAGAGTTATGACCAAAACTCGTCGTTTTTCACGTTTTATGGCCGTTTTCGTGAGCTATGGCACAGTGTTTTGGCGCTCTTGGGGGATTTACAACGATCCTAAGACCCGATACATGTTTGAGAGATATGACCAAAAACTCATCGTTTTCCTCGTTTCAGGGTCATTTTCATGAGTTATTCCACAATGTTTTGGTGCTCCACGGGGATTTGCATGGACCATTAGACCCGATGCATGTTTAAGGGGGTGACCAACAATTCGTCGTTCTTGTGTTTTATGACCATTTTCATTAGCTATTCCACAGTTCTAGGGTTTCAGGGCGAATTACAACGACCATTAGACTCGATACATGTTTGACAATTTTAACCAAAAAATTGTCGATTTCGCATATAATGGCTATTTTAATGAGTTATTGCCCAAAGTTTTGGGGTTCCAGGGTGATTTACAACGACGCTAAGACCTGATACATGTTTGAGAGTTATGACAAAAAAATCGTCGTTTTTCACGTTTTATGACCGTTTTCGTGAGCTATGGCACACTGTTTTGGCGCTCTTGGGGGATTTACAACGATCCTAAGACCCGATACATGTTTGAGAGTTCTGACCAAAAACTCATCGTTTTCACGTTTCAGGGTCATTTTCATGAGTTATTCCACACAGTTTTGGTGCTCCACGGGGATTTGCATGGACCATTAGCCCCGATCCATGTTTAAGGGGATGACCAACAATTCGTCGTTCTTGTGTTTTATGACCGTTTTCATTAGCTATTCCATAGTTCTAGGGTTTCAGGGCGAATTACGATGACCATTAAACCTGATACATGTTTGACAATTTTAACCAAAAAATTGTCGATTTCGCATATTATGGCCGTTTTCCCGAGTTATTGCCCACAGATTTAGGGGTCCAGGATAACTTACAACGACCCTAAGACCCGATACATGTTTGAGAGTTATGACCAAAAACTCGTCGTTTTTCATGTTTTATGGCCGTTTTCGTGAGCTATGGCACACTGTTTTGGCGCTCTTGGGGGATCTACAACGATCCTAAGACCCGATAAATGTTTAAGAGTTATGACCAAAAACTCATCGTTTTCGCGTTTTAGGGTCATTTTCATGAGTTATTCCACAATGTTTTGGTGCTCCACGGGGATTTGCATGGACCATTAGACCCGATGCATGTTTAAGGGGATGACCAACAATTCGTCGTTCTTGTGTTTTAGGACCGTTTTCATGAGCTATTCCACAGTTCTAGGTTTTCAGGGCGAATTACAACGACCATTAGACCCGATACATGTTTCACAATTTTAACCAAAAAATTGTCGATTTCGCATATTATGGCCGTTTTCCCGAGTTATTGCCCACAGATTTAGGGTTCCAGGATGATTTACAACGACCCTAAGACCCGATACATGTTTGAGAGTTATGACCAAAAACTCGTCGTTTTTCACGTTTTATGGCCGTTTTCGTGAGCTATGGCACACTGTTTTGGCGCTCTTGGGGGATTTACAACGATCCTAAGACCCGATAAATGTTTGAGAGTTATGACCAAAAACTCATCGTTTTCGCGTTTTAGGGTCATTTTCATGAGTTATTCCACACTGTTTTGGTGCTCCACGGGGATTTGCATGGACCATTAGACCCGATGCATGTTTAAGGGGATGACCAACAATTCGTCGCTCTTGTGTTTTTGGACCGTTTTCATGAGCTATTCCACAGTTCTAGGGTTTCAGGGCGAATTACAACGACCATTAGATCCGATACATGTTTGACAATTTTAATAATAAAATTATCGATTTCGCATATTATGGCCGTTTTCATGAGTTATTGCCCACAGTTTTGGGGTTCCAGGGTGATTTACAACGACCCTAAGACCTGATACATGTTTGAGAGTTATGACCAAAACTCGTCGTTTTTCACGTTTTATGGCCGTTTTCGTGAGCTATGGCATAGTGTTTTGGCGCTCTTGGGGGATTTACAACGATCCTAAGACCCGATACATGTTTGAGAGTTATGACCAAAAACTCATCGTTTTCGTGTTTTAGGGTCATTGTCATGAGTTATTCCACACTGTTTTGGTGCTCCACGGGGATTTGCATGGACCATTAAACCCGATGCATGTTTAAGGGGATGACCAACAATTCGTCGTTCTTGTGTTTTATGACCGTTTTCATTAGATATTCCACAGTTCTAGGGTTTCAGGGCGAATTACGACAACCATTAGACCCGATACATGTTTGACAATTTTAACCAAAAAATTGTTGATTTCGCATATTATGGCCGTTTTCCTGAGTTATGGCCCAAAGTTTTGGGGTTCTAGGATGATTTACAACGACCCTAAGACCCGATACATATTTGAGAGTTATGACCAAAAACTCGTCGTTTTTCATGTTTTATGGCTGTTTTCGTGAGCTATTGCACACTGTTTTGGCGCTCTTGGGGGATTTACAACGACCCTAAGACCCGATACATGTTTGAGAGTTATGACCAAAAACTCATCGTTTTCGCGTTTTAGGGTCATTTTCATGAGTTATTCCACACTGTTTTGGTTCTCCACGGGGATTTGCATGGACCATTAGACCCGATGCATGTTTAAGGGGATGACCAACAATTCACCGTTCTTGTGTTTTATGACCGTTTTCATGAGCTATTCCATAGTTCTAGGGTTTCAGGACGAATTACAACGACCATTAGACCCGATACATGTTTGACAATTTTAACGAAAAAATTATCGATTTCGCATATTATGGCAGTTTTCATGAGCTATTGCCCACAGTTTTGGGGTTCTAGGGTGATTTACAACGACCCTAAGACCCGATACATGTTTGAGAGTTATAACCAAAACTCGTCGTTTTTCACGTTTTATGGCTGTTTTCATGAGCTATGGCACACTGTTTTGGCGCTCTTGGGGGATTTACAACGATCCTAAGACCCGATACATGTTTGAGAGTTATGACCAAAAACTCATCGTTTTCGCGTTTTAGGGGCATTGTCATGAGTTATTCCACACTGTTTTGGTGCTCCACGGGGATTTGCATGGACCATTAGCCCCGATCCATGTTTAAGGGGATGACCAACAATTCGTCGTTCTTGTGTTTTATGACCGTTTTCATTAGCTATTCCACAGTTCTAGGATTTCAGGGCGAATTACGACGACCATTAAACCTGATACATGTTTGACAATTTTAACCAAAAAATTGTCGATTTCGCATATTATGGCCGTTTTCCTGAGTTATTGCCCACAGATTTAGGGTTCCAGGATGATTTACAACGACCCTAAGACCCGATACATGTTTGAGAGTTATGACCCAAAACTCGTCGTTTTTCACGTTTTATGGCCGTTTTCGTGAGCTATGGCACACTGTTTTGGCGCTCTTGGGGGATTTACAACGATCCTAAGACCCGATAAATGTTTAAGAGTTATGACCTAAAACTCATCGTTTTCGCGTTTTAGGGTCATTTTCATGAGTTATTCCACACTGTTTTGGTGCTCCACGGGGATTTGCATGGACCATTAGACCCGATGCATGTTTAAGGGGATGACCAACAATTCGTCGTTCTTTTGTTTTATGACCGTTTTCATTAGCTATTCCACAGTTCTTGGGTTTCAGGGCGAATTACGACGACCATTAAACCTGATACATGTTTGACAATTTTAACCAAAAAATTGTCGATTTCGCATATTATGGCCGTTTCCTGAGTTATTGCCCACAGATTTAGGGTTCCAGGATGATTTACAACGACCCTAAGACCCGATACATGTTTGAGAGCTATGACAAAAAACAAGTCGGTTTTCACGTTTTATGGCCGTTTTCGTGAGCTATGGCACACTGTTTGGCGCTCTTGGGGGATTTACAACGATCCTAAGACCCGATACATGTTTGAGAGTTATGACCAAAAACTCATCGTTTTCACGTTGTAGGGTCATTTTCATGAGTTATTTCACACTGTTTTGGTGCTCCACGGGGATTTGCATGGACCATTAGCCTCGATGCATGTTTAAGGGGATGATCAACAATTCGTCGTTCTTGTGTTTTATGACTGTTTTCATTAGCTATTCCATAGTTCTAGGGTTTCAGGGCGAATTACAACGACCATTAGATCGGATACATGTTTGACAATTTTAACGAAAAAATTATCGATTTCACATATTATGACCGTTTTCATGAGTTATTGCCCAAAGTTTTGGGGTTCCAGGGTGATTTACAACGACCCTAAGACCTGATACATGTTTGAGAGTTATGACCAAAACTCGTCGTTTTTCACGTTTTATGGCCGTTTTCGTGAGCTATGGCACAGTGTTTTGGCGCTCTTGGGGGATTTACAACGATCCTAAGACCCGATACATGTTTGAGAGATATGACCAAAAACTCATCGTTTTCTCGTTTCAGGGTCATTTTCATGAGTTATTCCACAATGTTTTGGTGCTCCACGGGGATTTGCATGGACCATTAGACCCGATGCATGTTTAAGGGGGTGACCAACAATTCGTCGTTCTTGTGTTTTATGACCATTTTCATTAGCTATTCCACAGTTCTAGGGTTTCAGGGCGAATTACAACGACCATTAGACTCGATACATGTTTGACAATTTTAACCAAAAAATTGTCGATTTCGCATATAATGGCTATTTTAATGAGTTATTGCCCAAAGTTTTGGGGTTCCAGGGTGATTTACAACGACGCTAAGACCTGATACATGTTTGAGAGTTATGACAAAAAAATCGTCGTTTTTCACGTTTTATGACCGTTTTCGTGAGCTATGGCACACTGTTTTGGCGCTCTTGGGGGATTTACAACGATCCTAAGACCCGATACATGTTTGAGAGTTCTGACCAAAAACTCATCGTTTTCACGTTTCAGGGTCATTTTCATGAGTTATTCCACACAGTTTTGGTGCTCCACGGGGATTTGCATGGACCATTAGCCCCGATCCATGTTTAAGGGGATGACCAACAATTCGTCGTTCTTGTGTTTTATGACCGTTTTCATTAGCTATTCCATAGTTCTAGGGTTTCAGGGCGAATTACGATGACCATTAAACCTGATACATGTTTGACAATTTTAACCAAAAAATTGTCGATTTCGCATATTATGGCCGTTTTCCCGAGTTATTGCCCACAGATTTAGGGGTCCAGGATAACTTACAACGACCCTAAGACCCGATACATGTTTGAGAGTTATGACCAAAAACTCGTCGTTTTTCATGTTTTATGGCCGTTTTCGTGAGCTATGGCACACTGTTTTGGCGCTCTTGGGGGATCTACAACGATCCTAAGACCCGATAAATGTTTAAGAGTTATGACCAAAAACTCATCGTTTTCGCGTTTTAGGGTCATTTTCATGAGTTATTCCACAATGTTTTGGTGCTCCACGGGGATTTGCATGGACCATTAGACCCGATGCATGTTTAAGGGGATGACCAACAATTCGTCGTTCTTGTGTTTTAGGACCGTTTTCATGAGCTATTCCACAGTTCTAGGTTTTCAGGGCGAATTACAACGACCATTAGACCCGATACATGTTTCACAATTTTAACCAAAAAATTGTCGATTTCGCATATTATGGCCGTTTTCCCGAGTTATTGCCCACAGATTTAGGGTTCCAGGATGATTTACAACGACCCTAAGACCCGATACATGTTTGAGAGTTATGACCAAAAACTCGTCGTTTTTCACGTTTTATGGCCGTTTTCGTGAGCTATGGCACACTGTTTTGGCGCTCTTGGGGGATTTACAACGATCCTAAGACCCGATAAATGTTTGAGAGTTATGACCAAAAACTCATCGTTTTCGCGTTTTAGGGTCATTTTCATGAGTTATTCCACACTGTTTTGGTGCTCCACGGGGATTTGCATGGACCATTAGACCCGATGCATGTTTAAGGGGATGACCAACAATTCGTCGCTCTTGTGTTTTTGGACCGTTTTCATGAGCTATTCCACAGTTCTAGGGTTTCAGGGCGAATTACAACGACCATTAGATCCGATACATGTTTGACAATTTTAATAATAAAATTATCGATTTCGCATATTATGGCCGTTTTCATGAGTTATTGCCCACAGTTTTGGGGTTCCAGGGTGATTTACAACGACCCTAAGACCTGATACATGTTTGAGAGTTATGACCAAAACTCGTCGTTTTTCACGTTTTATGGCCGTTTTCGTGAGCTATGGCATAGTGTTTTGGCGCTCTTGGGGGATTTACAACGATCCTAAGACCCGATACATGTTTGAGAGTTATGACCAAAAACTCATCGTTTTCGCGTTTCAGGGTCACTTTCATGAGTTATTCCACACTGTTTTGGTGCTCCACGGGGATTTGCATGGACCATTAGCCCCGATGCATGTTTAAGGGGATGACCAACAATTCGTCGTTCTTGTGTTTTATGACTGTTTTCATTAGCTATTCCATAGTTCTAGGGTTTCAGGGCGAATTACAACGACCATTAGATCCGATACATGTTTGACAATTTTAACGAAAAAATTATCGATTTCGCATATAATGGCTGTTTTCATGACTTATTGCCCACAGTTTTGGGGTTCCAGGGTGATTTACAACGACCCTAAGACCTGATACATGTTTGAGAGTTATGACCAAAACTCGTCATTTTTCACGTTTTATGGCCGTTTTCGTGAGCTATGGTACAGTGTTTTGGCGCTCTTGGGGGATTTACAATGATCCTAAGACCCGATAATTGTTTGAGAGTTATGACCAAAAACTCATTGTTTTCGCGTTTCAGGTCATTTTCATGAGTTATTCCACACTGTTTTGGTGCTCCACGGGGATTTGCATGGACCATTAGCCCCGATCCATGTTTAAGGGGATGACCAACAATTCGTCGTTCTTGTGTTTTATGACCGTTTTCATTAGCTATTCTACAGTTCTAGGGTTTCAGGGCCAATTACGACGACCATTAAACCTGATACATGTTCGACAATTTTAACCAAAAAATTGTCGATTTCGCATATTATGGCCGTTTTCCTGAGTTATTGCCCACAGATTTGGGGTTCCAGGATGATTTACAACGATCCTAAGACCTGATACATGTTTGAGAGTTATGACCAAAAACTCGTCGTTTTTCACGTTTTATGGCCGTTTTCGTGCGCTATGGCACACTGTTTTGGCGCTCTTTGGGGATTTACAATGATCCTAAGACCCGATAAATTTTTGAGAGTTATGATCAAAAACTAATCGTTTTCGCGTTTTAGGGTCATTTTCATGAGTTATTCCACACTGTTTTGGTGCTCCACGGGGATTTGCGTGGACCATTAGACCCGATGCATGTTTAAGGGGATGACCAACAATTCGTCGTTCTTGTGTTTTAGGACCATTTTCATGAGCTATTCCACAGTTCTAGGGTTTCAGGGCGAATTACAACGACCATTAGACCCGATACATGTTTGTCAATTTTAACCAAAAATTGTCGATTTCGCATATAATGGGTGTTTTCATGAGTTATTGCCCAAAGTTTTGGGGTTCTAGGGTGATTTACAACGACCCTAAGACCCGATACATGTTTGAGGGTTATGACAAAAAACTCGTCGTTTTTCACGTTTTATGACCGTTTTCGTGAGCTATGGCACACTGTTTTGGCGCTCTTGGGGGATTTACAACGATCCTAAGACCCGATACATGCTTGAGAGTTATGACCAAAAACTCATCGTTTTCGCGTTTTAGGGGCATTGTCATGAGTTATTCCACACTGTTTTGGTGCTCCACGAGGATTTGCATGGACCATTAGCCCCGATCCATGTTTAAGGGGATGACCAATAATTCGCCGTTCTTGTGTTTTATGACCGTTTTCATTAGCTATTCCACAGTTCTAAGGTTTCAGGGCCAATTACGACGACCATTAAACCTGATACATGTTTGACAATTTTAACCAAAAAATTGTCGATTTCGCATATTATGGCCGTTTTCCCGAGTTATTGCCCACAGATTTAGGGGTCCAGGATAACTTACAACGACCCTAAGACCCGATACATGTTTGAGAGTTATGACCAAAAACTCGTCGTTTTTCACGTTTTATGGCCATTTTCGTGAGCTATGGCACACTGTTTTGGCGCTCTTAGGGGATTTACAACGATCCTAAGACCCGATAAATGTTTGAGAGTTATGACCAAAAACTCATCGTTTTCGCGTTTTAGGGTCATTTTCATGAGTTATTCCACACTGTTTTGGTGCTCCACGGGGATTTGCATGGACCATTAGACCCGATGCATGTTTAAGGGGATGACCAACAATTCGTCGTTCTTGTGTTTAATGACCGTTTTCATGATCTATTCCACAGTTCTAGGGTTTCAGGGCGAATTACAACGACCATTAGACCCGATACATGTTTCACAATTTTAACCAAAAAATTGTCAATTTTGCATATAATGGCCGTTTTCATGAGTTATTGCCCAAAGTTTTGGGGTTCCACGGTGATTTACAACGACCCTAAGACCCGATACATGTTTGAGAGTTATGACAAAAAACTCGTCGTTTTTCACGTTTTATGGACGTTTTCGTGAGCTATGGCACACTGTTTGGCGCTCTTGGGGGATTTACAACGATCCTAAGACCCGATACATGTTTGAGAGTTATGACCAAAAACTCATCGTTTTCACGTTGTAGGGTCATTTTCATGAGTTATTCCACACTGTTTTGGTGCTCCACGAGGATTTGCATGGACCATTAGCCTCGATCCATGTTTAAGGGGATGACCAATAATTCGCCGTTCTTGTGTTTTATGACCGTTTTCATTAGCTATTCCACAGTTCTAGGGTTTCAGGGCCAATTACGACGACCATTAAACCTGATACATGTTTGACAATTTTAACCAAAAAATTGTCGATTTCGCATATTATGGCCGTTTTCCCGAGTTATTGCCCACAGATTTAGGGGTCCAGGATAACTTACAACGACCCTAAGACCCGATACATGTTTGAGAGTTATGACCAAAAACTCGTCGTTTTTCACGTTTTATGGCCATTTTCGTGAGCTATGGCACACTGTTTTGGCGCTCTTGGGGGATTTACAACGATCCTAAGACCCGATAAATGTTTGAGAGTTATGACCAAAAACTCATCGTTTTCTTGTTTTAGGGTCATTTTCATGAGTTATTCCACACTGTTTTGGTGCTCCACGGGGATTTGCATGGACCATTAGACCCGATGCATGTTTAAGGGGATGACCAACAATTCGTCGTTCTTGTGTTTTATGACCGTTTTCATGAGTTATTCCACAGTTCTAGGGTTTCAGGGCGAATTACAACGACCATTAGACCCGATACATGTTTCACAATTTTAACCAAAAAATTGTCAATTTTGCATATAATGGCCGTTTTCATGAGTTATTGCCCAAAGTTTTGGGGTTCCACGGTGATTTACAACGACCCTAAGAACCGATACATGTTTGAGAGTTATGACAAAAAACTCGTCGTTTTTCACGTTTTATGGACGTTTTCGTGAGCTATGGCACATTGTTTGGCGCTCTTGGGGGATTTACAACGATCCTAAGACCCGATACATGTTTGAGAGTTATGACCAAAAACTCATCGTTTTCACGTTGTAGGGTCATTTTCATGAGTTATTCCACACTGTTTTGGTGCTCCACGAGGATTTGCATGGACCATTAGCCCCGATCCATGTTTAAGGGGATGACCAATAATTCGCCGTTCTTGTGTTTTATGACCGTTTTCATTAGCTATTCCACAGTTCTAGGGTTTCAGGGCCAATTACGACGACCATTAAACCTGATACATGTTTCACAATTTTAACCAAAAAATTGTCAATTTTGCATATAATGGCCGTTTTCATGAGTTATTGCCCAAAGTTTTGGGGTTCCACGGTGATTTACAACGACCCTAAGACCCGATACATGTTTGAGAGTTATGACAAAAAACTCGTCGTTTTTCACGTTTTATGGCCGTTTTCGTGAGCTATGGCACACTGTTTGGCGCTCTTGGGGGATTTACAACGATCCTAAGACCCGATACATGTTTGAGAGTTATGACCAAAAACTCATCGTTTTCACGTTGTAGGGTCATTTTCATGAGTTATTCCACACTGTTTTGGTGCTCCACGGGGATTTGCATGGACCATTAGCCCCGATGCATGTTTAAGGGGATGACCAACAATTCGTCGTTCTTGTGTTTTATGACTGTTTTCATTAGCTATTCCATAGTTCTAGGGTTTCAGGGCGAATTACAACGACCATTAGATCCGATACATGTTTGACAATTTTAACGAAAAAATTATCGATTTCGCATATAATGGCTGTTTTCATGACTTATTGCCCACAGTTTTGGGGTTCCAGGGTGATTTACAACGACCCTAAGACCTGATACATGTTTGAGAGTTATGACCAAAACTCGTGATTTTTCACGTTTTATGGCCGTTTTCGTGAGCTATGGTACAGTGTTTTGGCGCTCTTGGGGGATTTACAACGATCCTAAGACCCGATACATGTTTGAGAGTTATGACCAAAAACTCATTGTTTTCGCGTTTCAGGTCATTTTCATGAGTTATTCCACACTGTTTTGGTGCTCCACGGGGATTTGCATGGACCATTAGCCCCGATCCATGTTTAAGGGGATGACCAACAATTCGTCGTTCTTGTGTTTTATGACCGTTTTCATTAGCTATTCTACAGTTCTAGGGTTTCAGGGCCAATTACGACGACCATTAAACCTGATACATGTTCGACAATTTTAACCAAAAAATTGTCGATTTCGCATATTATGGCCGTTTTCCTGAGTTATTGCCCACAGATTTGGGGTTCCAGGATGATTTACAACGATCCTAAGACCTGATACATGTTTGAGAGTTATGACCAAAAACTCGTCGTTTTTCACGTTTTATGGCCGTTTTCGTGCGCTATGGCACACTGTTTTGGCGCTCTTTGGGGATTTACAATGATCCTAAGACCCGATAAATTTTTGAGAGTTATGATCAAAAACTAATCGTTTTCGCGTTTTAGGGTCATTTTCATGAGTTATTCCACACTGTTTTGGTGCTCCACGGGGATTTGCGTGGACCATTAGACCCGATGCATGTTTAAGGGGATGACCAACAATTCGTCGTTCTTGTGTTTTAGGACCATTTTCATGAGCTATTCCACAGTTCTAGGGTTTCAGGGCGAATTACAACGACCATTAGACCCGATACATGTTTGTCAATTTTAACCAAAAATTGTCGATTTCGCATATAATGGGTGTTTTCATGAGTTATTGCCCAAAGTTTTGGGGTTCTAGGGTGATTTACAACGACCCTAAGACCCGATACATGTTTGAGAGTTATGACAAAAAACTCGTCGTTTTTCACGTTTTATGACCGTTTTCGTGAGCTATGGCACACTGTTTTGGCGCTCTTGGGGGATTTACAACGATCCTAAGACCCGATACATGCTTGAGAGTTATGACCAAAAACTCATCGTTTTCGCGTTTTAGGGGCATTGTCATGAGTTATTCCACACTGTTTTGGTGCTCCACGAGGATTTGCATGGACCATTAGCCCCGATCCATGTTTAAGGAGATGACCAATAATTCGTCGTTCTTGTGTTTTATGACCGTTTTCATTAGCTATTCCACAGTTCTAGGGTTTCAGGGCCAATTACGACGACCATTAAACCTGATACATGTTCGATAATTTTAACCAAAAAATTGTCGATTTCGCATATTATGGCCGTTTTCCCGAGTTATTGCCCACAGATTTGGGGTTCAAGGATGATTTACAACGATCCTAAGACCTGATACATGTTTGAGAGTTATGACCAAAAACGCGTCGTTTTTCATGTTTTATGGCCGTTTTTGTGAGCTATGGCACACTGTTTTGGCTCTCTTGGGGAATTACAACGATCCTAAGACCCGATAAATGTTTGAGAGTTATGACCAAAAACTCATCGTTTTCGCGTTTTAGGGTCATTTTCATGAGTTATTCCACACTGTTTTGGTGCTCCACGGGGATTTGCATGGACCATTAGACCCGATGCATGTTTAAGGGGATGACCAACAATTCGTCGTTCTTGTGTTTTAGGACCGTTTTCATGAGCTATTCCACAGTTCTAGGGTTTCAGGGGGAATGACAACGACCATTAGACCCGATACATGTTTCACAATTTTAACCAAAAAATTGTCAATTTTATATATAATGGCCGTTTTCATGAGTTATTGCCCAAAGTTTTGGGGTTCCACGGTGATTTACAACGACCCTAAGACCCGATACATGTTTGAGAGTTATGACAAAAAACACGTCGTTTTTAACGTTTTATGGCCGTTTTCGTGAGCTATGGCACACTGTTTGGCGCTCTTGGGGGATTTACAACGATCCTAAGACCCGATACATGTTTAAGAGTTATGTTCAAAAACTCATCGTTTTCACGTTGTAGGGTCATTTTCATGAGTTATTCCACACTGTTTTGGTGCTCCACGGGGATTTGCATGGACCATTAGCCCCGATGCATGTTTAAGGGGATGACCAACAATTCGTCGTTCTTGTGTTTTATGACTGTTTTCATTAGCTATTCCATAGTTCTAGGATTTCAGGGCGAATTAAAACGACCATTAGATCCGATACATGTTTGACAATTTTAACGAAAAAATTATCGATTTCGCATATTATGGCCGTTTTCATGAGTTATTGCCCACAGTTTTGGGGTTCCAGGGTAATTTACAATGACCCTAAGACCTGATACATGTTTGAGAGTTATGACCAAAACTCGTCGTTTTTCACGTTTTATGGCCGTTTTCGTGAGCTATGGCACAGTGTTTTGGCGCTCTTGGGGATTTACAACGATCCTAAGACCCGATACATGTTTGAGAGTTATCACCAAAAACTCATCGTTTTCGCGTTTCAGGGTCACTTTCATGAGTTATTCCACACTGTTTTGGTGCTCCACGGGGATTTGCATGGACCATTAGACCCGATGCATGTTTAAGGGGGTGACCAACAATTCGTCGTTCTTGTTTTTTATGACCGTTTTCATTAGCTATTCCACAGTTCTAGGGTTTCAGGGAGAATTACAACGACCATTAGACCCGATACATGTTTGACAATTTTAACCAAAAAATTGTCGATTTCGCATATAATGGCTGTTTTCATGAGTTATTGCCCAAAGTTTTGGGGTTCCAGGATGATTTACAACGACGCTAAGACCCGATACATGTTTGAGAGTTATGACCAAAAACTCATCGTTTTCACGTTGTAGGGTCATTTTCATGAGTTATTCCACACTGTTTTGGTGCTCCACGGGGATTTGCATGGACCATTAGCCCCGATGCATGTTTAAGGGGATGACCAACAATTCGTCGTTCTTGTGTTTTATGACTGTTTTCATTAGCTATTCCATAGTTCTAGGGTTTCAGGGCGAATTACAACGACCATTAGATCCGATACATGTTTGACAATTTTAATGAAAAAATTATCGATTTCGCATATAATGGCTGTTTTCATGACTTATTGCCCACAGTTTTGGGGTTCCAGGGTGATTTACAACGACCCTAAGACCTGATACATGTTTGAGAGTTATGACCAAAACTCGTCGTTTTTCACGTTTTATGGCCGTTTTCGTGAGCTATGGCACAGTGTTTTGGCGCTCTTGGGGGATTTACAACGATCCTAAGACCCGATACATGTTTGAGAGTTATGACCAAAAACTCATCGTTTTCGCGTTTCAGGGTCATTTTCATGAGTTATTCCACACTGTTTTGGTGCTCCACGGGGATTTGCATGGACCATTAGCCCCGATCCATGTTTAAGGGGATGACCAACAATTCGTCGTTCTTGTGTTTTATGATCGTTTTCATTAGCTATTCCACAGTTCTAGGGTTTCAGGGCCAATTACGACGACCATTAAACCTGATACATGTTCGACAATTTTAACCAAAAAATTGTCGATTTCGCATATTATGGCCGTTTTCCTGAGTTATTGCCCAGAGATTTGGGGTTCCAGGATGATTTACAACGATCCTAAGACCTGATACATGTTTGAGAGTTATGACCAAAAACTCGTCGTTTTTCACGTTTTATGGCCGTTTTCGTGCGCTATGGCACACTGTTTTGGCGCTCTTTGGGGATTTACAATGATCCTAAGACCCGATAAATGTTTGAGAGTTATGACCAAAAACTCATCGTTTTCGCGTTTTAGGGTCATTTTCATGAGTTATTCCACACTGTTTTGGTGCTCCACGGGGATTTGCATGGACCATTAGACCCGATGCATGTTTAAGGGGATGACCAACAATTCGTCGTTCTTGTGTTTTAGGACCGTTTTCATGAGCTATTCCACAGTTCTAGGGTTTTAGGGCGAATTACAACGACCATTATAGCCGATACATGTTTGTCAATTTTAACCAAAAAATTGTCGATTTCGCATATAATGGCTGTTTTCATGAGTTATTGCCCAAAGTTTTGGGGTTCTAGGGTGATTTACAACGACCCTAAGACCCGATACATGTTTGAGAGTTATGACAAAAAACTCGTCGTTTTTCACGTTTTATGACCGTTTTCGTGAGCTATGGCACACTGTTTTGGCGCACTTGGGGGATTTACAACGATCCTAAGACCCGATACATGTTTGAGAGTTATGACCAAAAACTCATCGTTTTCGCGTTTTAGGGGCATTGTCATGAGTTATTCCACACTGTTTTGGTGCTCCACGAGGATTTGCATGGACCATTAGCCCCGATCCATGTTTAAGGAGATGACCAATAATTCGTCGTTCTTTTGTTTTATGACAGTTTTCATTAGCTATTCCACAGTTCTAGGGTTTCAGGGCCAATTACGACGACCATTAAACCTGATACATGTTCGACAATTTTAACCAAAAAATTGTCGATTTCACATATTATGGCCGTTTTCCCGAGTTATTGCCCACAGATTTGGGGTTCCAGGATGATTTACAACGATCCTAAGACCTGATACATGTTTGAGAGTTATGACCAAAAACTCGTCGTTTTTCACGTTTTATGGCTGTTTTCGTGAGCTATGGCACACTGTTTTGGCTCTCTTGGGGGATTTACAACGATCCTAAGACCCGATAAATGTTTGAGAGTTATGACCAAAAACTCATCGTTTTCGCGTTTTAGGGTCATTTTCATGAGTTATTCCACACTGTTTTGGTGCTCCACGGGGATTTGCATGGACCATTAGACCCGATGCATGTTTAAGGGGATGACCAACAATTCGTCGCTCTTGTGTTTTAGGACCGTTTTCATGAGCTATTCCACAGTTCTAGGGTTTCAGGGCGAATTACAACGACCATTAGACCCGATACATGTTTGACAATTTTAACCAAAAAATTGTCGATTTCGCATATAATGGCTGTTTTCATGAGTTATTGCCCAAAGTTTTGGGGTTCCAGGGTGATTTCAACGACCCTAAGACCCGATACATGTTTGAGAGTTATGACAAAAAACTCGTCGTTTTTCACGTTTTATGACCGTTTTCGTGAGCTATGGCACAATGTTTTGGCGCTCTTGGGGGATTTACAACGATCCTAAGACCCGATACATGTTTGAGAGTTATGACCAAAAACTCATCGTTTTCGCGTTTTAGGGGCATTGTCATGAGTTATTCCACACTGTTTTGGTGCTCCATGGGGATTTGCATCGACCATTAGCCCCGATCCACATTTAAGGGGATGACCAACAATTCGTCGTTCTTGTGTTTTATGACCGTTTTCATTAGCTATTCCACAGTTCTAGGGTTTCAGGGCGAATTACAACGACCATTAGATCCGATACATGTTCGACAATTTTAACGAAAAAATTATCGATTTCGCATATTATGGCCGTTTTCATGAGTTATTGCCCACAGTTTTGGGGTTCTAGGGTGATTTACAACAACCCTAAGACCCGATACATGTTTGAAAGTTATGACCAAAAACTCATCGTTTTCGCGTTTTAGGGTCATCTTCATGAGTTATTCCACACTGTTTTGGTGCTCCACGGGGATTTGCATGGACCATTAGACCCGATGCATGTTTAAGGAGATGACCAACAATTCGTCGTTCTTGTGTTTTATGAACGTTTTCATGAGCTATTCAACAGTTCTAGGGTTCCAGGGGGAATTACGACGACCATAGACCTGATACATGTTTGACAATTTTAACCAAAACATTGCCGATTTCGCATATTATGGCTGTTTTCATGAGTTATTGCCGATAGTTTTGGTGTTCCAGGGTGATTTACAACGACCCTAAGACCCGATACATGTTTGAGAGTTATGACAAAAAACTCGTCGTTTTTCACGTTTTATGGCCGTTTTCGTGTGCTATGGCACACTGTTTTGGCGCTCTTGGGGGATTTACAACGATCCTAAGACCCGATACATGTTTGAGAGCTATGACCAAAATGTCATGGTTTTCGTGTTTTAGGGTCATTTTCATGAGTTATTCCACACTGTTTTGGTGCTCCACGGGGATTTGCATGGACCATTAGCCCCGATGCATGTTTAAGGGGATGACCAAAAATTCGTCGTTCTTGTGTTTTATGACTGTTTTCATTAGCTATTCCACAGTTCTAGGGTTTCAGGGCGAATTACAATGACCATTAGACCAGATCATGTTTGACAATTTTAACGAAAAAATTATCGATTTCGCATATTATGGCCGTTTTCATGAGTTATTGCCCATAGCTTTGGGGTTCAGGGTGATTTACAACGACCCTAAGACCCGATACATGTTTTAGAGTTATGACCAAAAACTCATCGTTTTCCCGTTTTAGGATCATTTTCATGAGTTATTCCACACTGTTTTGGTGCTCCACGGGGATTTGCATGGACCATTAGACTCGATGCATGTTTAAGGGATGACCAATAATTCGTCGTTCTTGTGTTTTATGACCGTTTTCATGAGCTATTCCACAGTTCTAGGGTTTCAGGGCGAATTACAACGACCATTAGACCCAATACATGTTTGACAATTTTAACGAAAAAATTATCGATTTCACATATTATGGCAGTTTTCATGAGTTATTGCCCATTGCTTTGGGGTTCTAGGGTGATTTACAACGACCCTAAGACCCGATACATGTTTGAGAGTTATGTTCAAAACTCGTCGTTTTTCACGTTTTATGGCCGTTTTCGTGAGTTATGGCACACTGTTTTGGCGCTGTTGGGGGATTTACAACGACCCTAAGACCCGATACATGTTTGAGAGTTATGACCAAAAACTCATCGTTTTCCCCGTTTTAGGGTCATTTTCATGAGTTATTCCACACTGTTTTGGTGCTCCACGGGGATTTGCATGGACCATTAGACCCGATGCATGTTTATGGGGATGACCAACAATTCGTCGTTCTTGTGTTTTACGACCGTTTTCATTAGCTATTCCACAGTTCTAGGGTTCCAGGGGGAATTACGACGACCATTAAACCTGATACATGTTTGACAATTTTAACCAAAACATTGCCGATTTCGCATATTATGGCTGTTTTCATGAGTTATTGCCCAAAGTTTTGGGGTTCTAGGGTGATTTCAACGACCCTAAGACCCGATACATGTTTGAGAGTTATGACAAAAAACTCATCGTTTTTCACGTTTTATGACCGTTTTCGTGAGCTATGGCACAATGTTTTGGCGCTCTTGGGGGATTTACAACGATCCTAAGACCCGATACATGTTTGAGAGTTATGACCAAAACTCATCGTTTTCGCGTTTTAGGGGCATTGTCATGAGTTATTCCACACTGTTTTGGTGCTCCATGGGATTTGCATCGACCATTAGCCCCGATCCACATTTAAGGGGATGACCAACAATTCGTCGTTCTTGTGTTTTATGACCGTTTTCATTAGCTATTCCACAGTTCTTGGGGTTTCAGGGCGAATTACGACGATCATTAAACCTGATACATGTTCGATAATTTTAACGAAAAAATTATCGATTTCGCATATTATGGCCGTTTTCATGAGTTATTGCCCACTTTTTGGGGTACCAGGGTGATTTACAACGACCCTAAGACCCGATACATGTTTGAGAGTTAGGACAAAAAACACGTCGTTTTTAACGTTTTATGGCCGTTTTCGTGAGCTATGGCACACTGTTTGGCGCTCTTGGGGGATTTACAACAATCCTAAGACCCGATACATGTTTGAGAGTTATGACCAAAAACTCATCGTTTTCACGTTGTAGGGTCATTTTCATGAGTTATTCCACACTGTTTTGGTGCTCCACGGGGATTTGCATGGACCATTTGCCCCGATGCATGTTTAAGGGCATGACCAACAATTCGTCGTTCTTGTGTTTTATGACTGTTTTCATTAGCTATTGCATAGTTCTAGGGTTTCAGGGCGAATTACAACGACCATTAGATCCGATACATGTTTGACAATTTTAACGAAAAAATTATCGATTTCGCATATTATGGCCGTTTTCATGAGTTATTGCCCACAGTTTTGGGGTTCCAGGGTAATTTACAACGACCCTAAGACCTGATACATGTTTGAGAGTTATGACCAAAACTCGTCGTTTTTCACGTTTTATGGCCGTTTTCGTGAGCTATGGCACAGTGTTTTGGCGCTCTTGGGGATTTACAACGACCCTAAGACCCGATACATGTTTGAGAGTTATCACCAAAAACTCATCGTTTTCCGCGTTTCAGGGTCACTTTCATGAGTTATTCCACACTGTTTTGGTGCTCCACGGGGATTTGCATGGACCATTAGACCCGATGCATGTTTAAGGGGGTGACCAACAATTCGTCGTTCTTGTGTTTTATGACCGTTTTCATTAGCTATTCCATAGTTCTAGGGTTTCAGGGAGAATTACAACGACCATTAGACCCGATAAATGTTTGACAATTTTAACCAAAAAATTGTCGATTTCGCATATAATGGCTGTTTTCATGAGTTATTGCCCAAAGTTTTGGGGTTCCAGGATGATTTACAACGACGCTAAGACCCGATACATGTTTGAGAGTTATGACAAAAAACTCGTCGTTTTTCACGTTTTATGACCGTTTTCGTGAGCTATGGCACACTGTTTTGGCGCTCTTGGGGGATTTACAACGATCCTAAGACCCGATACATGTTTGAGAGTTATGACCAAAAACTCATCATTTTGGCGTTTTAGGGGCATTGTCATGAGTTATTCCACACTGTTTTGGTGCTCCACGGGGATTGGAATAGACCATTAGCCCGATCCATGTTTAAGGGGATGACCAACAATTCGTCGTTCTCGTGTTTTATGACCGTTTTCATTAGCTATTCCACAGTTCTAGGTTTTCAGGGTCAATTACGACGACCATTAAACCTGATACATGTACGACAATTTTAACCAAAAAATTGTCGATTTCGCATATTATGGCCGTTTTCCTTAGTAATTGCCCACAGATTTGGGGTTCAAGGATGATTTACAACGATCCTAAGACCTGATACATGTTTGAGAGTTATGACCAAAAACTCGTCGTTTTTCACGTTTTATGGCCGTTTTCGTGCGCTATGGCACACTGTTTTGGCGCTCTTGGGGGATTTACAATGATCCTAAGACCCGATAAATGTTTGAGAGTTATGACCAAAAACTCATCGTTTTCGCGTTTTAGGGTCATTTTCATGAGTTATTCCACACTGTTTTGGTGCTCCACGGGGATTTGCATGGACCATTAGACCCGATGCTGTTTAAGGGGATGACCAACAATTCGTCGTTCTTGTGTTTTAGGACCGTTTTCATGAGCTATTCCACAGTTCTAGGGTTTTAGGGCGAATTACAACGACGCATTAGATCCGATACATGTTTGTCAATTTTAACCAAAAAATTGTCGATTTCGCATATAATGGCTGTTTTCATGAGTTATTGCCCAAAGTTTTGGGGTTCCAGGGTGATTTACAATGACCCTAACACCCGATACATGTTTGAGAGTTATGACAAAAAACTCGTCTTTTCACGTTTTATGACCGTTTTCGTGAGCTATGGCACACTGTTTTGGCGCTCTTGGGGGATTTACAACGATCCTAAGACCCGATACATGTTTGAGAGTTATGACCAAAAACTCATCGTTTTCGCGTTTTAGGGGCATTGTCATGAGTTATTCCACACTGTTTTGGTGCTCCACGAGGATTTGCATCGACCATTAGCCCCGATCCATGTTTAAGGGATGACCAATAATTCGTCGTTCTTGTGTTTTATGACCATTTTCATTAGCTATTCCACAGTTCTAGGGTTTCAGGGCCAATTACGACGACCATTAAACCTGATACATGTTCGACAATTTTAACCAAAAAATTGTCGATTTCGCATATTATGGCCGTTTTCCCCGAGTTATTGCCCACAGATTTGGGGTTCCAGGATGATTTACAACGATCCTAAGACCTGATACATGTTTGAGAGTTATGACCAAAAACTCGTCGTTTTTCACGTTTTATGGCCGTTTTCGTGAGCTATGGCACACTGTTTTGGCGTTCTTGGGGATTTACAACGATCCTAAGACCCGATAAATGTTTGAGAGTTAAGACCAAAAACTCATCGTTTTCGCTTTTTAGGGTCATTTTCATGAGTTATTCCACACTGTTTTGGTGCTCCACGGGGATTTGCATGGACCATTAGACCCAATGCATGTTTAAGGGGATGACCAACAATTCGTCGTTCTTGTGTTTTATGACCGTTTTCATGAGCTATTCCACAGTTCTAGGGTTTCAGGGCGAATTACAACGACCATTAGACCCGATACATGTTTGACAATTTTAACCAAAAAATTGTCGATTTCGCATATAATGGCTGTTTTCATGAGTTATTGCCCAAAGTTTTGGGGTTCCAGGGTGATTTCAACGACCCTAAGACCCGATACATGTTTGAGAGTTATGACAAAAAACTCGTCGTTTTTCACGTTTTATGACCGTTTTCGTGAGCTATGGCACAATGTTTTGGCGCTCTTGGGGGATTTACAACGATCCTAAGACCCGATACATGTTTGAGAGTTATGACCAAAAACTCATCGTTTTCAGCGTTTTAGGGGCATTGTCATGAGTTATTCCACACTGTTTTGGTGCTCCATGGGGATTTGCATCGACCATTAGCCCCGATCCACATTTAAGGGGATGACCAACAATTCGTCGTTCTTGTGTTTTATGACCGTTTTCATTAGCTATTCCACAGTTCTAGGGTTTCAGCGAATTACGACGACCATTAAACCTGATACATGTTCGACAATTTTAACGAAAAAATTATCGATTTCGCATATTATGGCGTTTTCATGAGTTATTGCCCACAGTTTTGGGGTTCTAGGGTGATTAACAACAACCCTAAGACCCGATACATGTTTGAAAGTTATGACCAAAAACTCATCGTTTTCGCGTTTTAGGGTCATCTTCATGAGTTATTCCACACTGTTTTGGTGCTCCACGGGGATTTGCATGGACCATTAGACCCGATGCATGTTTAAGGAGATGACCAACAATTCGTCGTTCTTGTGTTTTATGAACGTTTTCATGAGCTATTCAACAGTTCTAGGGTTCCAGGGGGAATTACGACGACCATTAGACCTGATACATGTTTGACAATTTTAACCAAAACATTGCCGATTTCGCATATTATGGCTGTTTTCATGAGTTATTGCCGATAGTTTTGGTGTTCCAGGGTGATTTACAACGACCCTAAGACCCGATACATGTTTGAGAGTTATGACAAAAAACTCGTCGTTTTTCACGTTTTATGGCCGTTTTCGTGTGCTATGGCACACTGTTTTGGCGCTCTTGGGGGATTTACAACGATCCTAAGACCCGATACATGTTTGAGAGCTATGACCAAAACCTCATGGTTTTCGTGTTTTAGGGTCATTTTCATGAGTTATTCCACACTGTTTTGGTGCTCCACGGGGATTTGCAATGGACCATTAGCCCCGATGCTTTTAAGGGGATGACCAACAATTCGTCGTTCTTGTGTTTTATGACTGTTTTCATTAGCTATTCCACAGTTCTAGGGTTTCAGGGCGAATTACAATGACCATTACACCCGATACATGTTTGACAATTTTAACGAAAAAATTATCGATTTCGCATATTAGGGCCGTTTTCATGAGTTATTGCCCATAGCTTTGGGGTTCAGGGTGATTTACAACGACCCTAAGACCTGATACATGTTTTAGAGTTATGACCAAAAACTCATCGTTTTCCCGGTTTAGGATCATTTTCATGAGTTATTCCACACTGTTTTGGTGCTCCACGGGGATTTGCATGGACCATTAGACTCGATGCATGTTTAAGGGGATGACCAACAATTCGTCGTTCTTGTGTTTTATGACCGTTTTCATGAGCTATTCCACAGTTCTAGGGTTTCAGGGCGAATTACAACGACCATTAGACCCAATACATGTTTGACAATTTTAACGAAAAAATTATCGATTTCGCATATTATGGCAGTTTTCATGAGTTATTGCCCATTGCTTTGGGGTTCTAGGGTGATTTACAACGACCCTAAGACCTGATACATGTTTGAGAGTTATGTTCAAAACTCGTCGTTTTTCACGTTTTATGGCCGTTTTCGTGAGTTATGGCACACTGTTTTGGCGCTGTTGGGGGATTTACAACGACCCTAAGACCCGATACATGTTTGAGAGTTATGACCAAAAACTCATCGTTTTCCGTTTTAGGGTCATTTTCATGAGTTATTCCACACTGTTTTGTGCTCCATGGGGATTTGCATGGACCATTAGACCCGATGCATGTTTATGGGGATGACCAACAATTCGTCGTTCTTGTGTTTTACGACCGTTTTTCATTAGCTATTCCACAGTTCTAGGGTTCCAGGGGGAATTACGACGACCATTAAACCTGATACATGTTTGACAATTTTAACCAAAACATTGCCGATTTCGCATATTATGGCTGTTTTCATGAGTTATTGCCCAAAGTTTTGGGGTTCCAGGGTGATTTCAACGACCCTAAGACCCGATACATGTTTGAGAGTTATGACAAAAAACTCGTCGTTTTTCACGTTTTATGACCGTTTTCCGTGAGCTATGGCACAATGTTTTGGCGCTCTTGGGGGATTTACAACGATCCTAAGACCCGATACATGTTTGAGAGTTATGACCAAAAACTCATCGTTTTTGCGTTTTAGGGTAATTGTCATGAGTTATTCCACACTGTTTTGGTGCTCCAGGGGGATTTGCATCGACCATTAGCCCCGATCCACATTTAAGGGGATGACCAACAATTCGTCGTTCTTGTGTTTTATGACCGTTTTCATTAGCTATTCCACAGTTCTAGGGTTTCAGGGCGAATTACGACGATCATTAACCCTGATACATGTTCGACAATTTTAACGAAAAAATTATCGATTTCGCATATTATGGCCGTTTTCATGAGTTATTGCCCACAGTTTTGGGGTTCCAGGGTGATTTACAACGACCCTAAGACCCGATACATGTTTGAGAGTTAGGACAAAAAACACGTCGTTTTTAACGTTTTATGGCCGTTTTCGTGAGCTATGGCACACTGTTTGGCGCTCTTGGGGGATTTACAACAATCCTAAGACCCGATACATGTTTGAGAGTTATGACCAAAAACTCATCGTTTTCACGTTGTAGGGTCATTTTCATGAGTTATTCCACACTGTTTTGGTGCTCCACGGGGATTTGCATGGACCATTAGCCCCGATGCATGTTTAAGGGGATGACCAACAATTCGTCGTTCTTGTGTTTTATGACTGTTTTCATTAGCTATTGCATAGTTCTAGGGTTTCAGGGCGAATTACAACGACCATTAGATCCGATACATGTTTGACAATTTTAACGAAAAAATTATCGATTTCGCATATTATGGCCGTTTTCATGAGTTATTGCCCACAGTTTTGGGGTTCCAGGGTAATTTACAACGACCCTAAGACCTGATACATGTTTGAGAGTTATGACCAAAACTCGTCGTTTTTCACGTTTTATGGCCGTTTTCGTGAGCTATGGCACAGTGTTTTGGCGCTCTTGGGGATTTACAACGATCCTAAGACCCGATACATGTTTGAGAGTTATGACCAAAAACTCATCGTTTTCCGCGTTTTAGGGTCATTTTCATGAGTTATTCCACACTGTTTTGGTGCTCCACGGGGATTTGCATGGACCATTAGACCCGATGCATGTTTAAGGGGATCACCAACAATTCGTCGTTCTTGTGTTTTATGACCGTTTTCATGAGCTATCGCACAGTTCTAGGGTTTCAGGGCCAATTACGACGACCATTAAACCTGATACATGTACGACAATTTTAACCAAAAAATTGTCGATTTCGCATATTATGGCCATTTTCCTGAGTAATTGCCCACAGATTTGGGGTTCCAGGATGATTTACAACGATCCTAAGACCTGATACATGTTTGAGAGTTATGACCAAAAACTCGTCGTTTTTCACGTTTTATGGCCGTTTTCGTGCGCTATGGCACACTGTTTTGGCGCTCTTGGGGGATTTACAATGATCCTAAGACCCGATAAATGTTTGAGAGTTATGACCAAAAACTCATCGTTTTCCGCGTTTTAGGGTCATTTTCATGAGTTATTCCACACTGTTTTGGTGCTCCACGGGGATTTGCATGGACCATTAGACCCGATGCATGTTTAAGGGGATGACCAACAATTCGTCGTTCTTGTGTTTTAGGACCGTTTTCATGAGCTATTCCACAGTTCTAGGGTTTTAGGGCGAATTACAACGACCATTAGACCGATACATGTTTGTCAATTTTAACCAAAAAATTGTCGATTTCGCATATAATGGCTGTTTTCATGAGTTATTGCCCAAAGTTTGGGGTTTCCAGGGTGATTTACAATGACCCTAACAACCGATACATGTTTGAGAGTTATGACAAAAAACTCGTCTTTTCACGTTTTATGACCGTTTTCGTGAGCTATGGCACACTGTTTTGGCGCTCTTGGGGATTTCCAACGATCCTAAGACCCGATACATGTTTGAGAGTTATGACCAAAAACTCATCGTTTTCGCGTTTTAGGGGCATTGTCATGAGTTATTCCACACTGTTTTGGTGCTCCACGAGGATTTGAATCGACCATTAGCCCCGATCCATGTTTAAGGGGATGACCAATAATTCGTCGTTCTTGTGTTTTATGACCATTTTCATTAGCTATTCCACAGTTCTAGGGTTTCAGGGCCAATTACGACGACCATTAAACCTGATACATGTTCGACAATTTTAACCAAAAAATTGTCGATTTCGCATATTATGGCCGTTTTCCCGAGTTATTGCCCACAGATTTGGGGTTCCAGGATGATTTACAACGATCCTAAGACCTGATACATGTTTGAGAGTTATGACCAAAAACTCGTCGTTTTTCACGTTTTATGGCCGTTTCCGTGAGCTATGGCACACTGTTTTGGCGTTCTTGGGGGATTTACAACGATCCTAAGACCCGATAAATGTTTGAGAGTTAAGACCAAAAACTCATCGTTTTCGCTTTTTAGGGTCATTTTCATGAGTTATTCCACACTGTTTTGGTGCTCCACGGGGATTTGCATGGACCATTAGACCCAATGCATGTTTAAGGGGATGACCAACAATTCGTCGTTCTTGTGTTTTATGACCGTTTTCATGAGCTACTCCACAGTTCTAGGGTTTCAGGGCGAATTACAACGACCATTAGACCCGATACATGTTTGACAATTTTAACCAAAAATTGTCGATTTCGCATATAATGGCTGTTTTCATGAGTTATTGCCCAAAGTTTTGGGGTTCCAGGGTGATTTCAACGACCCTAAGACCCGATACATGTTTGAGAGTTATGACAAAAAACTCGTCGTTTTTCACGTTTTATGACCGTTTTCGTGAGCTATGGCACAATGTTTTGGCGCTCTTGGGGGATTTACAACGATCCTAAGACCCGATACATGTTTGAGAGTTATGACCAAAAACTCATCGTTTTCGCGTTTTAGGGGCATTGTCATGAGTTATTCCACACTGTTTTGGTGCTCCATGGGGATTTGCATCGACCATTAGCCCCGATCCACATTTAAGGGGATGACCAACAATTCGTCGTTCTTGTGTTTTATGACCGTTTTCATTAGCTATTCCACAGTTCTAGGGTTTCAGGGCGAATTACGACGACCATTAAACCTGATACATGTTCGACAATTTTAACGAAAAAATTATCGATTTCGCATATTATGGCCGTTTTCATGAGTTATTGCCCACAGTTTTGGGGTTCTAGGGTGATTTACAACAACCCTAAGACCCGATACATGTTTGAAAGT
>OV702300.1:52304214-52583107 GCA_916181665.1 Avena sativa
CTTAAGCCGGAGCGAGTATGGTGGAGTATGAGAGATTCCCTCGGTGTTCTAGGGTTTAGACACGCCGAGGAGGAGGCTAGGCCGGCGGCTAGGGTTGCTAGGCGGTGGCGGCGGTTTGCCCTAGGGCGGCGGCGGCGGCGGCAGCAGGTGGCGGCGGCGGCAGCAGGTGGTGGCGGCGGCGGCTTAGGGTTTGGAGGAGAGGGTCTTGTGTGTCTCTAGGAGGGAGCCCTGCCCCTCCTTATATAGGTGGAGGGGCCGACCGGCCAAGGGGAGGGATAGGAGTCCCTCCCCAACTCGGCTTGGATGTGGGCCGCCGGTTGGAGGAGGGAACTCCTCCCCAACTCGGTTTCCCCCTTCCTCCTCTTTTCCTCTTTCCAAATTTAGCCGTTTGACTTTTCAAACTAGCTATTTGACTTTTCAAACTAGGATTTGAATTAATCCTTTATTTGGTATAGCGATGACACTTAGTACATGATGCAATCATACCAACTTGATACAACACATTCATGTACCCTTCCCCTCCAGAGTGCCGGACATTCCGGAACATTCTAGAACATTCCCGATGAAAACACCGGAACCATTCCCCAACTCCGAAACGGGACTTTCCCTATATGAATCTTATTCTCCGGACCATTCCGGATCTCCTCGTGATATCCCGGATCCCATCCGGGACTTCGAACAACATTCGGTCTCTTTCTCATCATTCCATAACTACTCAAAACAACGTCGAATCCTTAAGTGTGTCTCCCTACGGTTCGTGAATTATGCGGACATGATCGAGACACTTCTCCGAACAATAACCAATAGAGGAATCTGGAAATTCATATGGCTCCCACATATTTCTACGATTACTTTGCGATTGAATGAACCACTTACATACGATATCAATTTCCCTTTGTCTCACGATAGTTTACTTATCCGAGGTTATGATTGTCGGTATCTCTGCATACCTAGTTCAACCTCGTTACCGATAAGTACTCTTTTCTCGTTCCCGTGATATGTGATCCCTTGTGAGCCAGTCACATGCTTGCAAGCTAATTGGATGACATTTCACCGAGAGGGCCCAGAGTATATCTATCTGTCATATGGATGGACAAATCCCACTCTTGATCCATGTGTTTCAACCAATACTTTCTGAACACTCAATGCCACCTTTATAACCACCCAGTTACGGTGTGGTGTTTGATGTCACCAAAGCATCCATCCGGTAAAGGTGATATGCATGATCTCATGGTCGAAGGAATCAGATTACTATGTATCAGAAAGCATATAGCAATTGAACTATTAAAATGACTTGATCTTTATGCTACGCTTATCTATAGGAGTATGTCCATCATATCATTCTCCTAACAATATGATCTTGTTGTTAATAACATCTCAATGTTCATGATAGGGAAACCACAATCATCTATTAACCAACAAGCTAGTATTATATAGAGGCTTTACTAGGGACTTCAAATTAAGTTTACAAATCACACAAGTATTAATGTTTCCTTGTTAATACTATTATAGCATGAATGTAAACATTTATCATAAACATAAAGATATAATAATAACTACATTTATTATTGCCTCTAGGGCATATCTCCAACAGATATCAAAATGATCCAGGAGTGGATCATTGGACAGCTGTTAAAAACATCCTTAAGTACTTGAGAAGAACTAAGGGTATGGTTCTTTCTTATGGAGGTGATGAACAGCTCGTTGTTAATGGTTACACCGATGCTAGTTGGAACACCGATCTGGATGATTCTAGATCTCAATATAGATACGTATTTACTTTGAATGGTGTAGTAGTTGGATGGAGGAGTGCAAAGAAAAGCGATGTGGCAAAATCTTCAACTGAATAGGAATACATAGCTGCTCCGGAGGCTTCACAAGAGGCGATATGGATGAAGGAGTTCATTATAGAGCTCGGTGTGGTTCCTAGTGCGCTGGACCCAATGTCTATCTACTGTGATAACATGGGCGCAATAGCCAATGCGCAAGAACCAAGGTCACACACTACTAGAGAAAAGGCTATAGGAGACATGTTTATAGGAGGCACATTTAGACCATATGTGCCTCCTATAAAATAGGCGAGGCACACTCCTTATCCATGCGCCTCTAGTATAAAAATAGGCGAGGTGCATATGATAAAAATGCGCATCCTATAATCCCTGTACGGGCAAAATCAAGCAGCCCCAGATTATGCGAGGCGCATTATAGCATATGCGCCTCCTATATATCAGATAGGCAAGGCGCATATGGGCAGAATGCGCCTCGCATAATCTGTGTGGGCCCGCGTGTTGGTAGGTGCTCGAATATGCGAGGCACATATGGTCATATGCGCCTCCTATATTTGATAATGGACCATATGTGCCTCAAGTAACTCATGCGGGCCCGGGTGTAGGTAGGTGGCCGCATAGGCGAGGCGCATATTGCTATATGCGCTCCTATAGTTTGAATTATAGGAGGCACATATTGTGCAATACGCGCCTCCTATAACCTGGCACCACCTTTTTCCAGCTTTTTGCACATGGAGCCAACTACCACCCCACTCACTTGTCTCACTTCTTCCTCCTCCACCAAGACAAATCTGGTCGCCCCCCTCCTCCTTCCCACCTCATTTCCCCCATTGATTCACCATAGAAGCTCGCTCAACCTCCATTCGTTGACACTCATATGTAAGTGAAGTCTCTTGCTCCTCTAGAGTGCGCCTCAAGTAACTCATGCAAGCCCCGGTGGAGGTAGGTGGCCGCATAGGCGAGGCGCATATGGTCATATGCGCCTCCTATAGTTCGAAGTATAGGAGGCACATATGGAGCAATATGTGCCTCCTATAGATTGAAGTATAGGAGGCACATATGGAGCAATATGCACCTCCTATAACCTGGCCAGATTCAAATTCGAAACAGCCACCTACCACACCTATATAACACCTACCACCTCTCCCTCTTCTACTTGTCCTTCTCCTCCACCTCTCCTCCTTCTCCTCCTCCATCTCCCCTTCTCCTCCATCTCTCCTTCTTCTCCCCTTCTCCTCCTCCTTCTCCACTCTCCTCCTCCTCCACTCTCCTCCTCCTCCTATTTCTCCGGCGACCTTCTCCTCCTCTGGCAACCACTCCGGCCATGGCCTCCACAACCACACCGACCATCTCCTCCTCCACCTCCGGTGGCCTCATCCTCCTCCACCATCTCCGGTGATCCCCATGGACATGGCCTCCCGCACATGCTTGCGGTGGTAGGTTGTGGACACAAGCATGGTCTCCCACGAGCTCCAACGAAATTCTAGCCAGATCTAGATCTAGATCTAGATCTGGCCGCCTTTTTTTTGAAATTCAAAAATAATATACGAGGCGCATTCGAATCAATATGTGCCTCGCATATGAACAATATAGGAGGCGCATATGCAAACTATAGGAGGCGCATATCAATATGCGCCTCGCATATGCAGAATATAGGAGGCACATATCGATATGCGCCTCGCATATGTGAAGTATAGGAGGCGCATATCATATGCGCCTCACATAAAAAATAGGCAAGGCTCAAAGTTAGAGGCGCATACGATATGCGCCTCGCATATGCTTTTAGGTGCGCCTCGCATAAGGTTTTCTCTAGTAGTGACACAAGAAGCTGAAGGACATCAAGCTACGTTTTCACTCTATTCGAGAGCATGTCAAGGATGGTGACATAAAGATTTGCAAAGTACACATAGATCTGAATGTGGCAGATCCGTTGACTAAACCTCTCCCGTGGGCAAAACATGACGAGCACCAAACCGCCATGGGTGTTCGGTATATTACCATGTAATCTAGATTAGTTGATTCTAGTGCAAGTGGGAGACTACTGGAGATATGCCCTAGAGGCAATAATAAAAGTGTATATTATTATATCTTTGTGTTTATGATAAATGTTTACATTTATGCTATAATAGTATTAACCGGAGACATTAATACTTGTGTGATTTGTAAACTAAATTAGAGTCCCTGGTAAAGCCTCTTTGTAATACTAGCTTGTTGGTTGATAGATGATCGTGGTTTCCCGATCATGAACATTGATATGTTATTAACAACAAGATCATATCATTAGGAGAATGGTGTGATGGACATACTCCTATAGATAAGCGTAGCACAAATATCAAGTCATTTCAATAGTTCGTTTGCTATAAGTTTTTTGATACATAGTAACCTAATTCCTTCGACCAAGAGATCATGCTAATCACCATCACTGGAAGGATACTTTGATGACATCAAACACAACACCATAATTGGGTAGCTATAAAGGTGGCATTGAGTATTCAGAAAGTATGTGTTGAGGCACATGGATCAAGGGTGGGATTTGTCCATCCATATGACGGATAGATATACTCTGGGCCCTCTCGGTGGAATGTCATCCAATTATCTTGCAAGCATATGACTGGCTCAAAAGGGATCACATATCACGGGAATGAGAAAAGAGTACTTATCGGTAACAAGGTTGAACTAGGTATGCAGAGATACCGATGATCAAACCTCGGATAAGTAAACTATCGCAAGACAAAGGGAAATTGGTATCATATGTAAGTGGTTCATTCGATCGCAAAGTAATCGTAAAAATATGTGGGAGCCATATGAATTTCCAGATTCCTCTATTGGTTATTGATCGGAGAAGTGTATCGTTCATGTCCGCATAATTCACGAACCGTAGGGATACACACTTAAGGATTCGATGTTTTTTAGTAGATATGGAATGTAAGTAGGGAGACTTAATGTTGTTTGGAGTCTCAGATGGGATCCGGGATATCACGAGGAGATCCGGAATGGTCTGGAAAATAAGATTCATATAAGGAAAGTCCAATTTCAGAGTTCGGGAATGATTCCGATGATTTCATCGGAGAGGTTCTAGAAGGTCTAGAAGAGTCTCCAGACCGGAATGGGAATGGTACATGAATGTGTCATGGATAAGTGGAATGATTGAATCATGTCCTAGGTCACTTGGTTGGGCATTTGCAAGAAATAAATGATGCTCCCAATTGAAAGTCAAAAGGCATGTTTGAAAAGTTAAACTGGGACAATGTATCCTAGTGGAGGAAGGAAAGAATCCTTTTGTCCCTCCACCACAAGCCAACAAGGAGAGGGAGTTGGGGAAGGATTCAAACTCCCCTCTCCCAAGCTTCCCTCCCTCTCATAAATAGAGGGGAGGGTTGTCCCAAGGACACACAGAACCAGCCCCTCCCACCAAGTCCCACCGTCGCCGCCCCCCCAGCGCCACCGCCGTCGGATCATCGCCGCCGACTCCACCTCCTCCTCCTCTTCGGCCCTCTAAACCCTAGATCACTGGAAACCCTAGATCCACCATAACCTGCTCAGGCTTAGGCGAAGCCCTGCAGGATCTTCCCTCTACTTCCGACACCACGTCGTCATGCTGCCGGAATCGCGAGGGGAGAACTACAACCTCCGCTGCCTGCTGGAACAAGGGAGAGGAAGGTCTTCATCGAGTACCGAAGGGTGTGACCGACTGCGGAAGCGCTGCCGGAACGCAGCGCCGGAAGGATCGTCTACGCGATCTTGAGATCGGCAAGTGTACGACTAAATCACCCACAAGAATCTGCTCTCGTTAACCGCTTTGGAATCTTCGAGGGTGAGTACTCTAATCGACTCATTGCTATAATCTAGTAGATAGATCTTGGCTTGTTTGTGTGCATGCGGTAGAATTTTTTTTCCATGCTACGAACCCTATGCAAATCGCCCTAGAACTCCAAAACTGTAGACAATAACACATGAAAACGGCCATAAAACACGAAAACAGCAAGTTTTTGGTCATAAATCTTAAACATGTATCGGGTCTTATAGGCCATGCAAATTTACCTAGAACTCCTAAACTAGATAACTCATGAAAACGGCCATAAGACACGAAAACAACGATTTTTTGGTTATAACTCTCAAAGATGTATCAGTTCACAAAGTCGTAGTAAATCGTCTTCGAACCTCAAAACTAAAGACAATAGCTAAAACGGCCATTAAACACGAAAACGACAAGTTATTGGTCATACCTCTCAAACATGTATCGGGTCTTACGGGCCATGCATATCGACCGAGAACTCCAAAACTGTGGGCAATAACTCATGAAAACGGCCATAAAACATGAAAAGACCAGTTTTTGGTCATATCTCTCAAACATGTATCGGGTGTTACGTTCGCTGTAAATAACCCTGAAACCCCAAAACTAAGGGTAATATCTCATGAAAAGGGCCGCAAGACCTGAAAACAACGAGATTTTGTTCATATGTCTCAAATATGTATCAGGTCTTACAGGCAATGCAAATCCCACTAGAAACCTAGTAATTAAGGCAATAGCTCATGCAAATAGTCATAGAACGCGAAAACGATGAGTTTTTGGTTAGATCTCTCAAACATATATCGGGTCTTACGGGCCATGCAAATCGCCTTGGAACTGCAAAACTGTGGGCAATAACTCATGAAACGGCCATAATACATGAAAACAACGAGTTTTTGGTCATAACTCAAAAACATGTATCGGGTCTTACGCGTTGCTTTAAATCGCTCTAGAACTCCAGAACTGTGGGCAATAACTCATGAAAACAGCCATAAAACCACTACTAGAAAACAGGCCTTCGGTTTGATCTGAACAACGTCACCAGTCCCGGCCCATCACGAACCACGACTAGTGCTAGCACTAGTCCCAGGCCGTGAGGCCTCCAACGGCTAGAAATGGCCAAAGACACTAGTCCCGGGCCGGACCAGAGCTCTAGTCCCGGTCCGTAATACAACCCGGGACTAATAAGCTGGAGCGGGCTAACAGCTCTTTTCGGGGACTATTATTCCCGGGTCGTATCACGGCCCGGGACTAGTTGTCCATTAGTATATATACAGCTTCCTGGCCAGCTGCGCCCTAAAGCATATGGTGGCCATTTTTCTCAAAGAAGCAAGAGAGTTCATGCCATTTTTTTCTCAAGTTTTGTCAAGATTTAGTTTGCAACACCTAAATCCAAAGCTTTAAAAGTTTAGAACTTCATTCTTTCATCTCTTATTGCTACTTTAGCTCTATAATGCTCTAGAAGTATATAGATATGGATCAAATGTATGCATGCTCTAGAAGTAGCTAGAAGGACTTTGATATATATGTGTAACAAATTTTGATTAGGCACATAGTTAATGAAAATTGAAATGTGTAATTTTAGAGTTTCAAAGCTTAGAATGGAATGAGGTTTTCACTAATAGAACAATAATAAAAAACTCCACATTTATCATGTTGATTGTTTTCTCCAATTAATGCTCTAGAAGCTCTCAATATAACTTGTAATAATTTTATCAGGTTGTGTAATGGTTTTTGATATACTTTTACTATAATGCAGATGGTCCGGGAATGGATGTACGGTACTGACCGATGCTCTGGCGAGTTCATTAATGGTGTGCATGAATTTATCTGTGTTGCTGATGCAAACAAGCACAATGGTTTTGTATTCTGTCCATGTAATGGATGTAGGAATCAGAAGGATTACTCTGACTCAAAAACCCTTCACGGCCACCTGTTGAAGTCTGACTTCATGCCCAGTTATAATTTATGGACCAAGCACGGAGAGAGAAAGATGTTATAATGGAAGACAATGAAGAAGAGGAGGAGGATGACAACTATCATGGTTTCCCTAAGTACGGAGATACTTCCATGGGGGATGCTGAAGGGGAGGATGAAGAAGAGACACATGATGAACATGCTGATGATCTTGGTCGGACCATTTCCAATGCACGAAGAGATTGTCAAACTAAAAAGGATAGGATAAGTTCAATCACATGCTAGAGGATCACAAAAATTTGTTGTACCCTAATTGCGAAAATGGTCCGAAAAAGGTGGGCAGCACACTGGAATTGCTGCGATGGAAGGCTGAGTGTGCTATACCTGACTCCTCATTTGAAAAGTTGCTGAAAATGATGAAGAATATGCTTCCAAAAGATAACGTATTGCCCGCCAGTACGTACGAAGCAAAGAAGGTTGTCTGCCCTCTAGGTTTAGAGGTTCAGAAGATACATGCATGCCCTAATGACTACATCCTCTACCGTGGTGAGGAGTATGAGAATTTAGATGCATGCCCGGTATGCACTTCACTTCGATATAACATTAGACGAGATGACCCTGGTGACGTTGAGGGCGAGCCCCCCCGGAAGAGGGTTCCTGCGAAGGTGATGTGGTATGCTCCTATAATACCACGGTTGAAACACTTATTCAGAAACAAAGAGCACGCCAAGTTGTTGCGATGGCATAAAGAGGAACGTAAGTCAGATGGGATGTTGAGACACCCCGCTGATGGGTCGCAATGGAGAAAAATCGATAGAAAGTACCCGGAATTTGCAGATGACGCAAGGAGTTTAAGGTTTGGTCTAAGTACAGATGGCATGAATCCCTTTGGGGAGCAGAGCTCCAGTCACAGCACCTGGCGCGTGACTCTATGCATCTATAACCTTCCTCCTTGGTTGTGCATGAAGCGGAAGTTCATTATAATGCTAGTGTTGATCCAATGTCCGAAGCAACCCGTCAAGGACATTGATGTGTACCTAAGGCCATTAGTGGAAGAACTTTTACAGTTGTGACACGAACCCGGGATACGCGTGTGGGATGAGCACAAGTAGGAATAATTTAACCTCCGAGCATTGCTTTTCGTAACAATCAATGATTGGCCTGCTCTTAGTAACCTTTCTGGACAGTCAAACAAGGGATACAATGCATGCACACACTGTTTAGATGAGACTGAAAGTATATATTTGGAACATTGTAAGAAGAATGTATATAATGAGCATCGTCGATTTATTTTGGCCAAGCATCCCTTAAGAAAGAAAGGCAAGCATTTCAACGGTCTGGCATGTCACCAGACAAAGCCTAAGGAGCGTACTGGTGCTGATATATTTGATATGGTCAAAATTTGCATCAACTGGTAACCTTTGGAAAGGGTCCTGGAGGAAAATCTGTTCTGAAAGACGCTGAAGGACACGCACCCATGTGGAAGAAGAAATCTATATTTTGGGAGCTACCATATTGGAAATTCTTAGAGGTCCTCTCTGCAATCGATGTGATGCATGTGACGAAGAATCTTTGCGTGAACCTGCTAGGCTTCTTGGGCGTGTATGGGAAGACAAAAGATACACCTGAAGCACGAAAGGACCATCAATGTATGAAAGACCCAGATGGCCTGCATCCAGAATGGTTTCAAGGTCATGCCAGCTACGCTCTTACCAAACAAGAGAAGGAAATATTTTTTGAATGTCTAAGCAGTATTAAGGTCCCGTCTGGCTTCTCGTCGAATATAAAGGGAATAATAAATATGGCAGAAAAAAAGTTCCAAAACCTAAAGTCTCATGACTGCCACGTGATTATGACGCAAATGCTTCCGATTGCATTGAGGGGGCTTCTACCAGATAATGTTCGAGTACCCATTGTGAAGCTATGTGCATTTCTCAATGCAATCTCTCAGAAGATAATCAATCCTCAGATCTACCACGGTTACAGAATGATGTGGTCCAATGTCTTGTCAGTTTTGAGTTGGTGTTCCCACCATCCTTCTTCAAAATTATGACGCACCTGCTGGTTCACCTAGTCGAAGAGATTTCCATTCTCGGTCTTGTATTTCTACACAATATGTTTCCCTTTGAGAAGTTCATGGGAATGTTAAATAAATATGTTCGTAACCGTGCTAGGCCAGAAGAAAGCATCTCCAAGGGCTATGGAACAGAGGAGGTCATTGAATTTTGTGTTGACTTTGTTCCTGACCTTAAGCCGATTGGTCTTCCTCAATCGCGGTATGAGGGGAGCCTGAGTGGAAAGGGTACTCTAGGAAGGAAATCAATAATATGTAGGGACGGACATTCTTACACCCAAGCACATTACACCGTTCTACAGAATTCTATCTTGGCAGCCCCATATATCGAGGAACACAAGAAAATCTTATGCTCCAACAACCCTGGAAAGCATGACTCTTGGATTAGCGATGAACACATGAAGAGATTCGGCGGTTGGTTGCAACATCTCATAAAAAACAACACTCTTGGAGATCAGCTATACTTGTTGTCTAGGTCACCATATTCGACTATATCGACTTTCCAAGGGTACGAGATAAATGGGTATACATTTTACACGATAGCCCAAGATAAAAAGAGCACCAACCAAAACAGTGGTGTCCGCTTTGATGCAACAGACAACAATGGGTCAAAGACCACATATTATGGTTACATAGAGGAGATATGGGAACTTGACTATGGACCTACTTTTAAGGTCCCCTTGTTTCGGTGCAAATGGGTCAAGCTGACAGGAGGAGGGGTTGAGGTAGACAAGAAATACGGAATGGCATCGTTGGATCTCAACAATCTTGCGTACTTAGACGAACCATTCGTCCTAGCCAATGATGTGGCTCAGGTTTTCTATGTGAAGAACATGTCTACCAAACCTAGAAAAAGAAAAAATAAGAAAAAGAATACATTAGACGATGAGCCAAAGCGCCACATAGTTCTTTCAGGAAAAAGAAACATTGTGGGAGTGGAGGACAAGACAGACATGTCAGAAGATTGTGATAAGTTTCATGAAATTCTGCCCTTCGCGGTGAAGGATGACCCAAGCATCATGTTAATGAATGAAGATGCTCCATGGATATGACGGGATCAGAAAGGAACACACACGAAGAAATGTTATGTAATAATTGTAACATTTTATGAGTGAAGATGCTCCATGCATGTGTCCATTTTGATAGTGTTGTATGCAAACAATCTTGAGTGTGTTAGTCCCGTTTTGTGGCTGGACCGGGACTAAAGGAGGGCCTTTAGTACCGATTCATACTTACCATTAAGATCTGATCTCCAAACGCGTGATGTCACATATTAGGGAGTGCCTCTATGACCAGTTTCTCAGAGATGCCAGAGGACTGGGATCCGTCGGCATCTCCCTGAAACTGGCCGTAGTGGTGTCCCTGCTCTCGAAAACCATCTTGCAGCTTGTAACTTCTCTAACTAGATCAATATGCCTGGGAGCTAACTAATTTCACATATTAGGGAGTGCATCTATGACCAGTTTCTCGGAGATGCTGGAGGACTGGGCTCCGTTGGCATCTCCCTGAAACTGGCCGTAGTGGTGTCCCTGCTCTCGAAAACCATCTTGGAGATGCCTCAAACTGGCTAGAGGACTGGACTCACAAGGATGCCTATTTATAGTATAAGCAGCTCGGCATAATGTCGACACTCACGACATAATGTCGACACTCACTCCTATTATTAGTGCTGACTCATGTTTAGTCCCGGTTGGTTTCTCCAACCGGGACTAAAGGTTTATCTTTAGTCCCGGTTGGTGACACCATCCGGGACAAGGTACAAGCCGCACGACATAATGTCGACACTCACCCCTATTATTAGTGTTGCTTGGCCCAGTCTGCCGCAATCCCTTTAGTCGCGGTTGGTTTCTCCAACCGGGACTAAAGATGAACCCTCTCTTTATATAGGCATTTCCTTCTATTTATTAGGTAACACTCAAGACATTTATTAATATTAAGAACCGGGACAAACCGGGACTAGCTAACACTCAGGACTAAAGTTGCCATCTTTAGTCATAATCATGCCTAGTCCTATAGTACATAGCTTCAGGGTCTTCTTCGTCATCATCATCGTCATCTTCACCTGCCGCTACGGGGATCCTCAGCCCATCCATGGCATATACCAGGGGCTATTCCAGCCTCGGATTCATGGCGGGCGGGAAGGGGTCTCCTGGAAGGCGATGCCGCTACCGCCGGGCCGGTGTGGGGCCTTTTTGTGGCTCTGTGGCGGGTGGACTCGTGGGCACCGCAGGCGAGGATGATCTCCCCCGGCGATGTAGCGCATCACTCCGATGATAGTATGGTTCGCCCACCACAGACGACGGCCAGCTTCGTTGTGGTTCACCGGTGGCGGGCCATCACCCTCGTACCTGGCGAGCTCCCTTTCCCGCCTATTAGCAAAGAAGGCATTCCAGGTGTCGTAGTTGTCGAGATCCCTTTGGGGATCCATCCGCTGCTCCGGTGTGAGCTCGTGGTAGAAGTGGTTTGTGATGGCTGCCTGGCGTGCGGAACCTTGAGGGACAGGAGGGACAGGAACCCCTACAGCGCTCAGCATCCAGCCGACGGGCGGCCGATAGCCCGGCGGACAAAGGTAGTTGGAGGCGCACAGCGCCTCGGTCTCCTCGAGGGTCAGAATGTCCCAGTAGGCATTGTCCATTGTTCTAAGAGAGGAAGGTGTGGATGTGTGGATAACCATGGCGTGATCGCCCTAAATATAGAGGGAAAGGGCGGGAAAACTTGGCGTGAAGCTTTGGGAAATGGCGGGAAATATCTTTAGTCTCGGTTAGTGACTACATCCGGGACTCAAAGCTCTCGTAGAAAGGAAAGGGCAGGAACGGGAAGTAGTGGCAAATGGCACGAAATATCTTTAGTCCCGGTTTGAGACTACAATCGAGACTAAATGGATATTATATTAAGATTCTTTATATTTTTCTGATAATAATTGACATATTATTTGTTTTATTTGGATTATTACAATAAAAGATATGATTTTCCAAAGTTTTTATATTTGATTTGAATTAAAAAAGAAAATTCACAAACGAAATAATTTATAAATGATGCAAATAGATAAATGGATATTATATTAAGATTCTTTATATTTTTCTGATAATAATAGACATATTATTTGTTTTATTTGGATTATTACAATAAAAGATATGATTTAACAAAAAATTGATATTTGATTTGAATTAAAAAAGCAAATTTACAAATGAAATAATTTATAAATGATGCAAACAGATAAGTGGATATTATATTAAGATTCTTTATATTTTTCTGATAATAATAGACATATTATTTGTTTTATTTGGATTATTACAATAAAAGATATGATTTTCCAAAGTTTTATAATTGATTTGAATTAAAAAAGAAAATTTACAAATGAAATAATATATAAATGATGCAAACAGATAAATGGATATTATATTAAGAATCTTTATATTTTTCTGATAATAATAGACATATTATTTGTTTTATTTGGATTATTACAATAAAAGATATGATTTTCCAAAGTTTTTATATTTGATTTGAACTAAAAAAAAGCAAATTTACAAATGAAATAATTTATAAATGAAGGAAACAGATAAATGGATATTATATTAATATTCTTTATATTTTTCTAATAATAATAGACATATTATTTGTTTTATTTGGATTATTACAATGAAAGATATGATTTTCCAAAGTTTTTATATTTGATTTGAATTAAAAACGAAAATTTACAAATTAAATAATTTATAAATGATGCAAACAGATAAATGGATATTATATTAACATTCTTTATATTTTTCTGATAATAATAGACATATTATTTGTTTTATTTGGATTATTACAATATAAGGTATGATTTTCCAAAGTTTTTATATTTGATTTGAATTAAAAAAAGAAAATTTACACATGAAATAATTTCTAAATGAAGCAAACAGATAAATGGATATTATATTAAGATTCCTTATATTTTTCTGATAATAATAAACATATTATTTGTTTTATTTGGATTATTACAATAAAAGATATGATTTTCCAAAGTTTTTATATTTGATTTGAATTAAAAAAAGAAAATTTACAAATGAAATAATTTATAAATAAAGAAAACAGATAAATGGACAATATATTAAGATTCTTTATATTTTTCTGATAATAATAGACATATTATTTGTTTTCTTTGGATTATTACAATAAAAGATATGATTTTCCAAAGTTTTTATATTTCATTTGAATTAAAAAAGAAAATTTACAAATGAAATAATTTATAAATAATGCAAACAGATAAATGGATATTATATTATGATTCTTTATATTTTTCTAATAATAATAGACATATTATTTGTTTTATTTGGATTATTACAATAAAAGATATGATTTTCCAAAGTTTTTATATTTGATTTGAATTAAAAAAAGAAAAAGTTACAAATGAAATAATTTATAAATGAAGCAAACAGATAATGGGTATTATATTAAGATTCTTTATATTTTTCTGATAATAATAGACATATTATTTGTTTTATTTGGATTATTACAATAAAAGATATGATTTTCCAAAGTTTTTATATTTGATTTGAATTAAAAAAAGAAAATTTACAAATGAAATAATTTATAAATGATGCAAACAGATAAATGGATATTATATTAAGATTCTTTATAGTTTTCTGATAATAATAGACATATTATTTGTTTTATTTGGATTATTACAATAAAAGATATGATTTTCCAAAGTTTTTATATTTGATTTGAATTAAAAAAGAAAATTTACAAATGAAATAATTTATAAATGATGCAAACAGATAAATGGATATTATATTAAGATTCTTTATATTTTTCTGATAATAATAGACATATTATTTGTTTTATTTGGATTATTACAATAAAAGATATGATTTTCCAAAGTTTTTATATTTGATTTGAATTAAAAAAGAAAATTTACAAATGAAATAATTTATAAATGATGCAAACAGATAAATGGATATTATAGTAAGATTCTTTATATTTTTCTGATAATAATAGACATATTATTTGTTTTATTTGGATTATTACAATAAAAGATTTGATTTTCCAAAGTTTTTATATTTCATTTGAATTGAAAAGAAAATATACAAAAAAAACTATTAGTCGTGGGTCGTGGCTGGACCCGGGACTAAAGGGTGCCTACGCGTGCGAAAACGAAGCGGCCGAAAAAACACATTAGTCCCGGGCCATGGCTTAACCCGCGACTAAAGGGGGGTCTTTAGTCGCGGGCTAAGCCACGGCCCGGGACTAAAGGGGTGGCCACTATATATTTCGCGCCAGGGGAGGCTAGTGCTGCCCACCAGCACTTCGCATTCCTCGACAAAGACGAAGACGAAGCACTCAGGCAACGACGTAAAGCAACGCAGGGGAGGTGTTGTCCGCCGCCGCCGTGCCGCTCCGCCGTGCGTGCTCCGGCGTGCCGCCGCTCTATCGCGCGCCGGCTCGCCGCTAGCCGTGCCGCCGCACCGCCGCGTCTTCTCTCGTGCCGCCGCGCGCCTCACCACCTCGTCGGCGCTTCCTCGCCGCCTCGCCGCGAGGAAGGGGTACGGGCGGCCCGTTGGATGTTTTTTTAGGATTATAGTTTTTGTTTTATTTAGAATTAATTATAGTTTTTGTTATTAATTAGGATTAGGATTATATTGTTAGCTAGGGTTAGGATTAATTATAGGATTATAATTAGCTAGAGTATGTTAGAATTAAGATTATTGTTAGGATTATAATTAGAATTATATTGTTAGCTAGTTTAGGATTATTATAAAAAGGATTATAATTAGGATTATTAGGGTTTTGTTATAGTTTTTTTCTATAGTTTTTTTATAGTTAGGTTATTATAATTAGGATTATTATAATTAAAATTTAGTTATTAGGATTAGTATTAGGATTATTATAATTAGGTTTATTAGGGTTTTTTGTTATAGTTTGTTTCTTTAGTTTTTTTATATTAGTTTTTTTGTTTTAGTATTAGGATTATTGTTTTAATTAAAATATTAGAATTAGGATTAGGATTATTAATTTAGTTATTTTTTGTTTTATTTATTAGGATTATATTGTTTTATTAGGGTTATTTTTTGTTTTAGTTATTATGATTATTGTTTTAGCACAAATAATATTAGGATTATTATAATTAGGATTATATTGTTTAGTTATTAGGATTATTGTTTTTTCTAACCTGTTTAACTCTCTTTTTTTATAGATAATTAAGTCATGGATCCATCCGAAGATCCTGGTCGCATCGGTGAAGGTTTTCTTCAGGGCATGATAAGAGGTGAAATTCCTCTTAGTATTACTACCGGCGCCGAAGATATTTTGCTCGAGGAAGAGATATCCTCATATCTGAATCCATCCGGTGATGGACTAGAGTAAAACCTAATGTACCAAGGGAAAGACCAAATGGACGAAGGGCAAACAAATAACAACAATAATGATGGCCCCTCGACAGGATCCGGCGAGGTACATATATATATAAAGTCTCGTGTTACCTCTATTCATTAACTGATCTAGATATATATTAATCACTCTCTCTTCTTCTTTTAGCCCACCGGATTGAAGCAATCGACAGCTCGAACGAAACAAGGGCCAAACAAAAAGTTGGATGGTAATCAGAGGTTCACCATCGAAGAAATAGATGATGATGGTGAACCGATTGCTCCAGAGAAGCACCGGAGGATGTTTATAAATCAATGCGGGGTGCTTGTTAGGGACAACCTGCCGATCACCATCCAAGAATGGAATAAGTCAATGAAAGCCGGTGAAGAATCCAACAGCTATGTCACCGATGATGCCAAAGATGACCTTTGGTAGAAGCTCATAGCGCATTTCATACTACCTCTAGAGTATGAGGAATTTGAGGTAGATGGTATTACCCCAAGGCCGGGTGGGCTTGAAAATAGAGCAAAAGTCAAGGAGTGGGCACTGAGCAAGATGGCTGAACTGTACCGGAACCACAAGAAAATTTTATACGCCAAATATGCCGCAAAATAGAAAACTCTAGACTTCAAAGGAGTAAACGAGAAGTTGAGAGAACAGTGGCCCGATTTTGTACAGTACAAGCAATCTGATAAAGCAAAGGCAAAGTCGGCAAAGAACGCGTTAAATGCTGCCAACAAGAAATACCATCATAAAATGGGGACAGGTGGCTACAAGAGTGCCATCCCTAAGTGGGAAACTATGGAGAAGGATATGAGGGCTAGAGGCGTCACTCCTGGTACAGATGGATGGCCCGAGAGGTCAAAGCACTGGTGGTACAGGCACGGGGGATCCTTGGAGCCAGAAACAGGGAAGACATTATTTCATGATAAAATTCTAAAACCCTCCCAAGACCTTATTCAAGCAATGAACGATGCTCAATTGGGATTATTCCGTCCCGAGAGAGAGAACGACGATCTGACACGCGCCCTAGGGAATCCTGAAAAGGGAGGACGAACACGAGGAAAAGGTGTCAGTGTCTCGTGGAAGAAAGGGTTTCCTCAGTACGATGCAAGTTACAGAAGCCGTCAGAGAAAGAAGGACCGAGAGGCGGACCTGATCTCCAGGGTAGAGCAGGACCTAGCTGATCTGAAGAACCTCATGCATGAAATTAGCCAAAGGCCGCCATCGTCAACTCACCCGCGGTCTGATGATCCTGCATTGGATCTTAGCCAACGGAGAAGCAGCGTGGCTTCCACGGAGGTCCGTGCTGATGATCAAGCACTGTTGGATGATGCACCGGCTCCTCACTACCCCGTGGATGATGTCAGAGAGATGGCACAATGTGAGCTACATCAATGAACAACCTGTCCTTCAAGGTGGCGATCGGCACTGCTTTACCTTGTCTACCTGGAGCACTCCACCATTCACTTCCGATTCCACCAGGCTATGCTCGTGTCACGGTGGATGACATAGTGGAGTATTTTGCGGACCTAGAGATTGAAATCGCTACGCCTGAAGGCCTTACGAAACTAGGAGATGTCAAGCGCAACATCATTCTATGGAATAAGAAGTACATCAAGTTTCTAGGCTCGGCGCCAAGGCCACCGACTCCAAGGAATCCAAATCCACCCCGCATCGAATATTGTCAACCTCCAAGTCCACCCCAACCCGGTTATCGCCAACCTCTAAGTCCACCCCAACCCGATTATCGCCAACCTCCAAGTCCACCCCGCCCCGCTGACGATCGCCGCAGCAGGAGTACATCAACGCAATCTCTGCCTTCGCCTCCGTGCAATACTACTACCTCGTCGAAGAAACGGAAGTTCGACGGTCCCCCACACCCCACATCGAAGAAAGGTCAAACGCCGAAGATAGTCGATATCCCGTCAGCTCTTCCAAAGAGACCTTATGACAAGACCGGTGAGGAAACTAACGCGGATGTGGCTGCCCAAGTTAGGCGCATTTTACACCCAAAAAGCCTGAGCCAAAGCCGGTATATAACGAAAAAACCAAAAAGTGGGCTAAGTCCCTTCTTGAGCAACCATCCCAGATATCAATGAATCTGGAATCAGACTATGACCGGGAGATTATTAAGCAAGCACAGAAGAAAAAAACACAAGTGCAAAAAGCGGGAAGCAAGTTGCCCAGCTCGGAGCACAGAAGAATCAATCGGTCGCCCCGCTCAAAGTCATTTCAGACCTCGACAAGGCCTTCAGAGCTGAAATGGATATGGACATGCAAATAATGGACCCTAGAGCCCGTAATAATGCTGCACTTATGGGAATCACTGTATCGGAGGCCAAAGCACTTGCTAACGAAGCAGATATGTCTCTTGGTCAATATTTAGGCTATGAAGATACGCCAGTGGGTCAGATAGTACGACAGTATGTCCAAGGGGAGCCTCTAGTCAGTAATGAGGAGTTCGAGCGTCTATCCACACATATGCGAAATATGCACGAATGGTACATGTCGCAGGCAGAAAAAAGCATCAGAAAGATCGGTTTCTGGTGGACGTTAGAAAGGAGCATCACTTGAAACCATACTCGATACAGGTTCAAATGACCGAACTGTTTCAGTTATACAACCAGCGCGCCCTCGACAAATCTATCATTGGTTGCTACTGTCTGTAAGTTATTTATTTCTATAATTAAGTTTGTAGCTTTAGCTCGTTCATTGCATTTAATATATTATCCTAACTATATATCCTTTTGTATGATGATATTATATTCCGCAGAATGAAGATGCTTGAATGCAAAAGAGCTAGAAGATACGACGTTGGGTTCATTGACCCATATATAATTAATGAATATACGTTAAAGAATCACCCCAAAGACGTGGAGGAAGACCTGTGCAGGTTCTTAACCGAGCATAATTTTGTTAAGGAAATACTATTTCCTTACAACTTCAAGTGAGTGTTTATATCTTGTACACATTTTATTTTTTCTTACTGGATGAGCTATGCATGTATGCTTATGTAAATGTCCGCAGATTCCCCTGGATCTTGCTAAAGATTCAAGTTGACAACTCCCTAGTTGAAGTCCACGACTCATTAAGTTGGGACCAAGAGAAGTGGAGCGACATGAAAGCAATGCTCCATAAGTAATTGCAATCATTATCGCATTATATCATCCTATTTTATTCATTTCCTGATATCAAGTAACTAATAACTCCTTTGTTCATTTTCTTTGCCGAGCAGGTGTTGGACACGGTTCAGACAGAAAATACCAGGTCCATTAAAAGAGGAGTTAACTTATAAAATGGTGAACAGTTTACAGCAGCCACCGGATACTCATTTATGTGGATACTACGTCTGCGAGTACATCTGTGAGTTGACCAGTGAGCGGAAAGTTGACTCACATTATATTTATGATTTGCGGGAGAAACTAGAGCCAGACCAGCGAATAAGAGCAATTCAAGAGGAGCTGGCGGGATTTATGATGAAGGAAGTCCTTGATGTACATGGAGAGCATTATGCGAATGACGTGGAACTCTATTTGCCTTAGTCATCTTCATGTAGCTGATATGATATATATATATTCATTAATGACCATGTAATTTCAAAACATTTCTTCCTTTTGATATGATTGATTATATGTATGCTTGCAAGGGATCAATTAATTATATAAATGCATCGACGTGTAGTGTGTATGTAGTAGCGTATAATATGTATACTGAAATATATGTTTTAATTATAGTGAAACACAAAACGAAAAAGGAACGAAATATGTATACTTGAGAAGAACTAAGGATATGGTTCTTTCTTATGGAGGTGATGAACAGCTCGTTGTTAATGGTTACACCGATGCTAGTTGGAACACCGATCCGGATAATTCTAAATCACAATCTGGATATGTATTTACTTTGAATGGTGCAGCAGTTAGCTGGAGGAGTGCAAAGCAAAGCGTTGTGGCGAGATCTTCAACTGAATCGGAATACATGGCTGCTTCGGAGGCTTCACAAGAAGCGATATGGATGAAAGAGTTCATTACAGAGCTGGGTGTGGTTCCAAGTGCGCTGGACCCAATGTCTATCTACTGTGATAACATGGGCGCAATAGCCAATGCGCAAGAACCAAGGTCACATAAGAAGCTGAAGCATATCAAGCTACGTTATCATGCTATTCGAGAACATGTCCAAGATGGGGTCATAAAGATTTGCAAAGTACACACAAATCTGAATGTGGCGGATCCGTTGACTAAACCTCTCCCGAGGGCAAAACATGACCAACACCAAACTGCTACGGGTGTTCGGTATATTACCATGTAATCTAGATTAGATGACTCTAGTGCAAGTGGGAGACTGTTGGAGATATGCCCTAGAGGCAATAATAAATGTAGTTATTATTATATCTTTGTGTTTATGATAAATGTTTACATTAATACTTGTGTGATTTGTAAACTTAAATTGGAGTCCCTAGTAAAGCCTCTATATAATACTAGCTTGTTGGTTAATAAATGATTGTGGTTTCCCTATCATGAACATTGAGATGTTATTAACAACAAGATCATATTGTTAGGAGAATGATATGATGGACATACTCCTATAGATAAGCGTAGCATAAAGATCAAGTCATTTTAATAGTTCAATTGCTATATGCTTTCTGATACATAGTAACCTAATTCCTTCGACCATGAGATCATGCATATCACCTTCACCGGAAGGATGATTTGATGACATCAAACACCACACCGTAACTGGGTGGCTATAAAGGTGGCATTGAGTGTTCGGAAAGTATTGGTTGAGACACATGGATCAAGAGTGGGATTTGTCCATCCATATGACGGATAGATATACTCTGGGCCCTCTCGGTGAAATGTCATCCAATTAGCTTGCAAGCATGTGACTGGCTCACAAGGGATCACATATCACGGGAACGAGAAAAGAGTACTTATCAGTAACGAGGTTGAACTAGGTATGCAGATATACCGGCGATCATAACCTTGGATAAGTAAACTATCGTGAGACAAAGGGAAATTGGTATCGTATGTAAGTGGTTCATTCAATCGCAAAGTAATCGTAGAAATATGTGGGAGCCATATGAATTTCCAGATTCCTCTATTGGTTATTGTTTGGAGAAGTATCTCGATCATGTCCGCATAATTCACGAACCATAGGGAGACACACTTAAGGATTCGACGTTGTTTGAGTATTTATGGAATGATGAGTAAGAGAACGAATGTTGTTAGGAGTCTCGGATGGGATCCGGGATATCACGAGGAGATCCGGAATGGTCCGGAGAATAAGATTCATATAAGGAAAGTCCTATTTCGGGGTTGGAGAATGGTTCCGGTGTTTTCATCGGGAATGTTCTAGAAGGTTCCGGAATGTCCGGCACTCCGGAGGGGAAGGGTACATGAATGTGTCATATCAAGTTTCAATGATTGCATCATGTACTAGGTGTCATCGCTGAACAAAATAAAGGGTTTAATCAAATCCTAGTTTGAAAAGTCAAACGCCAATTTGAAAAGTTAAACGGCTATTTTGGAAGGTGGAGGGGAGTAGGAAACCTACTTGGGGAGGAGTTCCTCCCCTCCACCACCGGCCCACTTGGGATCCGAGTTGGGGAGGTACTCCCCTCCCCTTGGCCGGCGCCTCCCACCTATAAAAGGAGGGGAAGGGCTGCCCCTCCTAGCACACAAGTTGCCCCCTCTAAACCCTAACCCTAGCCGCCGCCGCCTAGGGCAAACCCTAGCCGCCGGCCTTGCCCCCTCCTTGGTGTGTCTAAACCCTAGATCGCCGAGGAGCTCTCTCATAGTCCACCATACTCTCTCCGGCTTAAGGCGAAGCCCTGCGAGATCTCCCCTCTACTTCCGGTACCACGCCGTTGTGCTGCTGGAATCGCGAGGAGAGTGCTACAACCTCCGCTGCCTGCTGGATTAAGGGAGAGGAAGGTCTTCGTCGAGTACCGACTGTGTGACCGACTGCGGAAGCGCTGCCGGAACGCAGCTCCGGAAGGATCGACTACGCGATATTGAGATCGGGAAGAGTACGACTACATCACCCACGAGAATCCGCTCTCGTTAAACACTTTGGAATCTTCAAGGGTGAGTTATTCCATCGACTCGTTGCTACAATCTAGTAGATAGATCTTGGCTTGTTTGTTTGTATGCGGTAGAAATTTTTTGTTTTCCATGCTACGAAACCCTACAGGGGCCTCTAGTCCCGTTTTCGCAGTACCGGGACTAGAGCCCGTTGCGGCCCGGGACTACAGCCCTATTTTCCACCAGTGAACACGAAACAACGAGTTTTCAGTCATAATTCTAAAACATGTGTTGGGTCTTATGAGCCATGAAAATCACCATCGAACCCCAAAACTACATGCAATAGCTCATGAAATGACCATAAAACGCGAAAACGACGAGTGTTTGGTCATAACTCTCAAACATGTATCGGGTCTTACGGTGGTTGTAAATCGCCCTAGAACCCCGAAATAGTGGGCAATAGCTCATGAACACGGCCATAAAACACGCAAACAACGAGTTTGAGGTAATATCTCTCAAACATGTATCAGGTCTTACGGGCCATGAAAATCACCATCGAACCCAAAACTATAGGCAATATCTCATGAAAATGACCATAAAACGCGAAAACGATGAATGTTTGGTCATAACTGTCAAACATGTATCAGGTCTTACGGTCGTTGTAAATCACCCTGAAACCCCAAAACTAAGGGCAATAGCTCATCAAAACGACCATACAACTTGAAAACGACGAGTTTTTGGTCATATCTGTCAAACCTGTATCGGGTCTTATGGGCCATGCAAAACACCCTAGACCCCTAAAACTAAAGGAAATAGCTCGTGAAATCGGCCAGAAAACACGAAAACAATGAGTTTTTGGTGATACCTCTCAAACATGTATCAAATCTTACGGGCCATGCATATCGCCCTGGAACTCCAAAATTGTGGGCAATAACTCATGAAAACAGTCATAAAATGTGAAAACGACCAATTTTTTGTCATATCTGTCAAACATGTATCAGTTTTTATGGGCCATGCAAATCACCCTAGAACTCCCAAACCATGGGTAATAACTAATGAAAACGGCCATAAAACAAGAAAACAACGAGTTTTTGGTCATAACTCTAAAACATGTATCGGGTCTTATAGCCCATGCAAATCGCCCTAAAACTCCAAAACTAGTTAACTCATGAAAATGACCATAAGACACGAAAACAAAGATTTTTTTGTTATAACTCTCAAATTCATGAAAACAGCCATAAAATGAGAAAAAAAGAAAAGTTTTTAGTCATATCTCTCAAATATGTATCGTGTCTTATGGTGATGCAGCCCGTCCTACGGACGCACCTCATCTACAACACCTAGTCCCCCAAGTGGACCAATGACTCGCGCCCAAGCCAAGCTCCTCCAAGCCAAGGTTAACTCGCTCCTTTCCTCATGTGATTTTGGTCTACCTTTGGATGGCTTGCTACTTCATGCAACTACGTTATGTATACTCAGCTATGAAGCAACATCACCACACCAAGCCCCCAAGGAAGAAGGACCAGGAGAAGAAGATGTTGGAGCTCTGCACACCGGAGTCTCCGGTCCTGTACACCGGAATCTCCGGACCTCCCTCCGGTCCGGCCCCAGGAACCAAGCCCGGGACAGTCAGAAGGCCCCTCCGGAGACGGGTCTGGAGACTGAACCGGAGTCTCTGGCCCAGATCGGAGTCTCCAGACCCAACACCGGAGTCTCCGGCCTGCTCGATGCCAGGCATGTCAAGGCCTTTTGGGCCTGGCCCATGTAACCCCCAGTTTCTCCCAAACTTCCAGTTTTATTCCAAAACTACCCCTGTTTAAGTGGTTGGCCTATATAAAGCCCCACCCCTCATATGTAAACCCTAGACTTGGATAATAATAGATTGAGGACACCCCTTTGAGGATCTTTCATCTATTGGTCTCATGCTCCTATCAAGGGGCCCCCTATTATCCACAACCTCTTGGATCTTGCCTAATGCGTTCAACTTGTACAAGGCCTTGGGATTTCGGTTTCTCATCCCCAAGTAGTCAAGATCTCACCAAGCACCTCGCCCCTGTTGTTGGCCGTGGAGAGGGAGCTTCGCCCAACACCGATCCTAGGGATTATGTTGGACCGGTTTCCACCAGTGTGAGTTATCGGCGTGTATCGTGATTTGTGTGCGTGAGTTCATCGGGTTCTTCGTGTGCGTGAGTTCGAGGATTTCATCCCCTTTCTCCCTTCCACTGCTTTCCCCTCGATTCCCGCGGAGATTCATGAAAGATCGTACCACCCCAAGGGGTTACCCCATAATATATTGGTATCAAGAGCAAGGTTGATCACGAATTTCCCCTCAATTTTTCTTCTATCCATCATAAATTCGAAAATTTCCCAAAAAACAGCCCCAATTTGCCTTTGGATCGATCTATCGTTTTGGAGTGTTATGTGTGGTTTTGATCCGACCAAATCTTGTCTAAGGTGTTGGTCCAGCTTTTGCTTGCGTTTCCCAGCCCAATTTTGGCCAAATTTTCGCGGATTTGAGGACTCTAGGCGTGAATTTCCGCTCAAGAACACGAGCAGATCTTCCACACCAGAGTCTCCGGCCCTATGCACCGGAGTCTACGGCCCAGACCGGAGTCTTCGGCCCTGGACGCCAGTTTTGCCCTTTTTCCTCTTTTCTGCATTGGCTAATCTGTCCACTTGTTGTTTGTGTTCCGTGTGCGTGTCACCAACTAACAGATAGCTTCCGCAACATCGCCGTTCTCTTCGACACCACGGACCCCAAACTCTTCCCCTCTCCACCGACACAAGACCATGATCCACAACTAAGGTATAACTTATGTCAACCCTTGTACCCATATCTTCCTTTGTGTGTACCTATCCTATGAGAGCAACTCATTTTGTGTTTGTCTAAGCATTGTGCACTTGCCATTGGAAAGTGAGAGTGTGAGGGCAAATACAAAAGTTAACTTCATAACATAGCAAGGGAGAAAAAGAAAAAGAATCAAAAAAAGAGGAAAAGAAAAAGAAAAATAGAAAGATACATAGTCTACCAATACAAAGAGAGCATCAAGCTTGTAAGCAAAAGAGAGAGGAAGAAGCGCGCCAAGGCAAGTGCACAAATCCGTTGCTTACTCTCTTTTGGCAAACGAGTTGTGGTCTCTCCTTGAGTTGGCACGACAACCGAGCGTAGTCTTAGGCCATTTCGTGCTCACTTTCATAGTCGTGCTAACCCCATTTTTCTCCACGTGTGTGTAGCACCAAGCACCTCGCCCCCGTTGTTGGCCGTGGAGAGGGAGCTTCGCCCAACACCGATCCTAGGGATTATGTTGGACCGGTGTGAGTTATCAGCGTGTATCGTGATTTGTGTGCGTGAGTTCATCGGGTTCTTCGTGTGCGTGAGTTCGAGGATTTCATCCCCTTTCTCCCTTCCACCGCTTTCCCCTCGATTACCGCAAAGATTCGTGAAAGATCGGGCCACCCCAAGGGGTTACCCCATAACATACGGTCATCGTAAATCACACTAGAACCCCGAAACCGTGGGCAATAGATCATGAAAATAGCCATAAAGACGAAAAGGACGAGTTTTTGGTCTTGATTCTTAAACATGTATCGAATCTTATGGTCGTTGTAAATCTCCCTGGAACCCAAAAAAAGTGGGCAATAGCTAATGAAAATGTCCTATAAAATCATGTAGTTTTTGGTCATATTTATCAAACATGTATCGGGTCTTACAGGCCATGCAAATTGCCCTAGAGCCCCAAAACAGTGGGCAATAGCTCATGAAAATTGTCGTAAAATGCGAAAACGATGAGTTTTCGGTCATAACTATCAAACATGTATCGGGTCTTACAGTCGTTGTAAATCTCCATAGAACCCCAAAATAGTAGGCAATAGCTCATAAAAATAGACATAAACATGAAAAATATGATTTTTTGTTCTTAACTCTCAAACATGTATCGAGTCTTACGGTCAATGTAAATCTACCTAGAACCCCAAAACAGTGGGCAATAGCTCATAAAAACGGCCATATAATGAGAAAACAATGAGTTCTTGGTCATATCTATCAAACTTGTATCGGATCTTATGGGTCATGCAAATTTCACTGGAGCACAAATATTGTGGGCAATAGCTCATGAAACGGCCGTAAAACGTGAAAACGATGAATTTTTGGTCATCACTCTCAAACATGTATCAGGTCTTACGATCGTTTATAAATCTCCTGGGTACCCCAAAAGTGTGGGCAATAGCTCATGAAAACGGTGGTAAAAAGAGAAACGACAAGTTTTTGGTCGTCACTCTAAAACATGTATCGGGTCTTACAGTTATTATATCTCTCCCGAGAACCCCAAAATCATGGGCAGTAGCTCATGAATACGGTCATCAAACACCAAAATGACGAGTCTTTGGTTATATATGTCAAACATGTATCGAGTCTTGCAGGCCATGCAAATCGCTCTGGAGCCCTAAAACTGTGGGCAATAGATCATCAAAACGGTCGTAAAACTTGAAAAAGCCAAGTTTTTGGTCATAACACTCAAATATGTGTTCGGTTTTACGGTCGTTCTAAATCACCCGGGTACCCCAAAACTCTTGGCAATAATTCATGAAAACATATATAAAACGAGAAAACAATGAGTTTTTGGTCGTATCTATCAAACATGTATCTGGTCTTATGGGCCATGCAAATTTGCCTGGAGACCCAAAACGGTTGGCAATAGCTCATGAAATCAACCGTTAAACGCGAAAATGTTGAGTTTTAGGTCATAACTCTCAAACATGTATCGGGTCTTACGGTCATTGTAAATCACCCTGGGACCCCAAAGTTGTTGGAAATAAGTTGTAAAACAGCCATAAAACGAGAAAAAGACAAGTTTTTGGTCTTAACTATCAAAAATGTATTGGTTATTGTAAATCTCCCTAGAACCCCAAAATTCTGGGCAATAGCTCATGAAAACGGCCATAAAACAGGAAAACGATGAGTTTTTGTTCATATCTCTGAAACTTGTATTGTGTCTTTCGGTGGTTGTACATCATGCTAGGACCCCAAAATCATGGGCAATAGCTCATGAAAATAGCGATAAACGTGAAAAAACTGAGTTTTTAGTCTTAACTCTCAAACATGTCTCAAGTCTTATGGTCACTGTAAATCTCCCTTGAACCCCAAAACTATGGGCAATAGATAATGAAAATAACCATAAAATGAGAAAACAATGAGTTTTTGGTCATATCTCTCAAACATGTATCGTGTCGTGCGGTCATCGCAAATCACACTAGAACCCTGAAACACTGGGCAATAGATCATGAAAATAGTCATAAACACGAAAAGTATGAGTTTTTCGTCTTAATTCTTAAACATATATTGAGTCTTACAGTCGTTGTAAATCTTCCTAGAACCTAAAACACAGTGGGCAATAGATAATCAAAACGGCCTTCAAACGAAAAAACGCGGAGTTTTTGGTCGTATCTATCACACATGTATCGGGTATTACGGGCCATGCAAATTTCCCTCGACCCCCAAAACTTTGATCAATAGCTCATGAAATCAGTCGTAAAACACGAAAATGACGAGTTTTAGGTCATAACTCTCAAACATGTATCGGGTCTTACGGTCATTGTAAATCACCCTGTAACCCCAAAGTTGTGGGCAATAAGTCGCGAAAACGGCCATAAAACGAGAAAAAGATAAATTTTTGGTCTTAACTGTCAAAAATGAATCGGGTCTTACGGTTATTGTAAATCTCCCTAGAACCTAGAAATTGTGGGAAATAGCTCATTAAAACGGCCATAAAATAAGAAAACGATGAGTTTTTGGTCATATCTCTCGAACTTGTATTGTGTCTTACGGTCGTTGTAAATCATGCTAGGACCCCAAAATCATGGGCAATTGCTCATGAAAATAGCCATAAACGTGACAACGCCGAGTTTTCGGTCTAAACTCTCAAACATGTATCAAGTCTTATTGTAACATCCCAGCATTAGAGCTTAGAAATAAGCTGAACCCAGATGTGTGCATTGCATTCATGCATAGAAAATCCGAATAATTTTTGCGCCTTTAAAATAGAACTTGTCAAAGTGATTGAAGCTTCTCTTAACTTGATGGAATTGAAGTAGATCATCAAGTTAACTGGGATAAGTTTCAATATGACCTTTGCTAAAACCTTATTCGGTTAAACATGATCTGGTCTAAGGGTAGACCAGATATAATAAAATGTCACTCATAATACATTGCTTAAATGATTCATATATGATCCTTAAGGTATCATATCATACTATCCATCATACCAACCTATGAATACTAAGTTAAGATTACCACTAGAATACTAAAAAAATGCAATGATTAATGCTGACCTATCTTATTTTTATCTATTCCTACTATGAGTATCATAGTAATACCTAACCTTAAACTCTTAAAGGAGTTGGAGTTGGAAAAAGACTAAGTCAGGATCATCCACCATATATATTTCTTTCCATATCAATCTTTATGGACCTATCCTAATATCTGTTGTTCATCAATTTTGAGTAATCAACCATTGATTCACAAATTCTTTAACTATAAATCTTTGATCTACTATTTCTTGATCTTATCATAACATCTACATAAATCTTTTAATGAGGGCATAGTCCATTAATAACCTTAATCCAATATGAGATACTAAGAAGATAATTTCAAGATAATGGAAAAGTAGGATTGATAAAGTCTTGCTTAGCCAACTAAGAACTTAAGCAATAAATGATTAAAGGATTATAATGGTGATGCTTTATCCACCAATGTTGAATGCTTATATTTAGTATAAGTAATACTGGTGGGTAGAACATGATTGGAACCTTAGTAGAGATAAGTTATCCTAGAATAGTCATCGCAAGCCACATAAATATAATTTAGGGTTGGAGTAAAGTGAATATAGGATGATATTATTCAATTAAAGCTAGTAAAGCATAGAGTTATGGAAGTAGTGTTATCCATTTTAAAGGATAGTAAACTTGGGAGGAAGATAGTTGGATATATTCATCTGATAAAGAAATATTAGTGATGGATGATTAAGGAAGATTATGAGTGGAGTTTGAAGGAACTACTTGTTGGATGGAAGGTTATCAATAGTAGAGTAGTGGATATAATTCAGAATGAATATAAGGAAACTATAAAAGTTTCAATGTCAAGCTCATTAGGTTTATCAATGAATTTATAAGAATAAAAGGTGAATAAGAACATTCTTGTGAAGTAAAGCTCATCATACTAATTATGATGATGGATAGGAAGAAGTGTTATATATAGGAAAGGAATTCCTTAATTAGAAATCCAGGATTGTGAATTATGGAAGATATACATTCTTGTTAAACAACCAACTCTAAATCTTAAACCAAGTATAATGTCCATTCAGGGAATTGATTCATCATTTTATATCTATAAAACTTTATAGTAATATCTTCCAATAGCAAATCACTTAAGCACATCTTTGACATTTCAAATTGTCATAATCATATGTGTTTAGGAGTTATATTTATCAATTCTTTTCCATCAGACATTCGAGTTAATAACTTTCTATTTTAAAAGGTGATATCATTAAATATCATAAACAAAATATACAATATACTTAATCATAAACTTTTATCAACAAAATAACATAAGTATATTAAGAACCCTAAACTCTAGGGTAAGCACTTATAATTCAAACCCTAACTTCTGAATTAATTATAATAGAATATCTAAATTGTTATTTCCTAAATTTATGAGAGTAATATTAACCATATAAATTCTTTTGTACCTCATACGACAAATACTTATATATGATCATAATATAAAAATTTCCATTCAAACTATGAGCTAACTAGAATTGAGTTTTATAAACAAATAAGGAAATATCATAAAGCCATGATTTAGTATAAAAAGAAAATTAATAATAAAGGCTTCTATAATAGATTAAAAGAGATTCACATAAGAAAATAAAAATATATAAAAATAATTATCCTAAGGGTTTACAAAATGAACCTCAATCAATATTAATTGTTGCTACAAGTATTCAGCAAATAAACTTTGTTAAAAAGTTCAAATCAAAGATTTAAAATACAAATCTGAAAAGAAAAACAGAGAATGGAAAAGGGAAAAGGAAAAGAGGAAACAAGCAGTGCCAGCCCAAGGCCCATTTCCTCACCCCTCTATCTCTCGCTCGCTAGCCGCAGCCAGCCTTTTCCGATCACTTCGTCATGGCCCAGTGGAAGCCTAGTCCCAAATACCGTTTTTTCTGATCTATCATCGTTGTCCACCTCGCACTGCCGCCGAAGTAGCTGCGTGGCGCGAGCGCCGTCGCTCGCCAGTGTTGATATGCTCGCTGTCATCTGCAGGGAGGATAAGAGCGCCACCGTGAAGCCCTCGTATTTATCCTCTCACTCGCGCATCTTCACTCCTCCTCATCCTCTCTGCTTAGCAAAGGGCCAAAACCCTAGCACGTCGGAGCCACGCATCACCGTCGATAGAGTCCACCCCAAAACCTATGGAGTGATCGATGAGAACCGCCACGTTCCCCTCTTCAACTTAGTAGCATCATTAGATCAACGGGAGCTCGGGTGGGTGCGAATTTTATCATTCCCTTCCATCGGGGCTCGCTGGAGAAGTCGACCGTGTGCTCATCTCCGACCGCTCCGGTCCTCGTCGACCTCTCTATTGTCATCAGGGTGAGTTCCTGAACCCTCCAGTACCCCTAAACCGCTTTATCTCAATGTGAATCGCCGTCTCACCATGTGCCACTGTCAGCCACCATCGGAGCTCATCGGAGCTGAGGCTCCGATGACCATTTCTGAGCGGCGCCGCCACTTTTGGACTCAGCACGATGCACTGAGTCGAACTAGATTCATTTCGTTTGCTAGGGCGCAGTAGATCATCGCCGGCAACCAACCACTGATGGCGGTGGTGGTGCTGACGCCATCGCTACGTCATGACGATGCCACCCTGAACCCAGTCAGCCAGTTTGACTAGTCTTTGTCTCGCATGGTTGATGACATGGCCTTGGGCCCATGTGTCATCGACTGGGAGTAGAGCGAAGGTCACTAACAAATGCATTTTCTTTGACCAGTGTGCTGAGGTGGCCACTGGCCCACTACTCAGTGACTCAGGCTAGTCTTAGGTGCGGTGTCAAAAATATTTCCTGTTTAAGAAATAGATAAAATGTTATAATCTTAATTATTAATATTCCAGAAATCAAATAAATGATTAAATCTTGTTTAATTAATAACTTTTGATTTATAATTCAGAAAAATGTGTATAATATATGAAAATTTGTAGAAAAATAAAATCTACAACTTAAATCTATTATCAAATATTAATATAATGATTATTTAAATAAATATTATTTAATAAAGATTTTATAAGTAATTAAACTTTGATAATTCAAATTTTAATAATGGTAAATGTGAAAAATATAAATAGAATACCAAAAATCTTAGAAAAATAAGAATTAAAATTTAAAATTATAATCATACATTATAATTCAACTTAATTAAGTATTTATTATTTATTAATTATTTATAAAGTAATAAATATTATAAAATCATATCTTATTATTTATAAATCACAAAATAAATATAATATACCAAATGATCACAAAAATAATATCTACATGTTAAAAATCTAATATTCCACTTTTGAGTTAAATAAAAATTCAAATACTTTAATAACTCAAAATTTAAACTTATTTACTTAATTGATAATTCATATAAGGATAAATAAATTTATTAATATTTCTAAAATGAGTAAAATAAGTCTAATAAATAGTATTAGTCTTAAATATTAATAATATAAGGCCATAATGGTTTAGAACATTATAAATACCCTTTTATTTAAATTATCCTAAACCTTGAGGGAAGATTATATTCTCAAAGGATTCCAATGCATGATAAAACCTAAAAGAATAACTTGTAAATAAGTCAGATCATTCCTATCTACTTTAACCACCAAATTACAAAAACTACCACCACACTATAATAAATCCATAAGTAGTTAAGTAATATTGTATTTTGGTTTATTAACTATAACCACTCATTGATAAAAGGTGAATGATACTACTCCATTATAAAAATCAAGAAACCACTACACTAAGTAAAAAAGATAACCAATTTTAAGCAACCTAAAGGAAACATTCCAGATACACAAGATACAAATGTTATAAGTATTATAATTTCAAAACTATCTATATTTTAAAGTTAACTTTAGTCTCCAAGAATCTAAATATAACACTATAAACATTACTATATGTTTTATAGTTAACTTTGGTCTAAAGTAGTTAAGTTATAAAAACATCTCAAACCCAAACCATTCGAGCAAACATAAATAATAGCTACCAACTCATCTAACCCCAAAGCTTGTTTAAACCTTAGAAGAGAAACCTTTTCTTCGAAGGTTATTCTTTTTGCCACTTCAAACAAGAACTCATATATAAGCAAGTTTGACTAGTATTTCATAAGTATATATTTTATTGCTACATAAGTGTTGCTCACAACCACTCATAAGCTCTAATAGAAGCACAAATGTGAAACTTATCTAAAGGACCACACATTCCAAAGTAACCATTTCCGGAATCCAAATCCTAGGACAATGTTATCCCCGTGATTTGCATTTAGAATGTGCATCACATTACTTATTCATAAAAACATATTGCTTCTTTAAACATTAGTCCTTACCAGACCAATGATGTTGATTTCAGATTTTGGATCTTATACACTGATTCGAAGACCGTGAGTGCATAATCTTGCAATCACAAAAGGCAAGTTCACACTTGCTCATGTCCTTTGTTTATTTTCTATAAAGTATTTTACAAATCCAGTGTTGTTATCACCTGCATTTGAAAAAGGTCTAAAAACACTATTTTTGATAATAATGTGAACTATTGGTTACTGATCCAGGTTGATCAGCTAATCTATTAAATCTGACAGTTGGAATACCACTGTTCAGAACTATATCACCTAGGACTTAACAACCAATGTCGCCAGTGATTCTTGCATCGTATATTACGCGTTGACCATGAGATTTGGAATGGGATGGAGAAGTCAGCTGTATCTTCTTCCTCTCGCATGAAGCCGGATGTGCAGGTCGTGGCTGTTATCAATGAAGCGTGCATATTAATTGGTAATTCGTAGAGGATATGCAGCATATGGGTGGGAACCCTCAACGTCCCATGATAGTTCTGGCATCTAACGGTTTGTATAAACCATTGCCGTAATCCAATATGTGGGCATGGTGTACACCAAGGAGGCATGCAAGGTCACGGAGGGGGTAGTTATTGGCTTGGATCATCTTCTGGGCCCCACATCATGGAATTGTGGACGGGGATATGTAGGGTTTCGTAGCATGGAAAACAAAAAATTTCTACCGCATACAAACAAACAAGCCAAGATCTATCTACTAGATTGTAGCAACGAGTCGATAGAATAACTCACCCTCGAAGATTCCAAAGTGTTTAACGAGAGCGGATTCTCGTGGATGATGTAGTCGTACTCTTTCCGATCTCAAGATCGCGTAGACGATCCTTCCGGCGCTGTGTTCCGGCAGTGCTCCCGCAGTCGGTCACACGTTCGGTACTCGACGAAGACCTTCCTCTCCCTTGTTCCAGCAGGCAGCGGAGGTTGTAGTACTCTCCTTGTGATTCCGACAGCACAACGGCGTGGTACCGGAAGTAGAGGGGAGATCTCGCAGGGCTTCGCCTTAAGCCGGAGCGAGTATGGTGGAGTATGAGAGAGTCCCTCGACGATCTAGGGTTTAGACACGCCGAGGAGGGGCTAGTGCTGGCGGCTAGGGTTTCACCTAGGCGGCGGCGGCGAGTGCCCTAGGGCCGGCGACGGCTTGGAGGCGGCGGCGGCTTGGTACTAGGGTTTGGAGGAGAGGATCTTGTGTGTCTAGGAGGGAGCCCTGCCCCTCCTTATATAGGTGGAGGGGCCGGCCGGCCAAGGGGAGGGAGAGGAGTCCCTCCCCAACTCGGCTTGGAGGGTGCGCCGCCGGTTGGAGGAGGGAACTCCTCCCCAACTCGGTTTCCCCTTCCTCCTCTTTTCCTCTTTCCAAATTTAGCCGTTTGACTTTTCAAACTAGCTATTTGACTTTTCAAACTAGGATTTGAATTAATCCTTTATTTGGTTCAGCGATGACACTTATGATGCAATCATACCAACTTGGTACAACACATTCATGTACCCTTCCCCTCCGGAGTGCCGGACATTCGGGAACATTCTAGAACATTCCCGATGAAAACACCGGAACCATTCCCCAACTCCGAAACGGGACTTTCCTTATATGAATCTTATTCTTCGGACCATTCCGGATCTCCTCGTGATATCTCGAATCCCATTCGAGACTCCGAACAACATTCGGTCTCCTTCTCATCATTCCATAACTACTCAAACAACGTCGAATCCTTAAGTGTGTCTCCCTACGGTTCGTGAATTATGCAGACATGATCGAGACACTTCTCCGAACAATAACCAATAGAGGAATCTGGAAATTCATATGGCTCCCACATATTTCTATGATTACTTTGCGATCGAATGAACCACTTACATACTATATCAATTTCCCTTTGTCTCACGATAGTTTACTTATCCGAGGTTATGATCGTCGGTATCTCTGCATACCTAGTTCAACCTCGTTACCGATAAGTACTCTTTTCTCGTTCCCGTGATATGTGATCCCTTGTGAGCCAGTCACATGTTTGCAAGCTAATTGGATGACATTTCACCGAGAGGGCCCAGAGTATATCTATCCGTCATACGGATGGACAAATCCCACTCTTGATCCATGTGTTTCAACCAATACTTTCCGAACACTCAATGCCACCTTTATAGCCACCCAGTTATGGTGTGGTGTTTGATGTCATCAAAGCATCCATCCGGTAAAGGTGATATGCATGATCTCATGGTCGAAAGAATCAGATTACTATGTATCAGAAAGCATATAGCAATTGAACTATTAAAATGACTTGATCTTTATGCTACGCTTATCTATAGGAGTATGTCCATCATATCATTCTCCTAACGATATGATCTTGTTGTTAATAACATCTCAATGTTCATGATAGGGAAACCACAATCATCCATTAACCAACAAGCTAGTATTATATAGAGGCTTTACTAGGGACTTCAAATTAAGTTTACAAATCACACAAGTATCAATGTTTCCTTGTTAATACTATTATAGCATGAATGTAAACATTTATCATAAACACAAAGATATAATAATAACTACATTTATTATTGCCTCTAGGGCATATCTCCAACAGAATAAGCTGCTCGGTTGTGCAACAAAGAGTTGATCTCTCATGGGTAAAGTAACGCACCTCTGCAGAGTGTAGGAACTGTAACTTGTTACTCCCTGTTCCGGGAAGGAGCTACGAACGCGGCGGGAAAGGAACTCCATGAAAGTTTTGGTAAACCCGTGAAGGCTGACGGACATAGCTTTTCAAAATAAAAGCAACCTTTGAAGAAATGTTTATGAAAACTTGCATTGCCTACGACCTATGGTCTGTGGTTGTAGTTATAGTGCATCAAACACTCCTTTTCTAGTGAATTTGCTGAGTATGCTCATACTCAAAAGTATCTTATTAACCCTTGCTAGATTCTGAAGCCGGAATTGACAACATCCACGTCAAGTATGCTCTAGGACTCATCATTCAAAGCTAAAGCTCTTCAAGGAAGTCAAGGAAGTCAACATATACATCAACTCAAATGAAGACGAAATTACTGATTAGATAGGAATATAATCTCTAGCCAAAGAACCTAATTCTGTAGAGTATTGCAATAGCAGCAATGACAACCCCTTAGTTAAAATACTCGTCATAATAGTATACTAATTCTTGCGTTGTTCATCTTTGATTCTTCTCCGTAAGAAGTTATTTCTCTCTCTTTAACCTAGAGTGTTCTCTGGATCTTGTGTAAAGAGTGAGTTATAACCTTTAGCCATATATTGGACCCGCTGTTTTCTGTTGTGCCATTCTGAGGAATGTAATACTAGTGAATGGTGTCATTGGTGTTATGTCAATGACTATAGTATACTACATCATGCAGTGGTATGCTCGGTCACCGCACTTATGGTCGTTGTAAATCTGTCTTGAACCCCAAAACTATGGGCAATAGATAATAGAAATAACCATAAAACGACAAAACGATGAGTTTTTTATCATATCTATCAAACATGTATCGTGTCTTACCGTCGTCATAAATAGCACTAGAGCCCCGAAACCATGAGCAATAGATCACGAAAATAGCCATAAACGCAAAAAGGACGAGTTTTTGGTCTTAATACTTAAACATGTATCGATTCTTACGGTCGTTGTAAATCTTCCTAAAACCCCAAAATAGTGGGCAATAGATAATGAAAAAGGCCTTAAAACAAAAAAACACGAAGTTTTTGGTCATATCTATCAAACATATATCGGGTCTTACGGGCCATCCAAATTGCCCTGGAGACCCAAAACTATGGGAAATAGCTCATGAAATCAATCGTAAACCGCGAAAGCGACGAGTTTTTGGTCATAACTGTCAAACATGTATCGGGTCTTACAGTCATCGGAAATCTCCACATAATCCCAAAACTATAGGCAATAGCTCATGTAAACAACCATAAACAAGAAAATATGAGTTTTTGGTCTTAACTGTCAAAAATGTATCGGGTCTTACGGTTATTGTAAATCTCCCTAGAACCCCGAAATTGTGGGCAATAGCTCATGAAAACGACCATAAAACGAGAAATTGATGAGTTCTTGGTCATATCTCTCAAACATGTATCAGGTCTTTCAGGGCATGCAAATTTCCCTAGAGCACCAAAATTATGGGCAATAGCTCATCAAACGGTCATAAAATGCGCAAAAGATGAGTTTTTGGTCATAACTCTCAAACATGTATCAGGTCTTACGGTTGTTGTAAATCTCCCGGATACCCCAAAAGTGTGGGCAGTAGCTCATGAAAACGGTGGTAAAATGAGAAAATGACAAGTTTTTGGTCGTCACTCTCAAAAATGTATCGAGTCTTACAGTCCCGAGAACCCCAAAATCGTGGGCTGTAGCTCTTGAAAAATGGTCATCAAACGCGAAAACGACGAGTTTTTGTTCATATCTCTCAAACATGTATCGAGTCTTAGGAGCCATGCAAATCACCCTAGAGCCCGAAAACTGTGGGCAGTAGCTCATGAAAACGGTCGTAAAACGCGAAAACAACGAGTTTTAGGTCATAACTTATTGCTTGCCTCTAGATGGCCATATTATTACTATTTCTCTTAAGATGGTCGTGCCGCACAACAACAACGAGATCCCTTCTCAGGTATGTGCCTATCTTTTTAAAATTAGTACATTATGATATAGCCAGCCAAACTAAATTCTAGAATTCAGGATTATCAAGAAAATTATAAAACATCGTGTAATTTGGTACATGGTAAATTCTAAAATTCAGGATCTCATAAAAAACATATTGTGTAATTAATCTATATCATAAGAAAATATTTTAATAGAGTTCTACCTATAACACAATTGGTAAGAGAAATCTGTAAATTGCACATCTGGTTTAATACCACCAAATAGTTCCACAATAAAAGCACAATATGACACAAAATATAGAGAAAGCATAGAGATTATCCAAATAAAGTAAAAACATCTGGCCAGTAATTGGGTAGATCCAAATTCAGTTGAAGAAGTATAATTATTTGATCTTCCTTGCTATACCTAATCATACCTATCTATTGGTTTTCGTTGATCAGGTGGGGTATATCATTGTTAATTACACCATAACAATATATCCCACTTAGTTTTGAACATGGAACAAAACATTAGATAGATGCATGTATAAGTATCTCAGATGAACATAGGAGAGCACAAATATGTTTTTTTGTTTATGTCAAAACCCGTTCAAGTGTATACCCTTGCAACTCAATTTTGAGGGAGTCAGATCAGGAATTTTTTAAATATGGTCGTTGTAGTGAACAAGATGTGTAACTATAGGCGCATGTATAAGTATCTCGGATGAACATAGGAGAACAAAAATATTTTTTCCGTTTATCTCAAAACCCATTCAGGTGTATACCTAGCTACGCAATTTTGAGAGATTAGATCCAGAATTTTGAAATTTTGGTCGCTTTAGTGAACAAGATGTGTAACTAAACAGCAACATATAGATGTACAAAAAATTTATCGATGCATGTAGTGTCGATAGTGAGTATAAAAAATGGATTTAAATGGGTACTATATCACACACTCCCATCCCATAAAGTATTAAGTTTTAAGTGAATCTCGGAGGTAAAGAACACTAGATATTGATACGGATCCCTTTTGCGTCATCTCATAAATTGGAACAATACATAGAGGTTTAACATGGTGTCTACAGAGATGTCCCTAACAAAAAAGACATTGACATAGAAGCAGATAGTACAAACATAAAGTAAATAGATATTGTTGTCGATGTAAATTTCAGTCACACACGCGGAGCAAACAGAATATGCAACCTTGCAACGGAATATCTCTATAAATATACACTTTTTTTTATATTAGAACTAGAACTTTGCTTGCATATGCAAAATAGCCCCTCTAAATTCTCTTTTATGAATTCTAAATTGGCAAGGTGTTTGAGTGACTTTAATATGAGATGAAACCAAAATAGATTATAAAATTGGATTAGTTGGCATTATTTTATGGTGTTAAATGCAAGACATAACTGGTTGTTCTAAGAAAAAAATCTTTTGGTCCATGGTTAAGATGATTATAAATTAAATACAAATTTTTCTTTATTAGTCGTATAGATTGAAACTCATTATGACTTGACATAGTAAACATGTGTCAACGATAAAGTACAATCCATAGATTGAAAAGCAAAAGATGGGGGATATTAGGAAGAGAGTAAAAACATATTAAAATAGCACTACATACCTAATTTAGAAGATAGACGCCATTCAAGACCTTGACATGGTGTTTTTCGTAATTTCACAATGAATACTTGACGTAAAGTAAAAGGATTGAAAATATGTTCTGCACATGTGGTATTTTAGAACTAATATTTGCAAAAGATGTAGAATGTGGTGCTTTAGAATTCCCTATACTTGGAATATGTTAAACCGAAAATTGCTTCATGAATATATTTGACAAGCGAAAGATGATGCCCTCGCATTTGCGAGGGTCACCTTGCTAGTTTTTTCATAAACGAAAAATGGGTTTGAGCAAAACAAAGATTTAGTTATTTCTACTAATCTTTATTTTGTAATAGTTAGTAACAACATATACATATCTATCGCATACTACTCACTACTATAAATATAATGTGATATTAATCATTAAAAATTAATAACAATTGATTTTTCTAGCATACTCAGAACAGGACCGGGCTCAGCATGAAGTATGGCCATTAACAGTTCACATGCATGGCTTGATGACACGCCTTGTCGTAACGTGGTACTACATTGGACTCAGCTTTCTCGGTGGCCTCAGCTTTGATTCATAGTGGTGTCAGAGCCGTGTCGCCACGCCCAACACGAGGACGCGCTGGATGGACCACCCTACAGCGCTCAATTTGTGTCAGAAATTATCATACGTGATGTTATTGTAGAAATATACTTCCCGAATTAAAATATAAGATATTTTAATCTTTTTCTAAAACATACTATATGTATTTAGATATCTTTGAGTGTGTATAGGTTCACTCGATTTGCTTTAAATCTATACCCTGAAAGCATCTAGATTCATGCGTTTCAAAAAAAGCTAAGCTAAAACATTTAATTTTGAAACGGGGGATGTAATTACAGGGACCTATACCGTGCCATATTCTTAGGACTCCCAAAATTGGATTTTCACATGTTGTCACTGCACATAGATAAAAATGCTGATATGGCTCAACAATTAGTAAAAGAGGAAGGTGATAGTGGTAGATTATGATTTATAATCAATGAAAATTCACATAGGGTTTAGGGTTTATACAATATGATTTTAGAAGTTTATCAAACATTATTCCTTGATACTTTAGTAATAACAGAGAAAAAAAGAGGGAAAGTTGGACCATCTGTGGGCTAAAAGAGAGAGGGGAGAAGAGGACCGTCGGGCTTCGACTGGCCCAGTTGGTGGGTGCACTTTTTTGATCTTTTATTTTTTCCTTTATAATTTTTATTGAAGTGTGCAATTTTTCTAAACCGATATCAAACAAACTAAAAAAATAAAAAAAAAAGGATATTTGGACTTAGGGAATCTATTCCTAGCCTAACAAATGAAGACCCCATATTTGGACCGTGTACAATGGATTGCAGTCAGGGTTCTAAGGTTAGCCATCCCAAGCTATAGAACAGGGATTGCGGTTGGAAATTTCGACTATGCCAACATTCTTAATTCTGGTCGCTTTACACAAATCGCTCACGCTTCGAGCGTGTTAGGTAACCTGGTACACCCTTGGAAAATAAATTTTGATACCGTGGCTTCTTGGCTGGCAACTGCTGGGCCAATTGATGGGCTCGTGTGCATTTTATTATTTGATTTTTTTTCTTGATTTGAGTCCCCAATTTTCTCAAAACCATATCAAACAAATTGAGAACAATCTCAATAGAATTTTGAACTTAGGGGCACTAGCTACTTCCAGCTCCAAAATCGAAGAAGACATATTATCTTCCGTCTTTTTTGTTTAAATTTGAAATTTACATTGAATTTTCTGCAAAAATCTAAAATGGAAATAAAAGTTAACTAATATTAAAATATGGTAATTTGTAAAAAATATATATAATTTTGTAATTTAAATAGCTCAAATACTCAGATAAATGTGGTAATTTGGACCATAACTATAACTAGTTGCCCCATCGTGTAACATAATTGAGGTGCATGCGTCCATGTGAAGTTAAGGACCACGTACGGTATGGTATTCAGAAATGAGCTGTACTCAAACATGCATGAGAGCGAGCCTTATTTGTGACCAAAAGATATTATGTCTTATTTGGAAGAGTGGTAGGAGCTAAATGTGTCATACGAGTCGGGTCCAAGGAGCTAATTAATGAGTCAGTACACGCACCGACTAGATCTGGAATTGCCTTATTTGCGACCAAGTCACTGCCACGCGATCAATGCAATGTCTCGATCGTCACATTACTGTAGTTGGAAGAGGTGTATGTATGACTTCAATGTGCAATATGAGTCTGGTCCCGATCGACGCACTGCAGCGGGCGTACGTGCCGACCAGATCTAGGTCGTCCGTGAACCCTCATTATTGCATTGTACGTCGTGTGAATAAATATATACAGTATTTACTAAAATGTTTTTATATGCATACGAATCCAAAAGCATACGTGAAAACTTATTCGGAACGGAGTGAGTCTAATAATCCACTGACATAAAACATTTTAAATCAAGTTTGTGTAAGAATAACCAAGCCACGCAAAAGTTCCAACAGAGTTAAAATGTTTTTATATGCATACCAATCCAAAAGCATATGTGACAACTTTTTCGAAACGGAGTGAGTAATAAATATCAAAACTACCTAAAACACCTTGTACAATGCATTATTATTTGGATACAACTTGCGACTTTTGCTCTTCCGATGTATTTATCAACATGAAACTATGATTACAGGCTGCAACCCGTCTGCTAAGGTCACTCGGGATATTTATTGCGTTGCTGCACGAAGTCGATGGGCGGCGTGGGGGACTGCTCGTCTACTAAATAAAGGCGACGGTTCTAAGATTCCTCTCACTCCAAGACAATGATCTATTTGTTGCTTGCCCTCTCTAATCTGATCGGAGTGGCAAGTTCCGGAAGGCTTCGCCGGTAAACTCCCATAGGTGAATAATGCCTAGAGATTGCCGGATTGAAGGGATTCGTCGTGTGCACCTATGTTTTACTCTGATTGTTTGGGTTCAGAGGGAGCGCTTCGAAGCTCTGTTGGCTGTTAATATCATGGGGCATGTTTCTCGTTCCATGGTGCTGACAGAGAATGTCATGGAGACCAAGATCTGAGGACTGATAATGGTGGTTTGAGTCTAGGTGATGATAAGAAATTGACTTGGTGACTCGTGACTTGGAGTAGTGGCATGCAAGTGGAGGCGACTGCACAGGAAAGGTTCACGGTCCTACCTTTCAGGGTGAAAACCCAGGGTTTGGTCTTAATTGGTTGTGTCTGACAATGGCCTTGTTAGAGGTATTGTTTTGAGAGAGTGGACTTTCTTCATGGTGAAAACCTAAGATATATGATCGGGCGATGATGATGTTTGTGCACTGTTTTCTTCTTGGAGATGTCGCTTTTGGAGAAGCTGGACTTCTGGTGCTGTCTTGGTGGTGGTAGTATCGCTGTTTTAACGAATGGGTCACTGTAGCGGGACTTTTTTTTGTAATTCTTCTTTTTTTGGTTGTGTGCATCCGTATGGCCGCTAGGGCAATGCGTTGTTATAGAGGCTAGGTGTAATTGGTATCTTATGATATTAATGTATGCTCCTTTCAACCAAAAAAAACGGTGAAGGAACATGAAAGGTATGTTCTAGGGCTCGTAATAGGCCATCGCAGTAGAGATCTGAATACTACCTCTATTCCGGTTTATAAAGCAAATATATACTTCGAGAAATTAGTTTAACCATAAATATAGTCAATAAAATATAAACTATATTTTATACCAGTGGATTTATATTCAAAATATGATTTTAGTGGTATATTTTTTATGACATATGAATCATATATTGTTAACCAACTTTGCGATCAAACTATTTTTCGATACACGTATATGCCTAATAAACTGGAATAGAAGTAGTAGAACCGATCCAGAGTAGCATTAAATTGGAGGGATGCCACGCTCGTAAATAATAAATATATATATATATATATATATATATATATATATATATATATATATATATATATATATATGTGTGTGTGTGTGTGTGTGTGTGTGTCATCATGTCAAACCTAGCGTTTGATCCCTTGTGGGCCTTGGGTACTGGTGTCTACCTAACCATCAAGCCACATGTTAGTTCTCGAGTTTAGGGTACTCTAAAATCTTAAAATTAACAAAGTTCTTGTGCACTCTAAAACCTTGCGGTACGAATAAAACAAATTGGGTACCTCGGATCGATTGTGAATCAAATATTCGGCGCCAGAAAGTGGTAGCCAAAGATTGATAGCTAGGTTGGAGAAGGACGTAGAAGTCAAATTAATAAACATTCCCATTATATTATGGTCCTCGTGGAGCGCGTGCCGACAGCGCGTGGCCCATCATGTCAGCTAGGGTACGACGCATGTCATGTGGCCTCCTAATGGGACACCTCCCTGTTTGTCCGGCCTGTAGTAGAGACCAGTGTGGGTCCACAACGATAAAGGTCCGTATATGTATCACCAAAATTGTAAACCAAATTGAAAGATGAGCTATGAGAGAATCAAGTAACTAATTCTTTTCTTACATGTTAGCAACATGAATTTTATTTCTTCAAAAGATGCATATCTAACTAAGATAGTCAGACAATATTTTTTTTTCTATGGTTGTATCGAGGAGGATTGTTCTTGCAATATTTGTCTCAGCTTCTATGTCTTCAACAATGGTGAGTCATACTCTCGGCTGCCAGACAACATTGACTATTCTGTTCTGTTGTATTTACTGAAAATATTGTTCTTGATACTCTTACCATGTTGTTCGATTAATGTAATGACCGTGCATGCACGTGCATGTAGTCAAACTAAATCATGAGAATACCCTTGCTGGTATTTAGAGGTTTGTGATTTGGTACCTATACTTGGTGTCATGATAATTTATTTTAGCATGGTACCACTGTCACCTCCCTCAAGAATGACATGACGTGTGTCACAAATTAGTGGTCACGCGGCCCTGCATGGTGGTTTGTCGTGTTGGGCGTGGCGACACAGCTCTGACGCCGCTATGAATCAAAGATGACCCATAGAAAAAGCAAGTCCAATTATGGCCATACTTCAGGATATTCCCTAGGAGCCGAGCCCGGTCCTGGTACTGGTCCTACTATGCTAAGAAAATCAATTGTTGTTTTGTTAACGATCAATATCATGTTATAGTAGTAGTGAGTATTATGCGATAGATATGTATCAGTTGTCTTCAAGGATTACAAAACAAAGATTAGTAGAAAAAAACAAATATTCGTGGTCTCCAAACTCGTGTTTCTTCTATGACAAAATGTTACTCCCTCGGTTTACATTCGCGTTCTGGATTTAGTCAAAGTCAAACTTTGCAAACTTTGACCAATAATATAAATAAGAACATCAACATCCATGATTTCCAGTTTATATAACATGAAAATATAGTTTATGACAAATTTAATACAATAATATTGATATTTTTTTCTAAATCTATGGTCAAACTTTACAAAATTAGTTTATTATGCCCATTTTAAATGAGAAATATGCCTTGGCAATAACTTCCCATTAATGGGCATGTGTTTCATCACCAAATAGTGATGTCTGGGAAACAATTACTATGAGTCCTCAAAAGTTTCAACAAAGTTAAGAAATTTCATCGACCCTCCCAAATTTTGAATTTTTATTGCGCTGTTCTTTCGGTTCAGTTTAATGGACACGCATATGGTATATTGCCATAAAATATCTACCGATTTTGTCAACAAAATGCTCCGATATGGTACATGCCACAAAATACCGACTAATTTTAACCAGCAAATTAGTAGGTCTAGGCATCGACGGAGACGAAGCCGCTGCACCGTCTCCTCTGCTATGGGTCCAAGATCCGGTTCATGGCCACCCTGCTCAAGATCCATTCAAGATATAAGACGTATCTAAATATCTTTTAGTGTGTAAGCTCATCTTATTTTGGCCTTTTTAAAAACAGACTTCTCTAAATATCTTTTAGTGTTTCAACAAACTTTAAAAAATCAATCGACCTATTTCATTAATTAAACTTTGGCAAAATAATAATTTTTTAGGATGTTAAAATTTAATTAGATCAAATACTCACATAAATGTAGCTTGATTTTTCGAAAAAAAATATATGCCTTATGTTTGTGACGGAGATAGTAATTTATACTCATAACTACTTTCTCTGTTAGGGATTATAAGGCCTAAGAGCTTTTTTAAAATGATAGAAATTACAAGTCCTTTATCATTTTTTAGCATCTCACATCCAATGCATGATTTTCTTTTTCTTTCTCTCCTCTCATGCATGTATAACAATTGATACATGTAGTAATCAAGAGGATGAGTTATTGATTTTCTTAATCCTATCAAAGTGACCCATAGGCCTTATAATTTCTAACAGAGAAAGTATATAGCTATTAGTTGCCAGGTCTACCCCATCTTACGTGGAATATAATTGAGGTGCGTCCATGTGAAGTGAAGGACCACGGTACGTGCATGCAGAACTCTACTGCGACCAAGACATTACTGTCTTAGTACTAGTATTTGGAAGAGTCCCGTTATTAATTTTTCATATTTGTAGATCAAATGTTATATTTTCAAATGGTATAATTTTTATATTATATAATTCATATTATATAGCTCATACGGACGAGCTAGATATACGTGTAAGTCTTATAAACTGGAATAGAGGGAATTCTTGGTCTTTTGCTGCACCACACGACATGGTTTTATAGCCCATCCTGACATGCACTTAATTCAGAAGGACAAGATTGGTGCGCACACACATATGTAGCCCAGAAAAATCAATCTGTCATGAATGGTCCATATATAGCGGTGATACTACTGTATATACATATTGAGATAAAACTGAAATCAATTAAAGCACATTTAGGCATCTTCACTAGAACTACCCAAACAGTCGGAGCGTCGGATGGATCTGCACAGATGCGTGAGACGTGCGTGGAGCACTAGCGATTCACCCATCCGTACTAACGCATCCCGGACCGACTCATTCGGGCATGAAATCTGGATCACGGATTCGTCTGTCCGGACTGACGCGGACACATGCTTGTCCAGATGCATACGTACATTGGTCTTTTTCTCTTGAGCTGGCTGGCCTGTCTGCTTTCTCTGTTTAGTTCGTGATGCTGTACGCGGTCGGCGGGTAGCCACGAACCTAAATTCTCGTTCGTACCCGACATAAATAGGTAGAATCGGACCATTTGGTTGAGATGCCCTTACCGTGTGTGTGATTCTTTGCAACGGTGTCAACTTTGCTGTCCGATTTCATACAGTACTTTTGCTGCAGTCGTGCGCGATATAATGACCACACAGTAGTACATACAGTGAAAGGAGCTGTACTCAAACTTGCAAACTGCGACCAAGACAAGACACTCCCACAAGTACGTACTGCAATGCAATGTCTCGTCACACCACTGTAGTCTTTATTTGGCAGAGGGCGTATGATTTCAATATGGAGTACGATCTATTCAGGCCCCTCCTTGACGTACTACGTGCTCTGCTGCAGCAGAGGAGGCCGACCAGATCTAAGACTAAGACCTCCGTGAATCCTCGTTATTGCATGTACGGCGCGTACGTGAATAGATCGACCTGCCAAGGGTGAGGCTAGTACGGTCTTCACCAAGTAGTAAAATTTGAGTTTATTAGATTTGTATATATATATTTACTAAGGATGACATCTAATTCAGGATAGCAGAAGGATAATATAACAAATAATCAAACTATCTAAAACTAAGTATACAATGCATTATAACTACTGGACACAGATTTGATCTTTCCTTCTCCCGGTGGAATAGCAGGAATCTCCGATTACTGGATACAACCGTTCGGCTCACGATATTTACAACGAGGGTGGTTGACTACGTCATATTAGTAGATTGAGAGATGTCTCTAGCTACTATATACTCCCTCCGTTTTAAAATATAAGATGTTTTAGATTTGTGAAGAAAATGAATCTAGACTTCTTTTAGTGTGTAGATTCATCTCAAAGTTGAGTGAACCTATATGCTAAAACAAGTCTAGATTCATCATCTTCATAAACCTAAAACATCTTATATTTTGAAACGGAGGGAGTATATGCTCGCATGATCCATCATATAGTCCCGCAAAGTGTGTGTGTGCTCAAGCCCTTGCTGCAGCTAGCTCGAAACTTTACAGCTCCGTTATGTTGTCTTTCCTCTTGTCTGTTCCCAATTTAGCAGAAATATAAATATCGCCTTAGAGCAAGTAGTCAAAAAAAATAAAAAGATTGTGTTGTCATCCAAGAGCCGGTTGCAACACATATTGTTAGCCCTGATCTGTTACCGTGGGAGGTGTGGCATATTAATAAAGTAGTAATCTTTACAACTTATTACTACTATTTTTTTTCGGTTGCAAGTTGTATTGTGACCCTTATATATTGAGGCTAGCTAATACCGCTAGTAGTGATGATAGGCGGATGGTTCGTATTTTTTCGTGAACTTACAGTTTATAGCACCAAACTTTCGTTTCCCTCCATTACATGTCAAATGAAATGAGCCCCATGTCTGGTCCTATCCATGTATTATTAGATTTTGATAAATAAAAGACATTGTCTGCACTGGAATTAATGTGCTGGGAATGGACGAGCAGTACCGGGACCGGGCTCACATATGCTCGATGAGGTCTTATTTTCGTAACGTAGTACACTGGGCCTGCTTACTCTACTCTGAGCCATGCATGCATGCATGCATGTCGCCACGCCCAACACGAGGTACGTAGGGCCGCGTGACCACGCCAAAATTTTGCATCATTTGGACCATGCATAGTAGTAATAACAACCATACCTACTTGTCTGGTCTCTCTGCCTCATCATCGTGTGTGACATACATTATTGAGGTGTACGTGTCCATGCATGCTTGTGAAGTCAAGGACCACGGCTTTACTTGCGACCAAGACACTTATTTGGAAGAGTCGTACATAGTCGGGCAGCAGATCTCTATTAATAGACTGCTAGCCCGCCTCGTTATGCCGATGGGACCAGCAGATCTGCAATTGGTGTCTCTATATATGTGAGCGGTGAGCCCATATTGTTTGTAAGCAAGCTACTCACTTCGTTTCAAAATATAAGATGTTTTAATTTATAAAAAGAATATATTTAGACTTGTTTTAAAAATAGTCTAGATATATTTGCTTCACAAAGCTAAAACATCTTATATTTTGAAACGGAAGGAGTACATGTAAGCAGCTCCTTAGGCGAGAACAAACCACACATAAAATGACATGAAGTTTTCCGCTCGTCTGTAATGGCGCGAGGTAATGCACAAACGGAGTGATCCTTAAAATACTCCCTCCATTTTAAAATATAAGATGTTTTAGACATTTGAAAAAAATATATCTAGACTTGTTTTAGTGTATAGGTTCACTCCAAACTTATTAAATAAATCTATATATTAAAAAAATTAGATATATTTTATTCACAAATCTAAAAAATCTTAATACTTTAAAATGGAGGGAGTAGCAATCATTAATTTTTCTAGCATATACTATATACTAGGACCAGGACCGGCCTCAGCTCCTAACGAATAGCCTGGAAGTAAATATGATGGCCATTTCGAGGCCACATGCATGGCTTGATGACAACTTTACACTAGTCGTCACGTAGTACTACTACACTGGACCCGCTTTAATATTTGGTTCATAATAGCGTGAGAGCCATACATGTCGCCACGCCATACACGAGGTCGCGCTGGACGAACAACCATGCAGTGCAGTGCAGTGCAGTGCAGCGCAGCGTGACCACCAATTTGTGACATCATTTTGGACCATAACTGTAACACATTGTCTGATATGCATGCCTGATCGTGTAATATAATTGAGGTGCGTCCATGTGAGGTTAAGGACCACGATACGTTCATGCAGAGCCTTATATGCAACCAAGTCATTATATGTCTTAATTGGAAGAGTCGTAGGACCTAAATTTGCAGCAGATCTCTGTTAGATCTGCAGTCGGTGTCCCTATGTGAGCTCACATTGTTTGTAAGAGCATGTGTAATGGAAGTTGTTTAGAGTAGTGCTTACAAACATAAACCAACCAAATGGCTAAGCATTGGAAAAACATCCTACTATTTTTATATTAAAAATCTCAAAACCTCAGACTTCTGTATCTTGAAAAATTATGGCGTTAAATATATAGATGCATGGTACTACATAAGTCTTTCTCATTATGACTATTCTGTGCCAACTAAGGGGGTGTTTGGTTCCTTGCCAAAGTTTGGCAATTCAGTATATATTTGGTTTTTGCCACACTTTGGTTTCCCACACTTTATGACCTTATGGCCCATCTTTCATAGGGTGAATTTTTTGCCAAATTTTGCCACACTTTATGGCTTCAATTTTCTCGGCCACACTTTGTGACGGCCACACTTGTCAAAGTTTGGCTCGGCAAAGTTGTCGCCTCGTAGTGTGCATGGGTGTATGCACATTATACCAGCAAAAACAAATCACTCCCTCTGTCTAAAAAAAAGATGTCGTTATTTAAATTTAAAGGTATCTATAAACTATTTATATTAGATACATCCAAATTCAAATTATATTCCGACATCTATTTTAAGACGGAGCGCGTATAACTAATCAAAGACCACCCGCTGAATAAATGACTGAGACGAAGAATTACAGAAGGAGTAATTATGAAAAGGTAAAACCGTTTGGTTGCTCGGAAGGAACATTTAAAAGATGAATTACATAATTTTGTTTGTGAAAAGGCAAAATGGGGATAACGATGTCTGTGTATTTTTTTTCGTAAGCTTACATTTATAACGTTGTTAAATTTCAATAAAGATGGTGACATACCCATGGTACTCCTACTCGCTGCGACAATTGCTCTACCCCACTAATAATGGTTCTCAGCCCATCCCTTACCCGATGAATGACCAAGACAGTAGTACTACTACTCCTACCTTGCAGGATGTAGGCCAGAAAAATAAATTTCATGTACATAGTACTATAGTAGTACTACCAATCTTGAAAACGATCTAGCATAGTGGGAACGATAAATTTCATGGACTACTTGAAAACGATCTATAGCATAGTGGGACAAGGAGCTTGACGTGACAGCTTTATTGTCGTTAGTACGTAGGAGTGCTACATTGCGTCAGAGTTGTGTCGCCACGCCCAACACGAGGAGGTCGCGCTGGACGAACCATCATCATGTCAATGTAGAAATCTAATAATGGTACCATGCTAGTAGACCACATGAAAACCAGACCTTGACAATAACTTTATGATGACACGTCCAAAGTTATTGCCATTAGAACTTGGCAGGACGAGGACCAGGCTCACGTGCATGGCTTGATGGCAACCACCTTCTTGTCGTTGTACTACACTGGACCCGCTTTCTAAATGGCTTCATCTTTGATTCGTAATTGCGTCAGAGCTGTGTCGCCACGCCCAACACACAAGTGAGCCCGGTCAAAAAATGGTATTTTTTGATAAATCTGACCACCCTGGGTAAAACTAATTCTTCATCTGATCTCTTCATGAAATTATTTTGGAATCTAAATCCTGAAGTCGGCGCCATTTGAAAGTATAGATCGTCGCCAATACGAGACAACAGAGGAGCAACCTAGGGGAGGTCGGCGCCATATCAAATGGAGCCGACCTCTTTCAGTTTAGTTTTTGCTAGACTGGCTCCGACATGTACAACTTCGGCTCCATTTTAAATGGCACCGATACAAGAGTTAGATTCTGAATTAGGTTTTGGGGGTCAGACGTGAAATTAGTTTCGTAAAAAGATCAGATTTGGCAAAAAAAAGTTACAAAAACTGGTAGAAACCTAATAATGTACTACCATGCTAGACCTTCTGAAAACTAGACCTTGACAATAACTTTATGATAATACCTAGTACTAGTAGCTAGTACATAATTTTGTATTAATTGGACATGCGTTTCATCACCAAATGGCAATGTCTAAGGGAAAAAATATCACTATGAGCCCACAAAAAGTTTCAACAAAGATTTTTGCGCTCCAGAAAAATCACGCGCCATCCTCGGAGGAACAGATGGAGTATGTCATTTCCAAACTCAATTTTGACCGACCGGTTTCTTAAAACCTTTTCTACTAACTTGTGGTATTTGAAGTTGTTCTATCATATGAATGGTAGTAGTACTATCATAAAGCATGTCATGTCGGCAAAATATATAGTTAGCAGGGCATGTTATTATTGTGTTATTCTTGCTATGGTTACCTAAAAAATTGTGAAAAGGGAAAGATGCCTTTTTATATAAGCTTATATTATAACATTTATAGCATCGTTGGTCACCAAACTTTGTTGTTAACTTTCAATAATATATAGACGCCGTCTTGGACGTGGTACTCGCTGCCATAATCTGTGTGGTTGCTCTGCCCCACCAATAATAATGGTTTTGCGGACCACCCATACACGCTGACAGGAGGAGTACATGGTATGTACCTTGCAGGATGTAGGCCAGAAAAATAAATTTCGTACTGTATATATATAGTACCATGTCGGAAAGTACTGACAACCAATGTTACTGCTAGATGTGCAATACTAACTAGGTACGGGTCACATGTCTGATTCTGTTGGCGTCAGAGTTGTGTCGCCACGCCCAGCACGAGCACCGCCAAGAAATGTACACACACGTACGTCATGTTACCTACTGTTAAAATCTAATAATGTCAAAAAAAAGTTGTATGATCTGTCTCATCAGCCGTGCAAATGCACCAATTGCAACCACCAAGACCGTAGCAGCGGGGGTGTACGAGTGAGTGAGGTCCCGACGTCGTCATGTAGCAGCGGAGGTCCCGTCCCGTACGTACAAATAATTTTTGCCGACCAGATCTGCATGCAATTTGAGTACGTTACGTCCATCCGTGCGAATTATTGCTCAGTGGTCGTGACATTGTCTCGGAGTGCAGTACTAGGTGACCAACACGTCCAACTGCCACACGAGCAATGCGGTGTCTGTCATGTCTTATTTGGAAGAGGTCCCGACCAGACCAGATCTGGCATTGACAAATACTACGGAGTACTATATACAGTGCTCAACCGTGATATCGTATCGGCACGTACTGCATGCATGCACCATCAATAATTAGCTAGGTCGACCAGATCTCTGCAGCCTCTTTACTGCTCGTCTGTAGTAGTACCAGTACTAGTCCGATCGATCGAATAGGACACGTACCCAGAGGATTCAATAGTTTTTACCTACTTTACATCCGATCTCTTCACAATAGTACAGTATCATGTGAAGGGGAAAAAAAAGGCTACCGTCTGAGTAGAGCCAGTAAATTTGTGTTTACTAAACTAAAATATATCAAGCCTAGCTACATGGGACACAGCGTAAAATGCAGCACGGTTTAGAAACCGAGTGCCTCTACGTTTATTTTATAATAAACATGCATCAAAACCTACCTAACACTGCTGGTCACATTGGTTATTATCGTGCATGTGGTATATATTACCGTCTGTTTATTATCTTTACAGTGCATCGTGCCTTGCTATATTTATTATTTTATAGAATCTCAATACAAAGTTTGTGTATCATTTTTATTATTAATTGCAGTGACACGACATACCCCTATTATATGTACTATATTTTACTATCTTTACAACACCATATATATTACCGTATGTTTACTATCTTTACAGTGCATCATGCCTCATTATATTTATTGTCTTGTAAAATCTCAATGCAAGTTTGTGTTCAAGATTTATTTCATATTATTTTTTCTAATTTTACATATTATGATACAGTATTTACCTGTGACAATACCAAGAGCAGGAACAATAATAGAGCCAATATATACAGTACATAAATTATACTCCCTCCATACATAAATTGCTAACTTGGGGTTTCTCTAGATTTGAATGTAACTAGATGCATTTTAGTATATAAATACATTCGTATATAGACAAACCTAGCAGTTATTTCTGAACGTAGAAAGTACTACTTTGTTAGTAAAATGATACATCTTTATTTTCGCATAGTGCCTAGGATCACGTGTTGTATCTGGCTCTTAGCTAAGATCTAGCCACTAAACATGTCTCTCTTTCAACTAAGCAAAAATATACTATTTAATATCTTGTAGCCCGCTTACATTAGCCTACTATACTTGCTCTCATTATTTTTATCATTAATTACAGTGACATGATAGTTCTTTTGCATCATGTAATGCATGAGGCCACCTACGGTACTCCTATTATAGGTAGTCTAATACCCCGTGTACAATGTATTACAGCTAGATTTGTAAGGTCAACCAACCGAAGGTGCAAGACCAAGGACTGCAGTTGGAAGTTTCTAACTATATCCATATATCATTCCACAATACATAAATCTCTTAGGCTTCGAACATGTTAGTGTAACTGGGTTACAGACGGATGTTTAACTCGATCATAGAATAACTTACAGAGTAATGATAATAACTTGCTAGTATAATAGAACCACATCAATTAACAATCTATCAAACTTGATAGACGTCTGTGGTTTTTTTTGGGATTGCTTCCTCCAGTTACTAAACAAGAGGCGATGAAGGTAGTATTATGTTTGGTGATAGCCTTAGCAATTTGTTGTCTATATAGGTTGTTTAGTGTTTTGCTGCCACTTCCCCTTCTTTGACTATGTAGGATATATTTGATGTAAGTCTTGCGAGTACAATGCAATACTCATCTTGATTTAACTTTATTTTTACCTGGGATCGCCACGAATTGTTTCGGTGGCATTTGGGAGAACATGTATTATGAAGAACGACGTTAGCTAGATTATCCCTCTGACAGTGGCCTAGGTTGCTACATGGATGCCATCCTTTTCTCTTTATGACTCTCATGCAAACTTGTTAAACTTGTCTGTACAATGACGTTTATTTTTGGTCATGAATTGTATGTTGATTGTATGACACTTGTAATGTACCCCTTTGGTAAACTTGACTCTCCAGTTTGGTTATATATGTTGTTGTTTCGGGTTCTTTCATGAATTTTCATAATGATATACTTCTTGTTCCATCTGCATAACTTGGGTTCGACGCCGTCGCTTGACCTACAGAACACATGGTATGGCTAGATTGACTAGTAGGATAGGCACGTGTTGAATTGGAGTAAAAATATGTAAATTAAGGTATGAGTCGGTTATCCCTAGTATGGCTCATCGATTGGTCCACCAATGGTCGGCGTTGAGGCGTATTCTTCCTAGCAGTCTCTTATTCTATTATGAGCTCATACGCATGTGTAGTACCCTAGAATTGTGATGTTAGATCGCAGCTAGTGTGATGGTTCGCTTCTAATCTTAGTAGGCCGAGGGATCTTATAATATTCCATGATGATCCGATCTAAAGTCATCCTAGCCTAGCGTATAGTAGACAAGTGTGGTGCGAAACATTCTTGTGTACCCTCGGCACTAGGGGTGACACGCCGCAACCCGCACCAAAGGAGGCCGAATGAAAGCGCAATACAACTCAATTACCCAACTCTTTTTAGATCAAAAGCACTAGTTCCCCGCGAGGGACTCCGTGGGGGCTTCGGTGACTATACATCGAGCTATGTAATCTTGAATGCTCTTAACTAGGTTCTCAATAAAAGAACAAAATCTGTATGAAATCGTTAATGGACAGAGGCAGGGACAAATGTTTGAGACATAAAATTAGATGTATGGATAAGTTTTTGATTGTGTGCTTAATTTCAACCTGCCATCACCTCTCGCATATATATGAGAAAACCAGTGTTCCCATATAAGTTTTTGGACAACTTTTGACACGTTTAGATGTCATAAAACTATTACAGATCTAGCTAGCTCTAAACTAGGTAAGTCGACCTCCGTCTTCGTATTAAATCTAGACCCAAGCATCTGCGTTAGCTCCTAGTGTATGTCATTGTAATCCTTTGACATGTTATTAAATATAGATCACATGGCATATGCCACCGATCTATTACTCGGTCTGGTTGTCTATACAAAGGGACAACTCTTCGTTTTCAATTGTGTTCGTCTACCATACCCTTGAGTTGCCATTTTCATCTCCATTTACAACCAATTACACTCCTAGGTACACAAAATTATTTATAGCAGGTGAGAGGGGGTATATATATGAGAAATAACAACAGAAAATTTAACTGATATTACACATGTCAACATGGAGATAAGTCCACTTGAGTAGTTCAGACACATGATATGAATATGCTTTTATGTGTGTGATATTTAATATGATATCCTAGAGATTAGCTTGAAATTACAAAGTTTTTTCCTATCAAAATCAATAAAATTTAAAACTACCTATTTTGAAGTATTTATGTTCAACTTACATTCTTGATGTTTACTAGTATAACAAAATACGCATAATATATTGGTAATGGGTATATTCCATGGACAGTGCCAAGACTCATTCAAAGTGAACAATCTTTAGTGATATGATAATAAAAAATGTGAACATATAACGTAAATGCATTTATTCCAGCGAATTTCCTTCTTGATTATTATAAAGTAGCACAAACGATCAACTGGCCAAATCTATGAATTAACAAACATGCAGAGGTAGGAAAGGAACCATAAAGACGGTTACAAATTATTACAATCGCGCATAGTGTCTTCTGAACTTGTTCTTAAGTTTTGATTCTTACATAACCAAATAAATAAGCAGCAACGCTGGACATGCTTTCACTAAAGCAGTTTTATTCCGTCCACCCCTCAAGCTTTTTGGAGAAGCTGGATGTGAAAACCATCTGGAAATCGCAATCCAGGAGAAAGCACCATGCTGCCTCCCTTGATAGTTTTCCACCTGCAGTATGCATAAGTTTCAGTATATGCCTGATACTATAGAATGTAACTGTTTAGGTACCTCAAGTACAAGAAAGTAACCTGTATTTAGTAACTAAGCAATGGAGAAATATTGACATTTGCAGCTTAGACAAATCAGCGCCAACACATAACCGCACCCCTCCTCCAAAAGCCATGAAATCTTTCGAGGCGCTGCCAACCGGTTCTGCAGAATTCTGTATACAAGCATGTGTAATATTTTGAGTTATAAAACATGCGCAAATAAAGTTGCAAACTTCAACTAGTATTATTAAACAAGCATATGTACTACATACTTATGAGAATCTGATAAGTAATATTATTGTTTCTTTCATTGCACCTTTTTTTGCTGATAAAATAAGTGTATGTGTCGAGCAATATGTTTGTTTTGTAACATGTCCATGATAAATTTTCTTAACATGTTAACTGACCTGCCACCTCCAGGGGTTGAATACATGAGGGTCCTCGTAAATCTTTGGATTCAGGTGAGTAGCGGCGGGACTAATCATGATCTTTGATCCTTTCGGGATAGTGTAACCTTATTAAACAACCATGAAATAAGACACAATTTAGCACAGTAGTAATGGCCACTTTTCAACATATATGTCACCACATTATCTGTATGCATCAGGCTGTCTCTACTAATACCTTTTATCTGGACATCCTCTATGGCTCTTCTAAACATTACGGGTGCAATGCTAGCCAGCCTCAACGCCTCATGAATAACCTAGATAAAAATCAGATGAAAACATATTAAAGTAGTGTATAATTTAACCGAGCACTAACTAGTTAGGATGAACAAAGACAGAAATATATACATGGGATGTAAATTTCATGGACTTATATTCCTCCCACGTAATTTCACTGTCCGGAGTGGCCCTTCTTTGCCGAATGCCCTCGTGCTCCTCCTGAAAAATCAAATTAGTTGGAATTGTCAGCTATATGATATTTTCAAAACCTCCATGCATTAAAGATTATTAGCTATAATTTTCAGATATTGATGCCACTGCTAGGCTTCCAATTTACTTACCGTCAGTTCCTGCAGGGCCTTGGGGTTGTCGGTGAGAAACCTGAGTATGATGGTCATCGCAGATGATGTGGTCTCAGAGCTCGCGAAAAGAAGCAACACAATCAAGTCCAAGCCAATTTTCTCGCTCATCTCAGGCCTGCCCTCCTTGATGTCGTCGATCAAGATATCAATGAAGTCAACATACTCCCGTTCTACATCCACAGCCTTCTTTCTCTCGTCGAACAACTTCCTCAACGTCTTCATGATATGCTTTCGACTCTGCGAATGAAACAATTACATTATATATCCTCCATCAGGTCTTCAAAATTGATATTAGTTAGAAAGATTTGCACAAAAAAAATGTCTCTTATACCTGCATACATTTGTAGAACGCCGTCCCGGGAAGGTAAATTGGAAATGCTATTAGGCCGTGAGAGAAGGCAGTGAAATGTTCCAACAAGTTATCATCTGCGGTGGCGGAGTCATAGCCGATTAACCTCTTGGCCGTGATGCTGAATACCATCTATAGTCCATGATATATGGCATAGACATGGAATCAGTAATTATTATTTCAGAAACTTTATTTAGGTTTCAGCATGATGCATATGCATGCAGATGATGCAGGGGATGATGAGAGACAAGGAAGACTTACACTTGATGTTGCATCTTTGAGTTCGATGCTGGGCTGTTGAAGCCAGGATCGCAGGCTGGCCTCGGCAGTCCTCTGGATGTCGCCGAGGAGGACGCGGCTGAGGTTCCTGGGGCCGAAGAGGCGGAGCACCAGGACCTTGATGTGCTTGTGCAGGGACTGGAGGACGTTGATGACGTTGTCTTCCCCGAGGATCCTCATGAAGGAATCCGGGTACCATATGTGGAAGAGCTTCTCCTCTTGCTGGAAGATGTAGGTGTTGAACTCTGGATCCAGGGAGACGATGAGGTCCTCGCCGATCAGGTTCGTCCGGAAGATCGGTCCGTACCTGATGAGAGAGATGCATTTGTAACAACAACTAGATTACCGATCATGGGTACCAGGAGTGCTAAATTTGTAGTATAAAAAAATAACCTAAATTTGTACTCCTTACTACGCATAGCTAACACCAGCAACTATTAATTACTACTGACTAGGATTAGGACTCCAACGAGGACGGACTCATGCAAACAATGACACCCAACAGAACGAAGAAGCTAGCTAACACGCTAGCTGAACGGTAGAAAAAGTTGATCAAAATTTGTATGTACGTAAATTAGTTACCTTTCAAAACGGCGCTTCAGTAAAAGGCTAAAACATATTAAAATTTGGAAGTAGCTAACATGACCCACTACTCTTACTGACTAGGGATTAGGACTCCAACGAAGACCCATGCAAGCAGGTCACCAAACAAAAGTTGATGAAAATCAGTAGTATGAATGTAAAATCTGTTACCTCTCAAAACGGCGCTTGAGGAAGGGGATGAGCTCGAGAGATGGGGTGGATTTGAAGAACTCGAATGACTCCCCGATGATGGGCAGACCCCTCGACCCTGGGAACTGCATAGCTCCGCTCGTGCGGTTCCACTTGAACACCATGTGGAGGAACCAGGCCGCAGTGGCCACGCACACGAGAGCCACGGCCACACCACCGGCCTCCATCTTGGATCGATCTCTGCCTGCGCACTGCTCAGTGGATACGAATCTTCCTCAACTGGGAACTCGTATATGTAGGGCAAGGTATCAGTACTCCGTGATGTCCATGGAAAGGGAGGAAACCTTTTTTTTTTGTTTTTACAAGCCAGCACACGTGTGTCCAACTCGTGTTGTTCGTGGAGTGAGTCTTCATTCAGCTCCAGCTGGACAGAGTTGGCAGCTGGTGTGCTAAAACATGTCCATATGTGTTCTCTCTAGAAAAGTTTCATTAAAAAAATATATTTTCTTTAGGCTATGTATATAAAAAGACAATTTTCGGTGCTCCAGGTTAGCTTTTCACCAGACATTTCACACAGGCCACAAATATGTTATTTTCTTGCAAAATTTTGTGTGTAATAAACATAGCAATGTCCGTTATTTGGAACTGTTTATTACTTAAGATGGGAGCAATTGCCGTTATTTGGTCGCTAAGGGTAGGCCCTCTTCCACCTTAGGCGTTTTTACAATTTCTCATGATAATATATAATTTTCTGTTTTTACTTTTTGTTCGTTATGTGGATATGGAAACGGCTGTGTGCATCTGAGTTATCCAGAGGCCGGATGTAAACGCTTAAAACTCTATAACTGATAAAACTACTATTGATCGAAAAAAAACATAGAAATGTCCATATGTACACATGGCATTTTTTTATATACATTTAAAATGTATTCTGTAATTTCCCATATTTTTTCGCTCCCTCGTTCTGCTCCACTGCCCTGACCCCTCCTGCCACCACACCGCCCTGGCCCCTCCTGCCACCACGCCATTCTGCTGTGGCACCGCCCCGCACCTCTACCGACCTCCCGACCTCCCCTTTTGTCCTATGTTCTTCGCCTTCGTTGCTGTATCATATCTATCCTCTCTGCTTTCCAATGTGACCTTCCCTGGTGTGGTCAAGAGGCTAGAATCGAAAAGCGTGAGTCGGCCGCTGCCTGCATGCCTATGATGGTGGACGTAATGATTTATATTCTAATTATAAGACCAAAAAGTAGGAAGAATTCTCAATACATAAACATGCATATAAACCATTTATATATTGCATACAAGTTTTCTTAATTGTTCATAGTACTTGTTTATTTTCTATTATGCAAGATACTTTTACTCTTATGCATATTTGAAGTTTATGTTTACTTTTACTTCATATGATGATTGCCTGCTATTATTTAATTATCAGTGAGCTATCGTACTTTGAGTAGCAATGATCCTGAATTGTCTAAAATCGTATTTTTAAATTACAGAACAATGTTTTGGAATTGTCTAAATAACTTTTCACGACAATTGTTTTGTCTTTCTATAGGCCACAAACAATTTCTTCTTTCTGCCAAACTTTGCATCAGAACAACAAATTTCTTCTTTATATATAGGCCACATCTATTTTATTTTTAAATTTTGAGTTGCATTTAAAATATATTTTTTATAATGGGTGTGTCTAGATCCGTGAGCCAAAACATCATGTCTATGTATTTTATTTTATATGAGTTGGATATTATATATATATATATAACTTAGGTATATATATCTTAGGTATGTGATTTCTAGGTATGTGTAACTTAGGTACATTTTTTTTTTGGAAAAGAGCATATATTAATATCAGATGATACCAATTACACCCAGCCTCTGTAACAACGCATTGCCCTAGCGGCCACACGGATGCACACAGCCCAAAAAATGAAAGAAAAATTACAAAAAAGAAAAGTCCCGCTACAGTGACTCATTCATTGAAACAACAGTACTACCACCACCAAGACAGCACCAAAAGTCCAGCTTCTCCAAAAACGACGCCTCCAAGAAGGAAACAGTGCACAAACACCGTCATCACCCGATCAAAGATCTAGGTTTTCACCTTGAAGAAAGTCCGCGCAATCAAAACAATAACTTCAATAAGGCCATTGCCAGGCACAACCAATTAAGGCCAGACCCTGGGTTTTCACCCTGAGAGGTAGGACCATGAACCTCTCCTGTGCAATCGCCCCCACTTGCATGCCACTGCTCTAATTCATAAGTCACCTAGCCAATTCCTCATCATCATCCAGACTCGAACCACCATTGTCTGTCCACAGATCTCGGTCTCCGTGACTTTCTCCGTCAGCACCATGGAACGAGAACATGTCCCATGATAATAACAGCCAACAAAGCTTCAAAGCACACCCTCTGAAACCAAATGGTCAGGAGAAAACATGGGTACGTACGATCGAATTCAATCCTTCCAGCAAACTCGCGGCATGATAGCACTTATAGAGTTCGTCGGCGGAGCCTTCCGGAACATGACACAGAAACCAGATCAATGAAGACCAACATCCGACACATCATCGTATTGGCTTGAGAGGGATCCGGGACCACCGCCAAACCAGCCGGGACGGACGCCACCGCCTTCCCGCCAGATCGCGATCAGGGACGCCGCCGCCGCCGTCACGCCCCCAGGTCTTTGCCTGGCGATGATCCGGACGACGGCGACAGGGAGGAGAGACCACGGGAGGGAGAGCTCGGCGGGGAGGGGAGGCCGCCCGGCGCGGCGCGGCGCCACCGCGCGGGTGCGGGAGGAGGAGGGGTCATATTGAGGGTATATGACGAGAAGCCGAGAGCTCTGTTGAATCGGGGGACTTAGGTACATATACCTTTATGTATGTCTAGTTTAAAGAGAATTTATGCGTATCATGCTTGGTGCCTGAGCACCAAGGTACACTAGTTATTTTACCTATATATCGGGAGACTTAGGTATATATATATCGATGTTTATATCTATATAATTCTTGTTTGAAACGATGACAAAAACTTTGCACCAATCTATTAATTCAAAGGGTTAAGTTAACACAATACCAAAGGTATAATGTGACTAAACCTACAGAGTGCATAGTACATCCGTAGGTGATAGTCTTAACTACCATTGCTCGAGAACATGGGCCATGTACAGTGTGTTGTTGGTAGGTAGTGTTAACTCAAATCATGAATAATACTGATGTACGATGTTGATCGACCGGGGCCACTGGCCAACACTAGTAGAAAAAGGACCTATAGTCTCAGGTTGTAAGGACCTTTAGTATCGGTTTTGTATTCCGGACTATAAAATCTGGACAAAAAGCCTATCTTTAGTCCCGGTTTGCTACAATCCGGGACTAGAGGACACCACATGGCCTTTTTGCAACGCGGGGGACGGAGGACCTTTAGTCCCGGGTCGTAATACGGCCTGGGACTAGAGATTTTTCTCAAATTTTTAATTCATTTGTTAAAATTTGTTTTTGAATTTTTCTTAAACTTTTAAATTGTTTAACTCGCTAATCCTCTCACTTAGAACATTTTTAACACTAACTATACTTAATCTTAGGTCAAATTACACTTGTGATCAAACTTTTCGAGACTAGAGATTTTTTTCAATTTTTTTAATTTATCTTTGAGAAAAAATTCGAATTTTTTCTTAAACTTTTGAATTGTTTGACTCGTTAATCCTTTTACTTGGAACATTTTTAACACTAACACTTAATCTTAGATCAAACTACACTTGTGGTTAAACTTTCCAGTCGGTCATCCATCCTAGCACTACTCCACACCCTACACGCTTAACTTCTATGTTCCATCAGGATGACCTTGCACGAAGCTCATTTGTACTTTGTTGTCAACACTACCATATGAATCCTATTAATCCATAACAATATGCCATACATCTTTATTTTTCAAAATTACAAAAAACTATTTAAGTAAACAACAATAAATAAATAAGTAATAATAATATTTTAATCTAATGAAAGTAAAAAACTAAATAAACTTATATTTTATTCATTTTTTTGCCATTTATTCATTTAATATGGCATAAATAATATATTTAAATCTGTAAATCTAAATTCAAAAATAATATATCCATTACTATCATAAAAATGCGAGGAATCCAAATATGGCATAAAAAATTTGCTAAAAAAATTAATTTTTATAAATAATCTTTTCTTTTTCTAATTTTAGAAATCTAAAAAATCCCAAATGGCCTAAGGCCGTTGAAATCGAACTCAAATATTTTTCCGCACATTTTGATTGGTTGTACGCTATTTTTTTAATATCATACGTAAAAGTTATAGTCATTTTAAGTTGCCCTCGTCTGCACCCCTTTAGTCTCTGGCCGTATCACGACCCGGGATGACCATATCACGACTCTAGACTAAAGGGTGTTGCCCGCACCCGCAATCCTTTAGTCTCGGGCTGTATCACGACCCGGGACTAAAGATCCGGAATGACCCGGGACTAGAATTTTTTTGGGCTCCTGGCCGCTGAAAATGGTATGAACCGGGACTAGTGCTCATACTAGTCCCGACCGGGACTAGTGACATGGATATACCCCACAGTACATGATATTGGTATACCTGGTCCAGCCCAAGTGACATGGATATACCCCACAGGTACATAACATTGGTATACCTGGTCCAGTCCAAGAAAAGCCCATATCAAGACACGCGGCCCATGAAGACTTTGGGTGACCCAAGCCCATGACGTTTTCGACTCCTTGGAGGACAAGTCTAGATTAGATAAAATTTTAAAGGGTACAAACCCTAATTTGTAACTGACTCGACCTAACCCCTGGACATGCCTATCTATATAAAGTCCAGGAGGGTACGGCGAGAAGGATCTCTTCCACCATCGCATACACACCTCCACGCCAGATTGCATCTGCGCAGCCCTGTAATCTTCAGTTTCACCGTAATCAAGAGAAGACAAGCAGGAGTAGTGTTTTCCCTCCGGGGGCCTGAACCTGGGTAAATCTCGTATCCCGCGTTGTTATCTGTTAACCGTTCTGCAACTTACAGTATCCCCATCTTCTCCAAAACCCAAGTCCATAACAATGGGCATTGACAAAATCAACCCTTGTCAATTGGCAACGTTGTGGGAAATGGGGACGCTGATTGTGCGGTGGTTCCATCCGGAGCGATCTACAACTCATCGGCGATGGAGAGTCACCTCCTCTTCGGCGCCTTCGACTTCACCGACCACCCTAAGGGGTTTCGAGTCCGTCCGCGACGGACTCGAGATGCTGTTCGGGAGCTTCTGCTTCCAGGTGGGGAAAACCGGCACTCTCCGTCTCCTAGAGCGGGTGCCACCACCATCCATCAGGCCTGCTTCGTGGGTCCCACCTATCGGCGCGTTATACATGTCGACGCTGACAGATGAGTCAGATGACAGCAGCAGCTGCAATTCAGATCTGTGCAGCTCTCCCTCAGATGAAGGAACCTGCGGTTCCGGATCTGAAAGCTGCGGCAGCAGTGATCCAATCCGCGAGCGTTACCTATGCGTCGTCGTCATCAGCAACATGACGGACCTGACGCCAGGTTCGAGTGCGCGACAAACACCCACCCCCTCTCAACCCGCAAGCTGAGAACGAAGGAAATGGGGGAGATCCGCCTAACAGGCCCAACGAAGGCGACGCTCACGCCTACAACAAGATCAACCTCAACGAGGAAGGCTGGCGCCAAGCACGCGAAGCCGTGGAAGGCAACATCATCCTACCTATGAACGCTTCACGGGATCTGCTAATGGCCTACCACCTCCTCATCGACGAGCATAAACGGCAGGTGATCAAAAACAGGGTGAAAAGTCACGTACCTTGAAGCTGCTGCAGGTTAGCCTCTAGCGCTAGGTGCTGATGAATAAGGAGGTTGGCGCCATGCACAAAGGGCTACATAGGAAACAACAACACAAGTCGGTAAATAAAAGGCTCGGGGCGCCCCCCTCAAACCAAAAAACGATCAACAAAGTCAAAACAAAAAGGGCACGAGGGCTCCCCCCACGGAGTGTGCAAGATAACAGTTACGTGTTCAGGTGTGGACTCCGAATGTTTGCGAGCTGCCTTCTGAGTCATGACTTCCTGAGCTTCTCGCTTAGAGGAGTTTGGGCCATCATCCTCAGAGTTGGCCACCACCTGGGGAATAGAAGCCTTCGGCCTCGACTCTGCCATAACTTCTTGAGTGTCCCCGTCAAGGGACTCCTCCGAAGAGTTGCTGTAAGCAAAAATCAGATTACCAACACATTGCAACTATAAAGACAAACAATAGGAAAAGGACCCAGACGAAGTAACTTAAGACTCGATGTCCGATAAGTTGAAGACGGGAGCTGCCTTCTCCTTCTTCTTCTTGTCCGGCGGCTGCAGAGCCACTGACCGAAGGGGCACAGCAGGATAAGGTACAGACGATGCACCATCATCCTCACCATGTTGCTCGAGGAACGACGGACCCCTTGGATTTGGAGGGGTAGACGCATCTGAAGACTCGCTCCAGGTGCGCTTTTGGGTCCGCCCTTCGCTCGACTCGAGGGCGTCCGTCGGAGGAAGTTCGGATTCAGAATCCACAACTTCGTTGCCTGGCGCAATCGAAAACTTCTTAGGCAGAGGGGGCATCATTCCATCTACCTTGAGATCCTGCAAACCAAAGATGTAAGAGAACATGATTAGTGATACTAACAAGAAGAAAATAACACTTGAAAAAAGCACAACACGCAGGACACAAGTTTCCACCCGAGGAACTGCATTTGCGGCACTGAAGGGGGCGGTCAAGGATTTCCCCGGGAGGTCCTTATCGGCCTTGTTCTGAAGCAGAGGCCGAAGGGCTCTATCAAGATCACCCTTGGACAGCTCCTTGGATGAGACCCTCGTCGGGTCACTGCGGCTAGCATAGAGAAACATCGGATGCGCCCTCGCTTGGAGAGGCTGCACCCGATGCTTGAGGAAGGTGCGGATGATGTCCACGCCGTTGACCTCCTTACAGGCCACCAGTTGGAGTGCCTCCACGTGACGGTAGAGCTCCTCCACCTGCATCGTCTCACCCTCCAAGACGTGGTTCTTCCACGACCTCTTCGGGACGATTTTCTAAGAGGATTCGAAAGAGGCGAGGCCAAAATTTTGTCCGTCCAACTTGGCGTCACGCATGTATAACCACTTCTTCCGCCAATACTGGACGAACTCGCACATAGAAAGGGAGAAGAAAAGAATAGAAGATCGAATAGAGATGATGCAGCCGCCGAGCGGATAGACTCCACTGGTGCCGGACTGCCTCTTCACGGAATAGAGCTTACGGAAGAGGCCAAAGTGCGGCTCGATACCGAGCCAGCACTCGCAAAGGGTGATGAACCAGGCGATATGGAGGAGAGAATTGGGAGACAGATGATGCAACTGAATCCCGTAAAAGAAGAGAAGTCCACAAAGAAAATCATGAACAGGAAGAGAGAGACCACGGATGACAATGGCGTAAAACATCAACCGAACCCCTTCGGGTGGGCACGGGATTACCTCGTCACCGGGGAGGATGGCGTCCTCCTTGTTCTGGGGAATCAACCCAGAATCGCACAAATTGCGCAAGTCCCCGTCGCGCATCTCTGTGTGCTTCCACCCGCTGTTAGTGGCGCAGGCCATCGTGGCGCAGTGGTCTTCTTGGTCTTTCCCATCTTGTAGCGGTGATGGTGGCGTTGTGCGTGCAAGAAGGAAGAGGGAAAGGTGCGAAGGATGTCCAGAACATAGCAAAGGGCAGCGAAGCTCGTGAAAATGGAGGCAATGAGAGATTAGCAAATGAAGAAGGGTAAAATAAAATCACTGTTTACCTACGATATAAAAGGAGGAAGATGATGCATATGATCCATTGATCCAAAAGCCCTAACGCGCACCTCAAATCTAACCCTACATGTTTCAACACTACACCGAACCGTCGCCAGCACGTCGTACACTACACGCGGAAATCGAGGAGACGCCGTAATTGTCGTCACGTCTACACATGACTAGTCAGCTTCAAGTCAGGAGGTGGCGCCCACGATCGTCTCGTCGCATCATCTCTGCCGACGCAGAAGTTTGAGATCACCAATCATCAGCACTGACGTCATCAGGGCAAAGCCAGCAATGGCTAGAAGTTTTCGGCTGACCAATCAAGTACTTACTCGAATCTACGATTCGACAAACTACTCGGGGGCTACTCCTATCAGGATCGCTGGCCACGCACCTGAGAAAAGACTAAGGTAACTGCATCTCGCAACTATCTTCGAGTCCTACGTCGAGTCTGCGACTCCACTACGGACTCGGGGGCTACTCCCATAGGAAGGATTGGTTGAGCATGCGAAAAAATTGTGTCCTTCGGACCTAAGCTGAAAACAACTGAACTAAAGTCTCTGCTCGAGTCTACGACTCGAACAGACACTCGAGGGCTACTCCCATAGGGAGTGCTGGCCGCACACCCTATGAAATCTTCGACTACGATCCTTCGGATAAAAAACGACAAAATCTTTTTGGCAACTTTGCCCAAACCAACGCTAAGTGAGAATCAATCTCCTTGGCCACCCGAAACACCTCCTTGGTGATAAAATTTCGGATGTTGTGTCTGCGACACAAAGATAAGACCTATAGATATCATCTGATGGCCTGGTAATGCACCTGACTGCGCTCTGCCAGTAAACTCCCGTGTCAACGGGCACGATGAAAATCCTGACGGACGCGTTGGGTACATCACTTGAAAATCACTGGGATTCGACTCATGTAAGTCCACAACGGCTTGAGTCGAATCACACCAGCAATCATTCTGAATTCGAGTTCGGGGACTCGAGTTTGATGAAGATCGTGTTGTTTTGTCCTATGACAGTTAACTGGCCCTGATCCGTCGGGAGAGCCAGGCACACGCATCAACAATCCCTATGAACTAAAAGATTTTCTCTTTGAATTAACAGGCTCAACTGCCCCCGAAAGATTGAAGAGTCCTCACCCGAATATATGATTAGACTAAACACTCGGGGGATAATGACATGGGTATACCCCACAGGTACATCACATTGGTATACCTGGTCCAGTCCAAGGAAGGCCCATGTCAAGACACATGGCCCATGAAGACTTCGGGTGGCCCAAGCCCATGATGTTTTCGACTCCTTCGAGGACAAGTCTAGATTAGATAAAATTTCAAAGGGTATAAACCCTAATTTGTAACCGACTCGACCTAAGCCCGGGACCTGCCTATATATATAAAGGCCAGGAGGGTACAGCGAGAAGGATCTCTTCCACCATCGCATACACACCTCCACGCCAGATTGCATCTGCGCACCCCTGTAATCTTCGGTTTTGCCGTAATCAAGAGTAGACAAGCAGGAGTAGGGTTTTCCCTACGGGGGCCTGAACCTGGGTAAATCTCGTGTCCCGCGTTGCTTGTCTGTTAACCGTTTCGCGACTTCCATCATCCCCATCTTCTCCAAAACCCAAGTCCTTAACAATGGGCATTGACGAAATCAACCCTCGTCACCAAGGAAGGCCCGTGTCAAGACATGCGGCCCATGAAGATTTCGGGTGGCCCAAGCCCATGACATTTTCGGCTCCTTGGAGGACAAGTCTAGAGTAAATAGAATTTCAAAGGGCACCAACCCTAATCTGTAACCGACTCGACCTACGCCCGGGACCTGCCTATCTATATAAAGGCTAGGAGGGTATGGCGAGAAGGATCTCTCCAAAACCACATACGCACCTCACGCTAGATTGCATCTATGCACCCCTGTAACTTTCGGTTCTGCCGTAATCAAGAGCAGACAAGAAGGAGTAGGGTTTTCCCTCCGGGGGCCTGAACCTGGGTAAATCTCGTTTCCCATGTTGCTTGTCTGTTAACCCTTCCGCGACTTCCAGCATCCCCATCTTCTCCAAAACCCAAGTCCATAACAATGGGCATTGACAAAATCAACCCTCTTCAATTAGCGCCGTCTGTGGGAAACGGGGACACTGATCGTGCGGTCATGACGGTCCCATTCGGAGCGATCTACAACTCATTGGCAACGGAGAGTCACCTCCTCTTCGGCGCCTTCGACTGCACCGTCCACTCGCCGTCCACCCTGAGGGATTTTGAGTCCGTCGATGACGGGCTCGAGATGCTATTCAGGAGCTTCTTCTTCCAGGTGGGGCAGACCGGCACCCTCCGCCTCCCAGAGCGGGTGCCACCACCATCCACCAGGCCCGCTTCTTGGGCCTCGCCTATTGGTGCGTTACACATGTCGACGCGGACAGACGACTCAGATGACAGCAGCAGCTGCAACTTAGATCTGTGTGGCCCTCCCTCAGATGAAGGAACCTACAGTTCCGGATCCGAAAGCTGCGGTAGCAGCAATCCAATCTTCGGGCGCTACCTATGTGCCGTCATCATCAACGAGTAACGGACCTGCCGCCGGGTTCGAGTGCGTAGCAAACACCCAACCCCCCTCTCAACCCGCAAGGTGAGAACAGAGGAAACAGGGGATATCGGCCTAACAGGCCCAACGAAGGCGACGCTCACGCCTACAACCGGATCAACCTCTACCAGGAAGGATGGCGCCAGGCACGTGAGGCTGTGGCAGGCAACATAATCCTACCTATGAATGCTTCACGGGATCTACTGATGGCCTACCACCTCCTCCTCATCGACGAGCACAACCGGCTGGTGAAGCTGATGGAGGAGCTCGACAAGCGAAAGATGGCAGTTGCAAAATCCAGCGCGTGGTGAGTTGCGCTCTCCGCCACTGGCGGCTCCAGTTTGCACGACAACAACGCCAACAACTACCGCTCCTGCACGGAGGGCATGGATCCCGAGGCGCGACGTGAGGTCACCAGGGCCCTCAACACATCCTTCATGACGATGGACTCGCACGGCAACGTCATGCCGAAAATGCCGCAGGCTGTGATCATGGCAGCCACTACCTATCTCGCGTCTCATCCGCCTCCGGCGGGCGACCCAAAGAGCGCCATGCACAAGTCTGCGGTAGGAGGCCTAGGACTTGTTGGATCCGCGCTCCACAATGATGCTCCCGTGGAGCCGAAGAAAAAGGCTACGGTCAAGTTCACCTGGAGCCCTACACCCTCATCTGAGGAGGACGAGCACGACCTGCCCCGGCGCTGCAAGAGCCCATGGCACCACAACAGCAACTACGATGCTCGCAACGAGCTCACCCAGTGCAAGATCGACAAGGCACGCGCCAAATGCGCGTGCTCAACTGAGTCCAATGAGGAGGACGGCGGAGAGTTGTCTGGATCCAGATGCTTCAGCAGATCTTTGGGAAGAGCTGGCATACAGCTTCATCCGCAACTTCAAGGGCACCAGCAAGAGGCCAGCCTCAGTCAAGGAACTGAGGGCAAACATCAACTTTTCGCATAGGAGATTATGAATCTTTGTGGTTCCAAGATTGTCTTTGTGTTCCATATGTGACGGAGATTCGTGATGTCATACTCAGAGAAGCACATGAAACACCATATTCTATACATCCAGGAAGTACTAAAATGTACATGGATCTGAAGGAACTATTATGGTGGAACAACATGAAAAGGGACATTGCAAAATACGTGTTAGAATGCCATACTTGCCAAAGGGTAAAGGCTGAACTTCAAAGTCTAGCAGGACCATTGCAACCTTTGGAAATTCCCAAATGGAAATGGGAGGAAATTGGTATGGACTTTATCACAGGCTTACCCATGACACCTAAATGGAAGGATATGATATGGGTAATTATTGATAGACTCACTAAAAGTGCGCATTTTATTCCGGTAAATCAAAAGGATAATGCCAAGAAGTGAGTGGAAGTTTACATCAAAGAAATAGTAAGTAAGCACGGAGTTCCCAAGAAGATTGTAACTAATAGGGGACCAGTGTTTACTTCAGTGTTTTGGAAGCAATTACATGAAGCACTTGGTTCAAAGTTAGATTTTAGCACAGCTTATCATCCAGAGACAGGGGGTCAAACGGAAAGAACCAATCAAATATTGGAGGACATGTTAAGGGCTTGTGCATTAGATTTTGGAGGTTCGTGGGAAGATCATCTACCGTTGGCAGAATTTTCCTACAATAATAGCTATCAGAGTAGTCTAAAGTCAGCTCAATATCAGGTTTTGTATGGGAGGAAATGTAGATCACCAATATGTTGGTATGAGCCTAGAAGCAGCAAGGAATTTGCGCCAGACTATATCAAGGAAAAGCAAGATATCATTGATAAAATCAAGGATAGATTGAAAATAGCTCAAAGCAGGCAGAAAAGTTATGCCGATCAAAGTCGAAGATCATGGCATCCTGAAGTGGGAGACATGGTATATCTGAAAGTAAGTCCAATGAAAGGAGTTAAAAGGTTCGGAGTTAAAGGAAAATTGAGTCCAATATATATAGGGCCATTCAAAATACTGAGTCAGAACAGGACTATAGCTTATGCTTTAGAGTTACCCGCAAGATTGGCTCAATTTCATATTGTTTTCCATGTGTCACAACTCCGGAAATGTCTTAAAGTTCCAGATGATGCAATCACACATCAAGAAATAGAATTACAAGCAGACTTGACCTATGTAGAGAAACCCTATAAAATTTTGGAAAAAAACAGGAAAGGTTGAGGAACAGGGCAATAAAATACTGCAAGGTACTGTGGGAACATCACCCTGAAAGGGAAGCCACTTGGGAGAAAGAAGAGGATTTAAGAAAAGCCTATCCAGAACTGTTCAGGTACACCTCAACAAACTTCGGGACGAAGTTTAATTTAAGGGGGGAAGTCTATAACATCCCAGCATTTAGGAACCCACAAAGGGTTGAATTAGGAATCTGTGCAATTGCATGCATTCATCTGTAAAAATGTGGGTAAATTTTTCGCCAAATAAAAACCTAAAGTGATCAAAGTTTCTTTCACTCTTTAAGTTTAGGAATAGCCTTGGGGAATGATCGTTATAAACTTTGACATGATCTTTATGGATTAGTGTGTTTTGGGAAATGAAATTTGAATTCAAACTTGAGTGTTAGAATTATAATTTAAAAGGAATTAGAATTATGTTTGAGTAATCTTATTTAATCAAGCAATAACATTTAGTAACTCAAACTTTAAATAAAATAACATAATGAAGAAAATGAATATTCATTCCATATCTCTATTCAATAAATAAGTTACAAAATGTAACTTATAAAAGTAATCAAGGATCTTTACAATAGTAAATGATAAAAGGAAGAACATTTATATATTTGGTAATATTACAATATTTATTACAAAAGAATAAAATAAAGATTACAAAAGAATAAAATAAATATTACAAGGGAATTATTCTATCAAAAAGAAAACCTATTCTAAATCTTGAATCTTCATGTCTTATACCTGCAAAAGAAAGAATAAACATAAAAGAAAGAAAATAAAAGATTAAGATATTTTTACTCTCAGTAGTGACAGTGAGATGCACTGTTCAACTTTACATCACTGAGTAATCTTTAGGGGCAAGTTTCACCAATATGAAAGAACTAAATCTTTCATAATTTTTAAGCCATAAGTCAAATAACTCTAATCAGCAAGAGGGGCAAGTTTCACTAGATAGGTAAATGTAACCAGATAAAAGGTAGATCATTCTCTGAACATATCAACAAGGGTGCAGCAGGCACACAAGCAACTTACACACCTAAATGGATGGTGTGTGCTGTCAACACATCTACAGCTTCCCACACAAGCAAAACTACTCAGCACATCCGTGGGAAAGGACCCAACACCATTTCTTTGCTCATACACACCAAGCACTTGCAGTCTAGCCACAGCCAAACCAGCCAAACCAAATCAAAACCACAACACACATCAGATCAACCCAATACTCACCAAGATGGTGACATAAGGAGGGGGTGGATCAGGTGGATAGCAAGATCAACGACAAGTTCCAGGAGCTAGAAGTAGCAGGAGCAGCCACAGGAGATTAACCAGATCAGGCCAGCAACATAACCAACAAGATCAACCACCAACCACAACAACAACCCACTGTTTTGGTAAGTTATATGAAACCATCACATGATCTGTTTATCATATCAATATAAAAGATTCATGTGTTGTTCTATATCTAACTTCTCAGTATTCATCCAAGTGGGATGAATCCATCCTAGAAGATTTTGAATGATAAAGTCATAGCCACAAGATAAGCATACATGTAAAACCAGGATCTCAGACCTGTTGGAGATATGCCCTAGAGGCAATAATAAATATAGTTATTATTATATCTTTGTGTTTATGGTAAATGTTTGCATTCATGCTATAACAGTATTAAAAGGAAACATTAATACTTGTGTGATTTGTAAACTAAATTAGAGTCCCTAGTAAAGCCTCTTCATAATACTAGCTTGTTGGTTAATCGATGATTGTGGTTTCCCTATCATGAACATTGAGATGTTGTTAACAACAAGATCATATCATTAGGAGAATGGTATGATGGACATACTCCTATAGATAAGCGTAGCATAAAGATCAAGTCTTTTTAATAGTTCAATTGCTATAAGCTTTCTAATACATAGTAACCTGATTCCTTCGACCATGAGATCATGCTAATCACCATCACCGGAAGGATGCTTTGATGACATCAAACACCACAGCATAACTGGGTGGCTATAAAGGTGGCATTGAGTGTTCGGAAAGTATGGGTTGAGGCACATGGATCAAGGTGGGATTTGTCCATCCATATGACGGATAGATATACTCTGGGCCCTCTCGGTGGAATGTCATCCAATTGTCTTGCAAATATGTGACTGGCTCACAAGCGATCACATACCACTGGAACGAGAAAAGAGTACTTATCACTAACGAGGTTGAACTAGGTATGCAGAGATACCGACGATCAAAACCTCGGATAAGTAAACTATCATGAGACAAAGGGAAATTGTTATCGTATGTAAGTGGTTCATTCGATTGCAAAGTATTCATAGAAATATGTGGGAGCCATATGAATTTCTAGATTCCTCTATTGGTTATTGATCGGAGAAGTGTCTCGGTCATGTCCGCGTAATTCACGAACCGTAGAGAGACACACTTAAGGATTCGATGTTATTGAGTAGTTATGGAAGGATGAGTAAGAGACCGAATGTTGTTCGGAGTCTCGGATGGGATCCGGGATATCACGAGGAGATCCGGAATGGTCCGGAGAATAAGATTCGTATAAGGAAAGTCCTGTTTCGGAGTTGGGGAATGATTCCGGTGTTTTCACCAGGAATGTTCTAGAAGGGTCCGGAAGGTCCGTCACTCCGGAGGGGAAGGGTACATGAATGTGTAATGATAATATGGAATGGTTGCATCATGTACTAGGTCACTTGGCTGGGCAAAATAAAGAGAGAAATCAAATCCAAGTTTGAAAGTCAAACGCCAATTTGGAAAAGTCAAACGACAAGTTTGCTTGGTGGAGGGAGAGTAGGAAACCTACTTGGGGAGGAAGTCCCCTCCCTCCACCCGCCGTCCAAGGAGGCCGAGTTGGGGGAGGACTCCCTCCTCCCAACCAGCCACCCTCCACCTATATATGGAGGGGTAGGGCGCCCCTACCCCTCACACCCAAAACCCTAGCCTCCAAGTCGCCGACCACCTCCAAGCCGCCGCCGCCTAGGGCCTCCTCTAACTCGGCGAGTTAGGGTTTCCCCAAACCCTAGCCGCCGGCCAAGCCCTCCCCTTGGTGCCCTCTAAACCCTAGATCACCAAGACCTCTCTCATACTCCACCATACTCGCACCGGCTTAAGGCGAAGCCCTGCGGGATCTCCCCTCTACTTTCGACACCACGTCGTCGTGCTGCCGGAATCGTGACGAGAGTGCTACAACCTCCGCTGCCTGCTGGAACAAGGGAGAGGAAGGTCTTCATCGAGTACCGAACGTGTGACCGACTGCGGAAGTGCTGCCGGAACGCAGCGCCGGAATGATCGTCTACGCGATCTTGAGATCGGCAAGAGTACGACTACATCACCCACGAGAATCTGCTCTCGTTAACCGCTTTGGAATCTTCGAGGGTGAGTTACTCTATCGACTCGTTGCTGCAATCTAGTAGATAGATCTTGGCTTGTTTGTTTGCATGCGGTAGAATTTTTTTCCATGCTACGAACCCCTACAGTGGTATCAGAGCCGTGTCTATATGTTGATCTGTTGCACGAGTAGAACTCAATGTTCATTGTGGGCGGTAGTGCTTTTATTATTAATTTCTTTTTGTGTACTTTGCATCTTGCGGTATGATGGGATGAAGCGGGCCGGGCTAACCTTACATGACATCGTTCATGAGACTTGCTCCACGCTCAACATGGAACTTGTATTGCATAAGTGGCTTTGCGGGTGCCTGTCTCTCCCATCATAGTATAGATCCAATTTACAACGGGCACTTGATAGTTCAAGCATCAACGTTGTGGTTCTTGTTCGTAAGTTAGATCGACACTTATTGAAAGCCCCAAACCACGTAAAATATGCAAAGAAAATTAGAGGCGTCTAACTTTGTTTTGCAGGGGTGTGCTGTGATGTGATATGGCCATGATTGTGATTATATTTGATGTATGCAATGTTCCTTATTGTAAGTTGGCAACCGGCAGGAGCCATATGGTTGTCTTTAAATTCTGTTAAGACCCGCGTGTCTATTCAAAGTAGTTGTAATAGTTGAAGCTGGTGGACGACAACCATGAAATGGCGCCATTGACCTTGACGCCATACCGGTGATGATGGAGATCATGTTCGTGCTTGAAGATGGAGATCGGAAGCACAACAAGAAAGGCCATATCATATCACATATTATGAATTGCATGTGATGTTAATGCTTTATGCATCTTGTATTGCTTAGTTAACGACGATAGCATTATAAGATGATCCCTCAAGCACACAATTTCAAGTTTTAAAGTGTTCATCCTTAGTAAGCACCGTTGCTAAAGCTCGTTGTTTCGAAGCACCACGTGATGATCGGGTGTGTTAGATTCTGCGAGTGTATACAACGTGAGCAAGCCAGATTTTCTCATGCGGAAGCTAAGGTTTGATCTTGACGAGCCTAGCATGTACATACATGGTCTCGGAACACGGATTACCGAAAGGTAAAGCATGAGTCATATAGTAGATATGATGAACATGTTGATTGTTCGCCATTGAAGCTACATCAACTTTCGTGATGATCGGTTTTGATGTGGTGGATTTGGTTCGTGTGATCACTAAAACAATGTGAGGGATATTGTTTTGAGTGGGAGTTCACCTAGATTAATTTAATTATTAATTAGAACTCAATTTGTCATAAACTTAGTCTAAACTATTGCAAATATGTTGTAGATCAATGGCGGCCCTTACCATCAATTATAATGCGTTCCTAGAGAAAGAAAAGTTGAAAAACAATGGAAGCAACTTCGTGGATTGGTTTCGCAATTTGAGGATTATCCTCAATGCTGGTAATTTGACCTATGTGCTGGATGCACTGCTGGGTGACCCGCCTGCAGCTACTGCTACCGATGAAGTAAAGAATGTTTAGCTCACTCGGAAGAATCAGTACTCCACAGTTTAGTGTGCTATCTTGTATGGTTTGGAATCGGAGCTTCAGAAAAGGTTTGAGAACCATGACCCACATGATATTGTCCGTGAACTCAAAATGATATTTGAGGCTCACGCGGCAGTTGAGAGTCATGAGGCTTCTGAAAAGTTCTTTAACTGCAAGATGGAAGAGGGCAGCTCCGTCCGTGAGCATGTGCTTAAGATGTCTGGGCACGCAAACAAGCTCCAAAGTTTGGGTATAGTGATTCCTAATTCTTTGGGGATTCACCGTGTCCTCCAATCACTTCCACCAAGTTACAAGAACTTTGTGATGAACTAAAATATGCAAAACATGGACAAGACATTGAGAGAACTCTTCTCCATGTTGAAATCTGCAGAAGTGGAGATGAATAAAGAGGACCAAGTGTTGTTGGTCAATAAGACCACCAAATTCAAGAAAGGCAAGTCTAAGCAAAAGGGAAACTTCAAGAAGGGCGGTAAGAAAGTTGCTGCACCGGCGAAGAAGACCAAGGCTGGGCCTAAGCCTGATACTGAGTGCTTTTACTGCAAGGGAGAAGGTCACTGGAAGCGGAATTTCCCAAAGTACTTGGCGGATTTGAAGAACGACAACATCAAGAAGAAAGGTATATCTGATATACATGTTATTGATGTGTATCTCACTAGTAATCGTAGTAGTGCCTGGGTATTTGATACTAGTTCGGTTTCTCATATTTGTAACTCGAAACAGGTGCTGCAGAATAAACGGAAGCTAGCGAAGAAAGAGGTGACGATGCGCGTTGGAAATGGATCAAAGGTTGATGTGATCGCGGTCGGCACGCTACCTCTTCATCTACCATCGGGATTAGTTTTATACTTAAATAATTGTTATTTGGTGCCTGCGTTGAGCATGAAGATTATATCTGGATCATGTTTATTGCGAGACGGTTACTTGTTTAAGTCTGAGAATAATGGTTGTTCGATTTATATGAGTAATATGTTTTATGAACATGCACCTTTGATAGATGATCTATTCTTATTGAATCTCGATTGTGGAAATACACATAGTAATAACTTTGAAGCTAAATGTAAGGTTCCCAACCTTTAATAAGGTAGAGATCCCTTTGTTTACAATGCTAGTCCCTGGATCAATAGCTAGCATCCACAGTTAAGATGTAATATCAAGAAACAAAGGTCATAATACAACTTTATAACCAGGAATAAAGTAATTTATTACATCTTACATAGCTCATTTGGCTATCTCATTACAATGCAGCAGAATAGAACAATAGCATGGGGTCCTTCATCTTCAAAGTGCCACAGGCAGACATGTTGGTTGTAGATTTGTAATCCTAAATCAATAAACTTCTCTAACATCAAACAAACCTGCAACATAATAAGTTACATCCACAAAGGTCAATACATTTGAATTGTATTGGCAAGTGATGCTATGGTGGTATAGTGGAGTCTATCATCTATATGCATTTGGCTAAGTGGAGCTTAGGCTTGCTTTGCTCAAAATAGATTTTCCTTATCATTTTAAAACACTAAGTTTTTGCTTGACAAAAATCACCCAAGGCATCTCCCAATAGAAATTGGTGATCCTTCAATCCCTTGTTCAACCACAAGTTTTTACTTAGAAATTGGGATGAGGAGATTCTTGATAGCTTCCATGTCTTGATGCTCAAATTGTCCTTTACCAGGGACATGGCTAAGTACTTAGATTTTACACTCTGCAGAGGTGGTGCACTTTCCCCACAAGACTTGGTTTCACCAAGACAAGATCTTTCAGAAGCCTTCCCTTAGACCAGAATGGACACGTTCCAACCTATCATTCCCCTACCACCAACTGTCCATTTGGCTAAGTTATTGCAACCTATATGATCCAGGCAGAGCCCATAATGCCAAGTGGCTGCACTTGAAGCTTCTCAACATTTGACATCTCAAATCTCTTTGTTCCTGGGTGGCCATCCACAAGTGAGATACACAAGGTAAACCATAGAAATGGGCCTTGTGAACCACTCAACATATACCATTCCTTCCATTCCACCCAGGTGATTCATTCACTTAGTTGTTTTATTACACAAAATACAAGTCCTTGACTTGGAAACATTCCATAGTATGAATATATATTCCACCCTTGTTTTCTACTAGCTAAGCTAAGCATGATAGTAGTAGGAATCTTAACTTAGGAAAATTCTACTAAGGTTTCATCTACTAGGATTTCCCATGGCATTGTTTATACTTAGAAAAATTTCCATGCAAGTCCTACTTAGAAATATCACTAATGCATAGTGAAAATAATGGGACAAAATTATGAAGCATCACTTGCCTTTTTGGTAGAGAGTATAAGTTCACTCCTTGATCTTTGCAATATTCACACTCTTCAAATCACTACAATTCAATCAAGCAAGCAATATTTCAATCTACCATTCAAGCAACATTACATAAAATAATAGAAACAAAACAATGCATGCAAGCATGCCAAACTTTGTTTTATTTACAAAAGTGGTTTATAATAGGTTATAAACATTCTAAAACACTAATTCGTCATTTTATAAAGTGGCAAAACTATTTGCAAAAGATTTTACTTATAAATCATTTTTAAACCAAATCATTATTTTATGTGGTTGAAAATGCCTTTATCAAAGTAACAATCTTTATAGGGTTCACTAAATACACTTTTAAATCATAAAACTTGGTGCTTGGGGTCAGAGAGTTTAAATCAAAACATTTCCAAAAGATTTTCCTCCAAAAAGCATTTTAACAAATAAACAATATTTTTATTTGACTAGAAATGGTTTAAATCAAAGATTTATTATTTTGTTTCACCAAATATATTTTTGAAACCACAAATTGATTTCTATGGTCAGTAGGTTCAAAACAAACCATTTGCCAAAGGTTTTATCTCAAAAATCATTTTAGAACAATTTTTATATTCTAAATATGCATACATAAGTTTCTGCAAAAACAATCAATTTAACTGAAGCATTTTACTAAAAAAAAGTGCATGGTCAGAAAGTACTTGTCTTGCTGATTCCATTGATATAAAATTTGCAAAATTTGGACGTATGGTTTGAAAGTTATGAATTTTTCAAATTGGAATATCAAATAGACAAGTTTCTGGTTTTTAAAACAATCACAGGCCACGCGTCGGGTTGCTATTGGTCGGTACCGCGTCGTGCGGATAGACAAATGCGAGCCGTTGGATCTAAGTGTAATCGTGCGGCTCAGGGCACTACTTACCCCTTCGGGTTAGTTTCTTTCCTAGCCACTAGATCGAGATCGGACGGCTCTCAACATGCTTGCCAACGAGTGGCGGCGCTGGCGGCGGCAGGTGGCAGCGGAGCGGTCAGAAGGTGGCGGTGTCGACGTTATAGGAAGCGAGAGAGCGAAGGGAGATGCTCACCAAAATCGCGGGGTCGTGGGGATGCTCAAGGTGGTCCTTGCTAGCGAAGGGGCGCTCGGGGTGGACGACAATTGCTCGCCGGAGTCGTGGTCACCGTCGGTTGCATTCAAACGTCGACGGGGGCGAGGCTACTGGCCACGGGAAGGAAAAATAACGGTAGCGTTAGATGCATACGGGGTCTGCGATCATGTAGGCATCAATGAGAGGTATGGGGGTGGTCAGTTACTACCTGGAGGCTTCATCGGAGAAAAGGCAGACGGCGGCGCTGCTGGTCGTCGTTGTTGCCGACGCTGGGGGACACGCGCGAGCAAGATGAGGGTGCAGAGAGAAGCGCCAGGGACTGGGGTCACGCTCGTGTGCTCGAGGAGGAGAAGGGCGATGGCGAGTGGCCGGAATTGGGGGTGGAGCTCGCCGGAGATAGAGGCGGTGTAGTGTGAAATTAAGCAGCCTAGGGGCGCGCTAGGGTGGGGGACTGAGGGGGAAACAGAGAGGAGGGAGAGGCGGTTAAGAGGGAGCGGTCACCGATGGGGGTTACTCGGCCAGTAACGCGAAGTCACGCTGGCAATCAAACGGCAGTAATGGCCAGAGAGGGGGCACGGTCAGCGGCAGGTGAGGACGAAGCTGACGGCGCAGTGGGGTCGCTTGGCAGCGAGAGAGAGGAGGAGGAGGTGGGGTCCAACTGTCATTCGCTATGCGGGTCAACTTGTTAGTGAGAGAATAACGTCTTGGGGGAGAGAGGAAAATGGGCTGCTGGGCCTGGACTGGGTCTGCCGGGTTGGGCTGCTTTCGTTCATTTTTTTTGTACAGATTCTTTTTCCCTTTTTCCATTTCTATTAATCTGCTTTGGTTTTGTTTAATTAATTCAAACATCAATTTGATTGCAAACCTCAACCAAAATTTGTGTAGATTCATATACTGATTAATAGCACATTCCAAAGTCAAATTTAGAATAATTTATTTATTCTTTTTAGGGTCTTTTAATTATTTAAAATAGGCTCTAGTATTAATTAAATAAGATTTAATAATATTTTTCAATCTCCATTTGAATTCAAATCACCACCAAACTTTGGGTGAATTTTAATTCTGTTTATCAACATATTTCAAAGTTCAAAATAAAATAATTCTTTTACGATCTAGTAATAATTAAATAAATAGACCATAGTATTTAATTCAAATAGGTTTTTAATTTATTTTAAAAATCTTTTTGAAATCTAAATGATATCAAAATCTTTTCAATGGGTTTCATTTGAAAAACTAAAACACTTGGAAATCACTTATTTAAAATACTTTAATAAGTTTTAGTGTTTATTTAAAATGGAAAAGCCTTTACTTAAATATTATTGGATACTAATAAATCCTTATTATTTTATTTAAATAAACCTTCACTATTTTTATCAAACAAAATATTTTCTTTCAAAGCTTGGCCAAGGTTAAATTTGGCTCTTTAAAATAATCCTTATTGAATAATTTCTTTCCTTATCTTATAAAGTCCATATCTTTTTATTTATAGATCCAAACTTGGTGATTCTAATTTGTAAAATCTTATTTGAAATTTATTTATCCTTTTAAATATCTTTAGGATTATTTGCTCACCATTTGGTATGGATTTATAGATAGATGCTTTATTAGCTTTGGGAATTAAATATCCTTATCTTATTAAATTCATAAGATATTATCTATGGTTCCAAATTGGATGAAATCAATTTATATGGTTTTATAATATTTCCATTTGTCATTCTTGATCATTTTGAAATGTTTGTTTGACAAATTTCTATTTGGATCAAATCCATGGTCTTAGAGATAGCTTGGAAATGATTTTTTTCTATTAGGGTTTTAGAGTTTTGGTTTATTTCTCAAGTGTTTAAATTTCAAGATGCATTTATGAAGAGTGAAATCCACTTGATTTGAATTTTAGTTGGATTCAAACATTAACCAAAGTTTGTTCAAGAAGGGATTTTAATTTCCATTTAAAAACAAAAGTTTCTTTTCACCCTAAATTTCAACAATTATTTATTTTGTTTATTTATTTTTCACATAACAAGATTTGGAAAATCTTGGGATGTGACACTAAACGTTTGAAATTGAGCGATAACTCGACCTATATGTTGCACTGTCGTCTTGGTCATATTGGAGTGAAGCGTATGAAGAAACTCCATTCAGATGGACTTCTTGAATCACTTGATTCCGAATCACTTGAAAGATGCGAAGCATGTCTGATGGGTAAAATGACTAAGACTCCATTTTCTGGGATGATGGAGCGAGCTACGGACTTATTGGAAATCATACATACCGATGTGTGTGGCCCAATGAGTGTAGCATCACACGGTGGTTATCGTTATGTTCTTACCTTCACGGATGACTTGAGTAGATATGGGTATACCTATTTCATGAAACATAAGTCCGAAACTTTCGAGAAGTTTAAGGAATTTCAAAGTGAGGTAGAGAATCAACATAACAAGAAGATTAAATTTCTATGTTTTGATCGTGGAGGTGAATATCTAAGTTACGAGTTTGGCGAGCATTTAAATAAATACGGAATACTTTCACAATTTACACCGCCGGGAACACCACATCGTAATGGTGTGTCCGAACGTCGTAATCGAACTCTCTTAGATATGGTTCGTTCTATGATGTCACTTACAGATTTACCGCTATCATTTTGGGGTTATGCATTAGAAACAGCCGCATTCACTTTAAATAGGGCACCATATAAATCCGTTGAAACGACACCGTATGAATTATGGTTTGGGAAGAAACCTAAATTGTCGTTCCTTAAAGTTTGGGGTTGCGAAGCTTATGTAAAGAAGTTACAGCTGGACAAGCTTGAACCCAAAGCGAAAAAATGCGTCTTCATAGGATACCCGAAGGAAACTGTTGGGTATACCTTCTATCATAGATCCGACGGCAAAATCTTTGTTGCTAAGAATGGATCCTTTCTAGAGAAGGAATTTCTCTCGAAAGAAGTGACTGGAAGGAAAGTAGAACTCGAAAAGGTTGTTGAACCTTCTCTCGAACTTGCGAGTAGCGCAGCACCGGAAGTAGTTCCTGTGGCGCCTACACCAATAAGAGAGGAAGCTAATGAACATGATCATGAAACTTTGGTTGAAGTTGCTACAGAACCTCGCAGGTCAACGAGAACTCGTACCACTCCTGATTGGTATGATCCCGTTATGAGTGTCATGTTGGTGGACAACACCGATGACCCTGCGACATATGAGGAAGCGATGATGAGCCTAGATTCCAATAAATGGCAAGATGCCATGAAATCCGAGATTGGATCCATGTACGAAAACCAAGTATGGACTTTGGTGGACTTACCGGATGGCCGGAAGGCTGTCGAGAACAAATGGATTTTCAAGAAGAAAACAGATGCTGATGGTAATGTTACTGTCTATAAAGCTCGACTTGTCGCAAATGGGTTTCGACAAATTCAAGGAGTTGACTACAATGAGACTTTCTCACCGGTAGCGAAGCTAAAGTCTGTGAGGATTTTGTTAGCAATCGCTGCATATTATGATTATGAGATATGGCAGATGGATGTCAAAACGGCGTTCCTCAATGGAGACATTGATGAAGAGTTGTATATGATGCAACCCAAAGGTTTTGTCGATCCTAAAGATGCTAACAAGGTATGCAAACTTCAACGGTCCATATATGGATTTAAGCAAGCATCCCGAAGTTGGAATCAACGTTTTGATAAGGTAATCAAAAGCTTTGTTTTATACAAACCTATGGAGAAGCTTGTATTTACAAGAAAGTGAGTGGGAGTTCTGTAGCATTCTTAATACTATATGTAGATGACATATTGCTGATTGGGAATGATGTAGACCTTCTTAATAGTGTCAAGGATTATTTGAATAATAGTTTTTCAATGAAAGATCTTGGCGAAGCAGCTTACATATTAGGCATAAAGATTTATAGAGATAGATCGAGATGCCTAATATCATTGTCACAAAGTACATATTTGGAAAAAGTTCTAAAGAGGTTTGGAATGGAAGATAGCAAGAAAGGGTTCTTGCCCATGTTGCCGAATACGACCTTGAGTAAAACTCAAAGTCCAGCAACGGCAAAAGATAGAGAAAGGATGAGTAAGACTCCCTATGCCTCAGCCATAGGATCTCTAATGTATGCCATGCTATGTACTAGACCCGACATTGCATATGCTGTTAGTTTGACTAGCAGATATCAAAGTGATCCAGGAGTGGATCATTGGACATCGGTCAAAAACATCCTTAAGTACTTGAGAAGAACTAAGGATATGGTTCTTTCTTATCGAGGTGATGAAGAGATCATTGTTAATGGTTACACTGAAGCTAGTTGGAACACCGATCCTGATGATTCTAAATCTCAATCTGGATACTATTTACTTTGAATGGTGCATCAGTTAGCTGGAGGAGTGCAAAGCAAAGCGTTTTGGCGAGATCTTCAACTAAATCAGAATACATAGCTGCTTCGGAGGCTTCACAATAAGCAATATGGATGAAGGAGTTCATTACAGAGCCCGGTGTGGTTCCAAGTGCGCTGGACCCAATGTCTATCTATTGTGATAACATGGGCACCATAGACAATGCACAAGAACCAAGGTCACACAAGAAGCTGAAGCACATCAAGCTACGTTTTCATGCTATTCGAGAACATGTCCAAGATGGTGACATAAAGATTTGCAAAGTACACACAGATCTGAATGTGGCGAATCCGTTGACTAAACCTCTCCCGAGGGAAAAACATGACCAACACCAAAATGCCATGGGTGTTCGGTATATTACCATGTAATCTAGATTAGTTGACTCTAGTGCAAGTGGGAGACTGTTGGAGATATGCCCTAGAGGCAATAAAAATATAGTTATTATTATATCTTTGTGGTTATGATTAATGTTTGCATTCATGCTATAACAGTATTAAAAGGAAACATTAATACTTGTGTGATTTGTAAACAAAATTAGAGTCCCTAGTAAAGCCTCTTCATAATACTAGCTTGTTGGTTAATAGATGATTGTGGTTTCCCTATCATGAACATTGAGATGTTGTTAACAACAAAACCATATCATTAGGAGAATGGTATGATGGACTTACTCCTATAGATAAGCGTAGCATAAAGATCAAGTCATTTTAATAGTTCAATTGCTATAAGCTTTCTAATACATAGTAACATGATTCCTTCGACCATGAGATCATGCTAATCACCATCACCGGTAGGATGCTTTGATGACATGAAACACCACACCGTAACTGGGTGGCTATAAAGGTGGCATTGAGTGTTCGGAAAGTATGGGTTGAGGCACATGGATCAAGAGTGGGATTTGTCCATCCATATGACAGATAGGTATACTCTAGGCCCTCTCGGTGGAATGTCATCCAATTGTCTTGCAAGCATGTGACTGGCTGACAAGGGATCACATACCACGGGAACGAGAAAAGAGTACTTATCAGTAACGAGGTTGAACTAGGTATGCAGAGATACCAACGATTAAAACCTCGGATAAGTAAACTATCGTGAGACAAAGGGAAATTGGTATCGTATGTATGTGGTTCATTCGATTGCAAAGTATTCGTAGAAATATGTGGGAGCCATATGAATTTCCAGATTCCTCTATTGGTTATTGATCGGATAAGTGTCTCGGTCATGTCCGCATAATTCACGAACCGTAGGGAGACACACTTAAGGATTCGATGTTGTTGAGTAGTTATGGAAGGATGAGTAAGAGACCGACTGTTGTTCGGAGTCTCAGATGGAATCCGAGATATCATGAGGAGATCCGGAATGGTCCGGAGAATAAGATTCATATAAGTAAAGTCCTATTTCGGAGTTGGGGAATGATTCTGGTGTTTTCACCAGGAATGTTCTAGAAGGGTCCGGAAGGTCCGACACTCCGGAGGGTAAGGGTACATGAATGTTTCATGACAATATGGAATGGTTGCATCATGTACTAGGTCACTTGGCTGGGCAAAATAAAGAGAGAAATCAAATCCAAGTTTGAAAGTCAAACGCCAATTTGGAAAAGTCAAACGACAAGTTTGCTTGGTGGAGGGAGAGTAGGAAACCTACTTGGGGAGGAAGTCCCCTCCCTCCACCCGTCGGCCAAGGAGGCCGAGTAGGGGGAGGACTCCCTCCTCCCAACCGGCCACCCTCCACCTATATAAGGAGGGGTAGGGCGCCCCCTACCCCTCACACCCAAAACCCTAGCCTCCAAGTCGCCGGCCACCTCCAAGCGGCCACCGCCTAGGGCCTCCTCTAACTCGGCGAGTTAGGGTTTCCCCAAACCCTAGCCGCCGGATAAGCCCTCCCCTTGGTGCCCTCGAAACCCTAGATCACCAAGGCCTCTCTCATACTCCACCATAATCGCACCGGCTTAAGGCGAAGCCCTGCGGGATCTCCCCTTTACTTCCGACACCACGCCATCGTGCTGCTGGAATCGCGAGGAGAGTGCTACAACCTCTGCTGCCTGCTGGAACAAGGGAGAGGAAGGTCTTCATCGAGTACCGAACGTGTGACCGACTGCGGAAGCACTGCCGGAACGCAGCGCCGGAAGGATCGTCTACGCGATCTTGAGATCGGCAAGAGTACGACTACATCACCCACGAGAATCTGCTCTCGTTAACCGCTTTGGAATCTTCGAGGGTGAGTTCCTCTATCGACTCATTGCTACAATCTAGTAGAAAGATCTTGGCTTGTTTGTTTGCATGCGGTAGAAATTTTTTGTTTTCCATGCTACGAACCCCTACAAGACCAACATCATTGATCCTGGATATAAAAGCCAAATCTTATACTCCAATATAATCAAGTTCAAGATTAAGAAATCTGGACACACCTCTTAAAAGAGTAGCACCTCAGAATCCATAAATCCTATGGATCCATGCAAACCAGTAGCACACCAATTATTTTCCAAACTATTACTCAAGAATTAGCAGCTGGTATTACTACCAGAGCATTTCTATCAGGGACAACAAACTAGGAAACTAGTTCCTATGCCTCAGACCAACATCATAGGCAGAAAGATTAAATAAGCTTTCATCTTATCTTTGCCAGATATCAATCACAAGCACTGTCAGAGCTAACCTCAGTAATAGGACCCAATCTCTTGTGTGCCATTCTATGATGGTATCGCAAGGACAAGTTCTAATAAGCTAATCCCAAACTTTACTTAGCTTTCACAAATAAAAAGGGACAAGACACTAAATATCATTTTCCTAGAATCAAATGCCAGGAATCAGAATCAAGCTCATCTATACAGAACATCACTAATATGTAATGATTAAATTCAGTCTGTATGTCATAATACAAGCCAACAATTTCAGATGTAGTAAACAATCACTGATAGAACCACTGTCAGTACTAACATCTTGATAGTAGAAAGTTTCCAGATCAACAACATTCACAAGTAATGATACCACATAAGAACTATCATCTGAACCATATCAAATTACCACTAGAATCAGTCTGGTAAGCCAATAGCATCACCAAAGCCAACTATAAACAGTAATCCACATCAAACAACCATTCATCATGCTCAAGGATCATCACTACTAAATCCAGATCATCATATATAAAATCAACAGAGGGATGAACCCTAATCAGGATATGAACCCTAATCAGAACATGAACACTAGCCAGGGGTGGCCACTAGAAACACACAGGACATGGTGGCATTGCACAGAGGACACGAGAGGGAGTAAGAACAACTTACTGGAGGTTGTAGCTATGAGCGAGAAGAGGAAGCAGAGGGTGTCGACAAGCATGGCGGCACAGGGAGCACCCCAAGGGGGTGCTACAACGCACACCACACCGAGGTGGCAACCACAGCCACACCTGAGAGCGAGCAACACCACCACAACACCACGGGAGCAGCGGCGGCGGTAGCACCAGCACCACCGCAAACCCGGCCTAGGGTTCGAGACATAGCCGGTCTAGCCACAGGAGGGCCCCAGATCCAAATCGAGCTGGACTAAAAGGAGGAGCGGGGTCAACAACGACAGCATGCATCACAATGGCGGCCAGGGAGAACCACGGCGGTGTGAATCGTCGGCGATGGCATCGTCGACCATGGAGTCAAGAGAGAAGGGGGCGAGAGAGATGGACAGGGGGGTGGGATGAGAGGGCCAACCCTTCGGGCAGCCATTTTTATTCTGCCCAATTGGGCCAAAACGGCCCAATAAGCCCAACACAACCAGCCCAACCAACCAAAGAAAGTTTTAATAATTCAGAAAAGATCAAAATGCCCCTAAATTTAAATAAATTCTATAAAATAAAATAAAAATCCAAAAATTACAAATAAAATATTTTTGGATTCACAATAATTTAATCTATCTAAATAAATTAAGAAATAACATTTTGGGTATATAATTATTATCAAGAATTTTATGATATATATTCCTTATGGAATTTTTATAAAATTAAAGAAAGATGATAAAAATAAATAAAAATCAATTTTATTATATATCAATATTATAGTATTTTAGAAAAATACAAAATAAATAATTTATATCATTCTTGTATTTAAATGATAATTCTTAAAGGAATTATTAAATAAATAAAAATTCAATAAGCAAAATAAAATAAAATTACAACCATTAATTAATATTAATAATTAACATTTATAAATCCTTTAATATTTAAAGGAATTTTTGTAGCTAAAATAATGGGTAGAAAACAAAAATAAATAATGCATTACATCACTATGCATAATCATTTTTGCTTCTTTAAATATTGTCCTTATCGAGCAATAATGATGTTTTTAGACATAGAAGCTCAAGGTCTAGTGCTAGCATCCGACTTCACTACCTTGCAATCACAAGGCAAGTTCATCACTTGCTCATGTCCTTTGAAGAGTCTTTATCAAAGTATTTTCAAGATTGTGTGTTATCATCTATACTCCAAAGGAAGAAAATATTATTTTCTTAAATGAAGAAATTTTAGGTATCATCCTAAGTGATGATATAATGGAGAAATAGAACTTAGAGTTCTAATTGCAACAATGATAATCAATTAGGGACTTAATAACCCATGACATCAGTGATTCTAGCGCCGTATATCACGCGTTAACCATGAGATTTGGAATGGGACAGAGAAGTCAGTTGTATCTTCTTCCTCTCGCATGTAGCCGGATGTGCAGGTCGTGGCTGTTATCACTCGTAGCGTGCATATTAATTGGTAATTCGTAGAGTATATGCAGTATATGGGTGGGAACCCCCAACGTCCCACGATAGTTTTGGCATCTAACGGTCTTTACAAACCATTGTCGTAATTCAATGTGTGGGCATGGTGTACACCAAGGAGGCATGCGAGGTCGCGAACGGGGCAGTGATTGGCTTGGATCACCTACTGGGCCCCACATCATGGAATTGTGGACGGGAAAGTATGCTCGGTTGTGCAACAAGGAGTTGATCTCTCATGGGTCAAGTAACGCACCTCTGCAGAGTGTAAGAATTGTAACTTGTTACTCCCTGTTCCGGGAAGGAGCTACGAACTCGGCAGGAAAGGAACTCCATGAAAGTTCTAGTCAACCTGTGAAGGCTGATGGTCATAGATTTTCATATTAAAATCAATCTTTGAAGAAAGATTTACAAAAACTACATAATACCAAGGACTTATAGTCTGAGGTGGTAGATAGAGCATCAAACTTCCCACCTTGCATATAATGAACTTGCTGGGTAACGCTGTTACTCACCCTTTCCTTTGATCCCTTGCTTAGACTCTAAGGATCCCTAAGATACGCCAATGTATGCAGCCGAATGCCAAGAAGATGTGTTCTACGACGAGCCTGACCTTTCAGGAGGTGTTGAAGGAGTGGATTACGAAATCCGCTATGGTGTATATGGCAATGAGTCAAACTAAGTGCCCTAGTTAGTAGTCACCGACGGAGCCGAGCAGCATGAACCATATAGAATAAGCTGCTGAGCTCAACTCTTCGTTGGAGTTGCTACTTTTAAATTCCGCTGAAACACTTTATATTTTGGTTTGTAAGTTGAATCTTTTCTAAGTCTTGAACTTCTGGTATTGTAATAATAATAATATGTGTATGTTTGTAATATGGACCCGCGATGTTTCTGTTGTACCACTCTGAGGGATGTGATATTTACAGAATGGTGTTCTGTGGATGTCATGTCAACGACTATAGTGTACTACACATGCAGTGGTATGCCGGGTCGCCGCAGTTGGTATCGGTGCAATTTCTTTGACCTTAGGTTGGAAACCTAGTAAAGGGTATTACCTATAGGAGTGTGTAGCAATGATAAAGAATTCTCTAAAAGAAATATAATGTGTATTCGAAGGAGAATATCCCATTATATGTTTCAGTGCGATAATTCTTTGTTATGATTCAATATATTATTGGTTACTAATAAAAATATTTTTAGTTGTCCAACTAGAATTCCAGTGAACACCATAACCTATTATGATGGCGGATGTTATCCAAGTATCGTGTGAGTATCCAACTCCCAGAGGAGCTTGGATTATATCACGATCTACCTATAGGTGAAGGTAGGAGTCACTTAGTAGCATATCGTGTTGCTGTTGTGGAGGCGATAGCTAATATCCGAGAGCATAAAGCCAAGGAGTTAGAAGGTAGCACATTTTCTGTGATACCTCATGATTCTATAGACTCGGAGCCTGTACCGGATCATCTTACTTTAGTTAATAAGCATCCTAAGTTAGCTTCCAAGTTTATGGATAGATACCGAACACTTGTTGCGACATTTTATAAGATACATCAAGTGATTGTCGAAGATAAAAATGACATGTTAGAGGATCTAACTGATCCGGAAAGGAGGAAGCAGTTTGACATGGTTATACCCTACGGGTACGTAACTTTAGCATACCTGGTCCAGCCCAAGGAAGGCCCACAGCAGATATACGCTGGCCCATGAAGATTTTCGGGTGGCCAAAGCCCATGACGCCTTCAGATCCTTGGAGAGCAAGACTAGCGTAGATAAGAAATTCAAAGGGGTAAAACCCTAGAACTTTTAACCGACTAGGACTATGCCCGGGACCTGCCTAAGTCTATATAAAGGCCAGGAGGGCACGCCCTAGATCTCTCGACTCATACTTTCGTACACACCTCCACGCCAGATCGAATCTGCGCACCTTGTAACCTTCGGTTCCGCTGTAATCAAGAGCAGACAAGTAGGAGTAGGGTTTTCCCTCCGGGGGCCTGAACCTGGGTAAATCTCGTGTCCCCTGGTTGCTTGTCTGTTAACCGTTCCACGATCTCCAGCATCCCCATCTTCTCCAAAACCCAAGTCCATAACAATGGGCATTGACGAGATCAAACCTCGTCAATTGGCGCCGTCCATGGGGAGTCGGGGCTGCTGATTGTGCGATTGTGACGGTCCTGACCCGATCGATCTACAACTCCACGGCGACGGAGAATCACCTCCTCTTCGGCACTTTCGACTTCACCGCCCACTCGCCGGCCACCATGAAAGATTTCGAGCCCGTAGGCGACGGACTCGAAATTTTGTTCGGAAGCTTCTGCTTCCAGGTGGGACAAACTGGCACCCTCCGCCTTCCTGAGCGGGTGCCCGTGCCGTCAATCAGGCCCGCCTCGTGGGCTCCACACCCCGTGCTGCGCACATCACCATCGACAGACGAGTTCTATGACAGCAACAGCTGCAACTCCGATCTGTGCGATCTTCCTTCGGATGAAGGGACCTACGGTTCCGGATCCGAAAGCTACGGCAGCAGCGGACCGATCTACGAGCGCTACCAATGCGCCGCGGTCATCCAGGAGCAGAAAACGCCTAACTCGCCGCCCAACACGAACCCCAACCCACAGGACGGAAACGGCGGAAACGGAGGGAACAGAAGAAGCCAGTCCCCCCACCCGAAGGGGAAAACAACGGCCACGTCATCCAACTTAGCAAAGAAGGATGGGTCTAGGTACGCCGTGCCGTCGCAGGCGACATAGTCCTACCTGTGGACTCCCCACGTGACCTACTGATGGCATACCACTACCTCCTCATCGAGGAGCACAAGAAGCAAGTCAAGATGCAGGAGACGCTCGACAAACGCAAGCAAGCAACCTCTGAGTCCAGCGCGCGATGAGCTGCGCTCTCCGCCATGGCACCCGGCTCTAGCACGAACGGAAACCAGGGAAACAAACACCACTCGCGGGTGGAGAACATGGATCCCAAGGAACGCCGTGATGTGACCCGAACTCTCCACACATCGTTCATGGATATGGATGCCGATGGCAACATCATCCCGAAGACACCGCAAGCTGCGATCATGGCAGCCACTGCGTATCTCGCGGCCCACCAACCTCCGGAAGGGGACCCAAAAAGATCCATGCATAAGTCCGCACTCACCAGACTCGGACTCGTCAGAGCCGCGCTCCACGAAGATGCTCCTGCGGAGCCGAAGAAGAAAGCTCCGGTCAGGCGCGACCGGAGCCCCACCCTTCATCCGAAGAGATGGAGGAGCACGACCTTCCTCGAAGGAAGAAGAGCTCACGTCGCCACAAACGCAACTACGATGCCAGAGACGCGCTTACACAGCGCAAAATCGACAAAGCGCGAGCCAAACGCGCATGCTCATCCGAGTCCGAGATGGATGAAGATGAAGGAGAACTCTGCGGAGCTCGATGCTTCAGCAGATCCGTTCGACGAACAAAAATGCCACGTAATTTCAAGCTTACTTCGGATACTCCGAAGTTCAACGGCACGCAAGATCCAAAATCTTGGCTCAGCGACCATTTGTCATCCGTCAAGCTGCACGGCGGTAACAAAGAAACCGCCATGCAATGCCTTCAGCTGCAGCTGACAGGCGCGGCGCGGGTCTGGCTCAGCAGCCTATCATCAGGATCCATCCGAAGTTGGGAGGAGCTAGCTTACATCTTCATACGAAATTTCAAAGGCACTAGCAAGAGGCCTGCCTCAATCGAAGAGTTGCGAGCCTGCACTCAGAGAACGGGCGAATCTATTCGCTCGTATATACTACGCTGGTCTACCACCAACAACTCCGCAGCACATATCTCCGAGGAGAGGGCCATCGACGCCTTCAGAGATGGCGTCAAACGCCAAGATTTCAAGGAGGAACTTGGGCGTGTCAAGCCCAAGACACTCGACCACCTCATGGAAATTGCCAACAGTTGGGCAGACGGCGAAGATTGCATTCAGCGAGCGCAATTAGACGAAGAGGATGACTACGGCCGAAGGCGAGAACGCCGCAGCAAGAGGAGATCGTGTGTCTAAGAGGACCGCGACGGACCCGACATGGTCGCGGCTGGCTACGCCGACCGCCGCAACGACAACAGCCGTAACGGCGGAGGATACCGTGGAGGAAATTTCCGCGACAGCGGACGACCAGCACAGTCGTGGCAACGCCGCGACCGCGACAATGGACCCTCAGCATTCGACAAACTCTCGGGTCCATGCACCATCCACTTCTACATCGACAAACAAGATGGCAAGAAGAAAGCCAGTCACATGCTCAAGGACTGTCGCGAGTTCCAGAAACTCAGCGAAAGCATGGTGCAGATGAGGCAACAAGCCCCAACCCCTGCGTTCAGAAACGCACCCGCGCCAGGAGAAATAGCACATGGAGCTCCTCCACCGCCACCTATTGGAGGCCCAAACCAACCAGTCGCACCAGCGCAAAACAACGCCGGGGTCGGGTACCCCCCACCAAAGGGAGCACTAAATATGATCCAGAAGGGACGCCCCACAAACAGGGTGCAAAAGAAAATCACCTGACAAATCAACTTGGCCGTAGCAACTCCGCCTGCAATCCCTGAGTACCTCAGCGGATCGGAGTCCTGCATTACATTCACTCGCGTGGATCACCCTTGCCAGATCCCTCGCCCAGGTCATGCTGCCCTGGTGCTGGAGGCGCAGATCGGAGGCTTCGAGATGAGTCGCATCTTCATGGACGGCGGCAGCGGCATCAACCTAATGTTCGCAAGCACTCTAGCAGCAATGCGGATCCCGCAATGCAGCCTGGAACAATCAGACACAACGTTCCACGGCATCGTCCCAGGGAAGGGCATATTCCCCCTGGGAAAAATAGGGCTCGACGTCATCTTCGGGAAGCCGGACAAATTTCGGCAGGAGCGCCTTGAATTCGAAGTGGTGGACTGGCCGTCGCAATACCACGCCATCCTAGGGCGCGTAGCATTCGCAAGGTTCCTGGCCGTCCCACACTATGCATACCTACTACTCAAGATGCCAGGACCAAGGGGCGTCATCACAGTCCACGGGAGCTTCACCCGATCGGACCAATGCGACAGGGATTTCAACAAAATCTCCCAGTCTTTCAGCATGCAAGACGAGCTTGTAAGGCTCCGCGAGACAACGGACAATGGGGTACCCCCAGTCACAAGGCAGAACACACCTGACATGTCCTTCAACTCCACCGTCAACACCAAGAAAGTACAGGTCCATCAGACGGACGCCTCCAAGACGGCCTTGATCGCCAACGACCTCAGCACCGCATAGGAAGGCGCGCTCGTCGAATTCCTCCGTGAGCGCTGGGAAATCTCCGCCTGGTGTCCTGTGGACATGCCAGGAGTTCCCAGGGAATTCGCAGTTAGCATTCCAGTTGGAGAAGGAAGCAAGTAGTAGTGCAAAACCTATCTTTAAGGATATACCTATAGATCCTGAATCTTTTACACCTTATCCTTATTCACCAAGGCCTGCACCTATATATGATCCTACTTTAGATATGAGGTATGCAGTACCACAGGGTTTAGAGGACGGTTCTGATTCAGAACTTCCTATTGAGAATTCTGATGGTTGGAGAATGGGATCATCTGAAGGATCCCAGGGGCACCAGATGTCCATAGATCGTTCTGACAGAAATGTTGGACAATCTAGCTAGATGAGTGCAAGAATTAACCCTAGTAACAGTAGTAGAAATGCCATGTTCATAGATAATCAGGATGAAGAAGAAGATCCTGAGGAGAGAGTGTTTTAATCATCAACACCTTCTCAAAACCCAGGGAATATACATTATCCGGTATTTAACTATCTTGCCCAAAGGAGCACCTAGGAAGTAGCAGGATCCACGTATTCTGTTTACGACTCAAGGAATGAAGTGTAGGGTTCGCAGCATAGAAAACAAAAAATTTCCTACGATGGGAACAACTATGTACCAAGATCTATCTACTAGATACAAGCAACGGGTGGATATACGTCCATAGAATACATACCCTCGAAGGCCGTATAGTGTTAACGAGGTTTTACTCGTGGATGATGTATTCGAACGCTTTTCGATCTCAAGATTGTGATGAAGTCCATCTGGTCCAGGCGGTCCAGCACCATCACGTCCAGCACCGCAAAGCAGTGGTGCATCCGTGATCGCACACACGTCCGGGTACCCCGACAACCTCTGCACCCTCGCTCCAGTGAAGCAGCGGAAGCAACAAATCCTTCCAGAAAAAGCCACCGGGAACATGTATCTCACTGATCCGAGACCATGGGGGAATTCTATAGGGAGGAGAGATCCTTCGCGAGGAGGTGTGTTTTGAGAGGAGGAGAGGGGGCCTTTTATAGGGAGAGGAGGGCACCCCAAGGGGCATGGAGCCATCCATGGTGGCTGCCCCGACCTCTTCCACATTCATGTGGGTGGAGCTCCCACTCAAAATGAAAAGCCTCCACTCCCATTAAAAAGCCTCCACTCAAAAATCCACTCACATGCATTAAATTTCCACCAAATTTAATGCAAGCTCTCATTTAAATAAAAATCTTTTATTTATTTATTCAGAATTTTGTTAATTACTTTAATTAACAAACATTCACATAAAACCCCTAACAACATTTCAATTTCACATGCAGAACCAGTTTCAGCAATTTCAACTAAAACAGTTTTGGTGTCTAGTGAAATAAATTCCTACGCTTTCCTTTTTCTTTCTCTGACATATTATTTGCTCTGAATGGTGTCAGTATCCCTTAAGTGTGTCACCCTACGGTTCACGAATAATGTAGACATAATCGAGACCCCTCATCAATAATCAGCAACGGGACCTGGAGATCCGTACTGACTCCCACATATTCAATGATGACTTCTGTGATCGTGTGAACCTTATAAGCATGTAACTCAATCCATTTGTATCGCGATATATTACATGTCCGAGGTTTGATCATCGGTATCCCCATACCTAGTTTGATCTCGTTACCGACATGTACTCTTTTCTTGTTTCCGTGATATAACATTCTAGTGATCAAATCACTTGCTTGCAAGCTAACCAATGTGATATCATCGAGAGGGCCCAGAGCATATCTCTCCGTCATTAGGATGGACAAATTCCACTCTTGATCCATGAGCCTCAACATAACACCTTCGTAGCACTAAACCCATATTTATAATCACCCTGTTACGGTGTGACGTTTCATATTATCAAGATACTCTTCCGGTGTTAGTGATTGGCATGATCTCATGGTCTAAGGACTAAGATTACTTCGTATGATGTTATAGCAATATAAACACAATGACCTTGATCGTAATGCTATACTTTGGATGAATGTTCATCACATCATTCCAACAATGTTGTGACCTTGTTATTAACAACATCAATGTCCATGATCAGGAAACCTTTGATCATCTTGTTAATCAACGAGCTAGTTTATAAGAGAGGCATAACGAGGAACTTCCTTTTGTTTATTAAACACACATTTTTTAATGTTTCCGTATTAATACAATTATAGCATGTAAAATAAACATTTATCATAAACAACGAATACGATAATAACCACTTTATTATTGCCTCTCGGGCATATTCTCTTCAGTCTCCCACTTGCACTAGAGAGAATGATCTAGTTTGAAAGCTTTGCGTATTGAACACCTATGACTTTCTGGTGTTCCATATACGCAATTGAAAGTGGTTAACATAATCTACGGATCTGACGCTTCAGGTCTGTGCGTATCTGCATGTCTTCGCGTCTCCACGCACCACTCATTCTCTAATGAGATGGCATTGTATAAATTCGGTCTTTTGGTGAGACCTTTAGTTCCTCAGGGTTAAATCAAGTCGATACTATTGTCGTACAATATATCTTTAGTGTTAGCCCGTTGAGAACCTGTCACATCCCAAAATTTTCCAAATTTTGAAATGTGAAAAATAAATAAACAAAATAAATAATTGTTGAAATTTAGGGTGAAAAGAAACTTTTGTTTTAAAGTGGAAACATCAAAACCCATCTTGAACAAACTTTGAATAAAATTTGAATCCAACTAAATTCAAATCAAGTGAAATGCATTCTTAATAAATGCATCTTGAAATTTAAACACTTGGAAAATAAACCAAAACTCTAAAACCCTAATGGAAGAAAATCATTTCCAAGATATCTCAAAGACTAAGAATTTGATCCATATAAAATTGATCAATAAACATTTTAAAATGATCAAGAATGGTAAATGAAAATATTATAAAATCATAGAAATTGATTTCATTCAATTTGGAGCCATGGATAAACTTTTATGAATTTAATAAGGTAAAGGAATAATTTCCAAAACTAATAAAGCTCCTATCTAAATCCATACCAAATTGTGATCAAATTAATCCTAGAGAAATATAAAAGGATAAACAAATATTAAATAGGATTTTACAAATTGGAATCACCAAGTTTGGATCTTTAAATAAAAAGATATGGATTTTATAAGACAAAGGAAGAAATAATAAATAAGGAGTTTTTAAAAGACAAATTAAAACTTGGCCTAATCCATAAGAAAATGGAATAAAGATAATCCAAATCCAAATAAAATAAAGGGATAAAGAATATTGAAATAAAATAAAATGGCCTTAACCAAATTCTATTTCTATTTGAATAAAGACAAATCCCTAATGAGAATGATTAATTAAATCATGGGAAAATAATAATTGGAATTTACCCAAGTGGAATAAAAATTATTTAATTAACTTAAATGGAATCAAAGCAATCATCTAAATAAAATTTATGGAATTAAAACCATATTTGATTTCATTGGAATAAAGACATTTGCCCAAAATAAATGATAAATAATCATATTAAAATATTTCAAATAATTCAAAGTGAATTCACCCTTTTAAATTAATAAAACCTACTGAAAAGGTTTGGTGTAATTTTGATTTCAAATAAGGGTTTGAAAAATTAATTAAATCTTATTTAATAAAGGTAAGTGCCCTTTTCAAATAAAATATAAACCATAAATAAATAAAGGAATTATTCCTAAAAAGGACTTTAAATACATGTTTAAAACATATTAAAAACTTACTGAAAAGTTTGGAAGATTTTGAATTCAAATGGTTGTTTGAAATGTTTAAACAAAATCAAAACAGAATAAAAGAAACTGGAAAAGAAAAATAAACAGAAGGAGAAAAAAATAAAACAAAGTAGCCCAGCCCAACTAAGCCTAGCGAGCCCACCTTCTCTTTTCCCTCCTTGAATCGTTTTCCACCAGAAACCACACCCGGATAGCAACTGATGACTGGACCCCACTTTCCCTCTCTCCCTCTCGCTGACCGTTGATCCCCACCTGCCAGACCTTCATCCTCACCCGCGCGAAGACCACGCCGCCCATTTCTGCCGATGATCAATCCCCTTCAATATGCGTTGATGAGGCCAGTAATTCCTCCCCCGACCACGCGTACTTAATCGCTTGCTTCTCCTCTCCATTTCCCCTCTCTCGTCCGGCTCTCTCTGCCCCCAGGCCGTCCCCATTTACGCTTGCACCGCCGCGGTCTCCGACAAGCTCTCCGAGCAATTCCGGCCAGGCACCGTCGCCCCTTGCCTCCTAGACCGCACGAGCGCATTCCCCATCATCCTCTGCACCTTCCAGTGTATTCCACTCACCCGCGCTCGCTCCAGATTCTCGGCAACATCATCGTCAGTGCATGCCGTCGTCTGCTTCGATTCTGGCAAGCACTACTGGTGAGCACAGACCCCCCTTTCCCTCTTTTTGATGCTCACTTGTTTGCAACTCACGTACGAATCTAACAGACTACTTCTCTTGCCTTTCTGAGCCTTGTAGTGTCGCCAACGTCGCCCGCCCGAGCACAGCATCGCTAGGAGCTTCTCCGGCGAGAAATCCACGTCGACCCCGAGCGCCCCTTCGACAACCGCGGCATCGTTGAGCATCATCACACCACGACGACCACGGTGAGCCTTTTCCCCTGCCTCTTTTGCTTCCTGCATTGCCGGCAACCCCACTGTCTGACCGTGCCGCCGCCGTTCACCATCGCCAGCGCCGCCATAAGATGGCCAGTAGCTGTGAACCGTTGGATGTTGATTGCGTGGCTACGATAGAACATAACCCGAAGAGGTATCCTTTGATCTGTACCGTGCATAGTCATTTAGATCTGACGGCTCAGAGAGGTCGATCCAACCGAAGCGGTACCAGCTAGTAGGAACATGACGCGTGGCATGTGTGTTGTTTTAAAAATAGATTTGACTCTATTAGATATGTGAATTTGTAAATTGCATAACTTTAAATCTACACGTCCAAATTTTGCAAATTTTATATCAATAGAATCAGCAAAAAAGGTAATTTCCAACCATGCACTTTGTTTCGTAAATTGCTTCTGGAAAATTAGTTGTTTTTGTAGAAACTTGTGTAGGCATATTTTGAACATAAAATTTATTCTAGAAATGTTTTTAGGGTAAAATCTTTGGCAAATGGTTTGTTTTAAACCCACTAACCATATAAACCAACTTATGGATTTAAAAACATATTTTGTGAAGCTAAAGAATAAATCTTTGAATAAAAGCATTTCTAGCTAAATAAAAATGTTGAATATGTTTTAAAAATGCTTTTTGAGTAAAACCTTTGGGAAATGATTTTATTTAAACTCTCTGACCCTAAACACCAAGTTTTTGGATTTAAAAATATATTTGGTGAACCCTATAAAAATATTACTTTGTTTAAAGGCATTTCCAACAACATAAAATATTTCTTTGGTATAAAAATAGTTTATAGGTGAAACCTTTTGCAAATGGTTTTTAATATTAAACACTTGACCATAAAACACTAACACTTGTGTTTAAAAATATATTTGTCAAACACTAGAAAATATTACTTTGATTTGAACCATTTCTAGCAAAACAAAAATGACTTAAAGTGGCCATTTTCACTAACTTGATATCAAATGGTTTTACCATATTTATAAATGACGAATAGGTGTTTTAAAATGTTTATAACCTATTAGAAACCACTTTTACAAATAAAACCATCTTTGGCATGCTTGCATGCATTGCTTTGTTTTTATTATTCTATGTGATGATTGCTTGAATGGTAGATTGAAATTGTTCCTTGCTTGATTGAATTGTAGTGACATTTGAAGAGTGTGACTATTGCAAGATTAAGGAGTGAACTTATATTCTCTACCAAAAAGGCAAGTGGTGCTTCATACTTTTGTCCCATTATTTTCACTATGCATTAGTGTTATTTCTAAGTAGGACTTGCATGGAATTTTTGCTATGTATAAGCCATGCCATGGGAAATCCTAGTAGATGAAACCTTAGTAGAAATTTTCCTAAGTTAATATTCCTACTACTATCATGCTTAGCTTAGCTAGTAGAAAACAAGGGTGGATTATATTCATGCTATGGAATATTTCTAAGTCAAGGACTTGTGTTTTGTTTAATAGAACAACTAAGTGAATGAATCACCTGGGTGGAATGGTATTGCTTGGAAGGATTTTTGTTGAGTGGTTACACAAGGCCCATTTCTATGGTTTACCTTGTGTATCACACTTGTGGAATGCCACCCAGGAACAAAGAGATTTGAGATGTCAAATGTTGAGAAGCTGCAAGTGCAGCCACATGGCATTATGGGCTCTGCCTAGATCATATAGGTTGCAATAAATTAGCCAAATGGACAGTTGGTGGTAGGGGATGATAGGTTGGAACGCGTCCATTCTGGTCTAAGGGAAGGCTTCTGAAAGATCTTGTCTCGATGCATGTCGAGTCTTGTGGGGAAAGTGCATCACCTCTCGAGAGTGTAAAATCTAAGTACTTAGCCGTGTCCTCAGCAATGGACAATTTGAGAATCAAGATAGGGAAGCTATCAAGAATCTCCTCATCCAAATTTCTAAGTTAAAAACTTGTGGTTGAACAAGGGTTTAAGGATCACCAATTTCTATCGGGAGATGCCTTGGGTGATTTTTGCCAAACAAAAACTTAGTATTTTCAAAAGATAAGGAAAATCTATTTTGAGCAAAGCAAGCCTAAGCTCCACTTAGCCAAATGCATATAGATGATAGATACCACTATTCTACCATGGTATCACTTGCCAATACAATTCAAATGTATTGACCTTGTGGATGTAACTTATTATGTTGCAGGTTTTTTTGATGTTAGTAAATTATGTTGTTTAGGATTACAAATCTACAACCAACATGATTGCCTGTGGCACTTTGGAGATGAAGGACTCCATGCTATAGTTATTTCTGCTGTATTGTAATGAGATAGCCAAATGAGCTATGTAAGATGTAATATATTATTTTATTCCTAGTTATAAAATTGTATTATGACGTTTGTTTCTTAATATTACATCTTAACTGTGGATGCTAGCTATTGATCTAGGGACTAGCATTGTAAACACAGGGATCTCTACCTTATTAAAGGTTGGGACCTCTACAGATGGTATCAGAGCACTGTGTTGCCTGTAGGATTGTAACCCTAGGATTGGACAAAACCCCTTATAAAAATAGGAGTTGTATTTGTTCCAAAACCATAACTTCCATGGTGTAATTTCAACGGATCAAGATGGATCTCTTTCAAGTGTAAAAGCGGTAGTCTCTAAAGCTTTAATCTTTTAAAACATAATGTCAGTTTTATAAATAATACCTTTGATCCAACCATGTCAAACAAGGTTTTATTACAAATCTCAAACACTCCATACTCCTATGGTGTTTCGGGAGATGTAAATCTAGGTGTTTTTGCTAAACTTGCAACTCAAATAAATCCCTTGATGATAAATCATAATTCATTTATTTTTCTTGTTACACGTGTAACTCAAATAAATCCCATATGATAAAATCATAAACCATTTATTTTATTGTAATAATGATTTTCCACTTCATCTTTAAAGTCTTTGAACATTTTCAAATATTTCATACTTCTTTCTCATTTAGTGAACATTCACTCAAATTTCCAAAGAAAGCATATAAAGTTGAAATCCATCGCTTACGACTACACATAATGGAATACATACATCGACATGTATAAATTCCAATATTTTAGTCATTCGTTCTTCTTTGGCCTTTGAATGAAGTTTTAATTATCCCGAGGAAAGTCTCACAAGTGTCACTTGATAAAATCAAAGACTCCAAAAATCCATGAATATGGAAATTCTTCATGTTTTATTTCCAATATAATTTAAACGGCGATGTCACTTCGTAAGTGATCTTTCAATCATTTGTCTTGCGACATTTTAGCATTAGGTTTTATGGATGTGATTTCTACAACTAGATTTGTAAATCATCCATATTATATGGAATACGGTAATTATTTTAAAAACCTTTGTTCTCATAATACCTGATTTAAATAACAATTATTATAACAAATCTTGAAGTCAAGCTTTGATGTCAACGAGAAATACAAACAATGGTTTGTTTTTTTTTCGATGAACATCATCACATATTCTCTTGCTAGTTACTTAGGCCATTGTGGTTTATGAATTGCATCGTTCCGTATGAAATTTCATACCAACCAATTCGGTATCCAATACCCAAGAACCACATTGTTTAATAAGCAAAGAATATAACCATAACATGTATATCATCCATATACCTAAATTGGATATTTCTAATCTTTTCTTTTCTGCCAAATATATTTTATAGATTCTCTTTTAGCATTTCCTTTTTCCTTTTAAAAGAATCTATCAACATCAAAAGTGGCGCCATATACATGACACATAGTCCAAAGCGTGTATATTCAAATAATAATACCTTTGGACTTGCACTTTGAAGTAGATGACCATCATCAAAATGATCGGCATTCTTTCAAAATCCATTCTTTAGTAATCTTTTACTGTAGCAAACACTTTACATACATCTTCTATTCATCCTTATCATGACGACTTTCATGATCAAGCTACTGTAGCTTATAAAGGCGAATCATGAGTATAACATTACTTTCCAAAACCCTTTTGGGTGATTAGGATGTCTAGCATCTCCAACCTTTGCAAATTCTCATCCAATATGAGAACATATATTATACACTATCATATTGCAACCTAAACATTGTTTCATATATCGTTATATTTGCCACACATGATGGTTTTTGAAACAATTCATTCGGCTCCTAGATAATCTCGATATTTAAATCAAGAATCATGGAGGCAAACATGATACTTAAGATACTAACACTGGAATTGTTACTCTTGATTTAATAATAATTATTAAACTTCACGGAGTAAACAGGGTTTGCTGAAAGTTTGCAATAGGACTTTAAACTTTGATTGACACTCAACACAATATGATACCAGTTTGTAAAGTAAATATCCAGAATTCTATAGTTTTATTATCTCAATTACAACTAGGCATAAGGTGGTGAACGAATGCCAATGACTACAACAAATTATGCAAATTCACTTTGATTTAATTTATGATAAATTGAGTTCTACTAATCCAAATTAGAAATGAACTCCCACTCAAAAACGACATCCCTCGTGTCTTTTTGGTGATTACATGAACCAAATCCACTTCACCAAGTCCGATCATCACGTGAGTCCGTATAGCTTCAAAGGCGAGCATCCATATGGTCATAATATCAAAACATATGACTCATGCTTAACCTTTCAGTCCGTGTTCCGAGGCCATGTCTGTACATGCTAGGCTCTCCAACTAAGAACCTTAGTATTCGCGTGTGCAACTGTCTTACACCCGAGATATGCTCGTGGATTCAAGTACACCCGATCATCACGTGATGTCTTGAAGCGACGAAACATTGTCGGTGCATACTCAAGGAAGAACACATTTTTATTTTGATATCTAAATGAGGGATCATCTTATTATGCTAATAAAACGCCAAACAAGCAATATAATATGCAATCAAACATCACATGTTAATAAGTGAAATGATATGGTTCTTGCATATGATCTCCATCATGTGCACCTTGGTATGATCAATATCATACCTCTATGTGTAAGGCCAAGGTCTATGGAACTTACACGTTATGTGTGTTGTAAGAGTATCATCTCATACTTCTACTTACAACATCACCATATCATAACACTAGCCCAACAACAATCTAAACTAGATGCCTCTAATGTATCCATTGCAAGTTTTACGTGGCTTAGGACTTTCGAATATAGAACTGTTCTTAACTACAAACATGAACCATAACGAGGATAACCAAATTGTTGACAACTCGTTGCAAATTAGATATTGACTATAGTAGGAGAGACAGACACCCGCTAGCCACTTATGCAAACTAGTTGCATGTCAAGCGTGGAACAGGTCTCATGTGCGAGGACATGTAAAGTTTGTCTGGGCCGCTTCATCCCACTATGCCACCAATATCCAAAGTACAACTAAGAAGCAATAAAATGTTCATCATCGCCCACAGACTCATATGTGTACTATCAGTGCAAAGCATCTAAGCATAGATCCGGCTCAGATACCACTGTAGGGTTCGCAGCATAGAAAACAAGAAATTTCCTACGATGGGAACAACTATGTACCAAGATCTATCTACTAGATACAAGCAACCGGTGGATATACATCCATATAATATATACCCTCGAAGACCGTATAGCATTAACGAGGTTGTACTTGTGGATGATGTAGTCGAACGCTTGCCGATCTCAAGATCGTGATGAAGTCCATCTGGTCCAGCTGGTCCAGCACCATCACGTCCAGCACCGCAAAGCAGTGGTGCATCCGTGATCGCACACACGTCCGGGTACCCCGACAACCTCCGCGCCCTCGCTCCAGCGAAGCAGCGGAACCAACAAATCCTTCCAGAAAAAGCCACCGGAAACATGTATCTCGCTGATCCGAGACCATGGGGGAATTCTAAAGGGGAGAGAGAGATCCTTCCCGAGGAGGTGTTCTTTGAGAGGAGGAGAGGGGGGCCTTTTATAGGGAGAGGGGGGCACCCCAAGGGGCATGGCTCCAGCCATGGTGGCTGCCCAACCTCTTCCACATTCATGTGGGTGGAGCTCTCACTCAAAATGAAAAGCCTCCACTCCCATTAAAAAGCCTCCACTCAAAAATCCACTCACATGCATTAAATTTCCACCAAATTTAATGCAAGCTCTCATTTAAATATAACTCTTTTATTTATTTATTCAGAATTTTTTTAATTACTTTAATTAACAAACATTCACATAAAACCCCTTAGAACATTTCAATTTCACATGCAGAACCAGTTTCAGGAATTTCAACCGAAACAGTTTCGGTGTCTAGTGAAATAAATTCCTGCGCTTTACTTTTTCTTTCTCTGGCATATTATTTGATCTGAATGGTGTTGGTATCCCTTAAGTGTGTCACCCTATGGTTCGCGAATAATGTAGACATGATCGAGACCCCTCTCCGATCAATAATCAGCAGTGGGACCTAGAGATCCGTACTGACTCCCACATATTCAACGATGACTTCTGTGATCGTGTGAACCTTATACGCATGTAACTCAATCCCTTTGTCTCGCGATATATTACATGCCCGAGATTCGATCATCGGTATCCCCATACCTAGTTTGATCTCATTACCGACATGTACTCTTTTCTCGTTCCCGTGATATAACATTCTAGTGATCAAATCACTTGCTTGCAAGCTAACCAATGTGATATCACCGAGAGGGCCTAGAGTATATATCTCCGTCATCGGGATGGACAAATTCCACTCTTGATCCATGAGCCTCAACATAACACCTTCGTAGCACTGAACCCATCTTTATAATCACCCTGTTACGGTGTGACGTTTGATGTTATCAAGATACTCTTTTGGTGTTAGTGATTGACATGATCTCATGGTCTAAGGACTAAGATTACTTCGTATGATGTTATAGAAATATAAACACAATAACCTTGATCGTAATGCTATACTTCAGATGAATGTTCATCACATCATTCCAACAATGTTGTGACCTCGTTATTAACAACATCCAATGTCCATGATCAGGAAACCTTTGATCATCTTGTTAATCAACGAGCTAGTTTATAAGAGAGGCATAACTAGGAACTTCCTTTTGTTTATTAAACACACATGTATTAATGTTTCCATATTAATACAATTATAGCATGTAAAATAAACATTTATCATAAACAAGGAATACGATAATAACCACTTTATTATTGCCTCTCGGGCATATTCCCTTCATGAAGCTTAGGAGATGCAAGTGGGTGATAATGTTGATTATGTTTCTGAAGACTTTTCAGCTGATCTGGAGGGAGTAAATGCGCTCAGTTTGAGTAATGACTCGAGTCCTGACACTTCAGATACTGAGTATGTTCCTTCTGGAAGACCATTTGTTCCACAAACTATGCGACAAACGTCACGTAATCACGGTTGGACATCATGCATGTCTGATGAGCATAGTAGTTACTAGAAGTAGGTGGCTATTTAGAAAGTATCGGGTACTGTCTATTGTAATCCTAGAAAATAAGGTAGTTAGATAAATAAGGTAGTGTTGTGATTATACCTATATGGTATATGTTGTAATGACTTTGTATTATTAAGATGTTGTAATGTATAATATGTGAAATGCATATTTGGATTTTATTTGGATTTTCATTGTGTGACTAGTTCTATGCGTAAAGTTGAGCTTAGAACACATGTGCATGATGTAATTATGAGTATTCGCTTTATGTTGCAGGACTAGGGGGTCATGGACACGGGTGTAGAGACCGAATCTGAACAGCAGCGGATGGAACATGAGGCCAAGGAGAAGGCTGATGCAGATGCAGGAAATCAGGGAACGTTAGTACCACCACCACCAACACCCACCCCCCGCAACCTGCAAGCTGAGAACGGAGGAAATGGGGGAGATCCGCCTAACAGGCCTAACGAAGGCGACGCTCACGCCTACAACAAGATCAACCTCAACGAGGTAGGCTGGCGCCAAGCACGCGAAGCCGTGGAAGGCAACATCATCCTACCTATGAACGCTTCAGGGATCTACTGATGGCCTACCACCTCCTCATCGACGAGCATAACCGGCAGGTGATCAAAAACAGGGTGAAAAGTCACGTACCTTGAAGCTGCTGCAGGTTAGCCTCTAGCGCTAGGTGCTGCTGAATAAGGAGGTTGGCGCCATGCACAAAGGGCTACAGAGGAAACAACAATACAAGTCGGTAAATAAAAGGCTCGCCCCCCCTCAAACCAAAAAACGATCAACAAAGTCAAAACAAAAAGGGCCCGAGGGCTCCCCCCATGGAGTGTGCAAGATAACACTTATGTGTTCAGGTGTGGACTCCAAATGTTTGCGAGCTTCCTTCTGAGTCATGACTTCCTGAGCTTCTCGCTTAGAGGAGTTTGGGCCATCATCCTAAGAGTTGGCCACCACCCGGGGAATAGAAGCCGTTGGCCTCGACTCTGCCATAACTTCTTGAGTGTCCCCGTCAAGGGACTCCTCCGAAGAGTTGTTGTAAGCAAAATCAGATTAGCAACACATTGCAACTATAAAGACAAACAATAGGAAAATGACCCAGACAAAGTAACTTACGACTCGATGTCCGATAAGTTGAAGACGAGAGCCGCCTTCTCCTTACTATTCTTGTTCGGCGGCTGTGGAGCCACTGACCGAAGGGGCACAGCAGGATAAGGTGCAGACGACGCACCATCATCCTCACCATGCTGCTCGAGGAACGACGGACCCCTTGGAGTTGGAGGGGTAGACGCATCTGAAGAATCGCTCCAGGTGCGCTTTTGGGTCCGCCCTTCGCTCGACTCGAGGGCGTCCGCCGGAGGAAGTTCGGATTCGGAATCCACAACTTCGTTGCCCGGCGCAATCGAAAACTTCTTAGGCAGAGAGGGCATCATCCCAGCTACCTTGAGATCCTGCAAACCAAAGATGTAAGAGAACATTATTATTGATACTAACAAGAAGAAAATAGCACTCGAAAAAAGCACAACACGCAGGACACAAGTTTCCACCCAAGGAACTGCATTTGCGGCACTAAAGGGGGCGGTCAAGGATTTCCCCGGGAGGTCCTCATCGGCCTTGTTCTTAAGCAAAGGCCGAAGGGCTCTATCGAGATCACCCTTGGACAGCTCCTCGGATGAGACCCTCATCGGGTGCTGCGGCTAGCATAGAGAAACATCGGATGCGCCCTCGCTTGGAGAGGCTGCACCCGACGGTTGAGGAAGGTGCGGATGATGTCCACGCCGTTGACCTCCTTACCGGCCACCAGTTGGAGTGCCTCCACGTGACGGTAGAGCTCCTCCACCTGCATCGTCTCACCCTCCAAGACGTGGTTCTTCCACGACCTCTTCGGGACGATTTTCTAAGAGGAGTCGAAAGAGGCGAGGCCAAAATTTTGTCCGTCCAACTTGGCGTCACGCAAGAACCACTTCTTCCGCCAATACTGGACGAACTCGCACATAGAAAGGGAGAAGAAAATAATAGAAGATCGAATAGAGATGATGCAGCCGCCGAGCGGATAGACTCCACCGGTGCCGGACTGCCTCTTCGCGGAATAGAGCTTACGGAAGAGGGCAAAGTGCGGCTCGATACCGAGCCAGCACTTGCAAAGGGTGATGAACCAGGCGATATGGAGGAGAGAATTGGGAGACAGATGATGCAACTGAATCCCGTAAAAGAAGAGAAGTCCACAAATAAAATCATGAACAGGAAGAGAGAGACCACGGATGACAATGGCGTAAAACATCACCCGAAACCCTTCGGGTGGGCACGGGATTACCTCGTCACCGGGGAGGATGGCGTCCTCCTTGTTCTGGGGAATCAACCTAGAATCGCGCAACTTGCGCAAGTGAAGGGTTTCGCGGCATAGTAAATCAAAATTTTCTACGGATGCGAACAGAGGGAAGCCAAGATCTAATGTAGGAGATGCAAAAAACGAGAGAGATTGGATTAGATCTTCATACCCTTGAAGATTCGCACAGCGGAACGTTCGTCGGAACGTGGGTGATGTAGTCGTACTCGCTTCTCCTCCTCGCGATCCGATCCGATCTAGCACCACAAGTGGAGGTGCCTTCGTGAGATGCACACGTGCAGCACCTCGATGTATCCTCCTTCCTTGGTCCAGCAAGTATGGTGGAGAGATGGGTTGGATCTACAACGCGACGGCGCGGTGCAATTGGTGGAGAATTTCTGCAGCAGGGCTTCGCCTACAAGAAGCCGGGAGGGAGAGAGGAGGGCAGCAGGGCGGCTAGGGTTGGAGGGGAATGTGTGGGGGGGTGGTGCGCCCCCAGCCCTCTATATATAGAGGGGTGGGCGCAGCCCTAACCCCTCCCCCAAGCCAAACCGGCGGCCCCAAGGAGGAGGAGTGGGGGGCAAGGAAACCCCCCCTTCTAGAAGGTCTATCTAGAGTTTAAACTCTCTTTGGCCGGCTGGGCCCTATGGGGCCTTGTGCCCCTGGCCCAATGCGGCCAGGGCACTCCCTCATAGGCCCATGCCCCCTCCCGGAAGGTGGGGCCACGTTGGTCCCCTTCCGGAAGGTTCTAGAAGCTTCCGGTACAATACCGATGAACCCGGAACAATTCCGAACTCCAAAAACTGCACTGCCTTATATGAATCTTATACTCCGGACCACTCCGGATCCCATCCGAGACTCCGAACAAAAAATCATAAACCAATTATCCAATCTATCCTAGCGTCAAGACACGTTAAGTGTGTGACCCTGCGGGTTCGAGAATATGCAGACATGATCTTCTATCAATAATCAACAACGGGGTCTGGAAACCCATATTGACTCCCACACATTCATCGATGATCATATCGGATGTACCACGATGCCAGGATTCAATCAATCCCATATATATATTCCCTTCGTCTCGCGATATTTTACTTGCCCGAGATTCGATCGTCGGTACCGTCATACCTAGTTCAATCTCGTTCACAGCAAGTACTTTACTCGTTCCGTAATCCGATATCACTTTGTGATTAACTCCTTAACCACATGCTTGCAAGCGGTGTTGATATCGATTACCGAGTGGGCCCGAAGTATATCTCTCCGACTTGGGAGGAACAAATCCCATCTCGATACATACAACCCAACAGATACTTTCCGATCACCTGAGAGACACCTTTATGATCACCCTCTAATAGGATGACGTTTGATGACCTCAAAGCTTTCTTCCGATACCAGGGAGTTGCATTATCTCATGGTCTAAGGAATACAATATTTGACATAAGAAAAGCTTCGCAAAGACGAACACAATGACATGATCTAATTGCTTCGCTTAGTTTGGGTCTGTCCACCATATCATTCTCCAATGATATGATCTCATTATTAATCGACAACTCATGTCCATGGTTAGGACGAGCTGTTCATCACCCCCATAGACTAAGAACATTTCTTTAGTTCTATTTAGGTACTTTAGGATGTTCTTCACGGCTGTCCAGTGTTCCACTCCTGGATCACTCTGATATCTACTCGTCAAACTAAGAGCATTGGACACATCCGGTCTAGTACACAGCATGGCATACATGATCGAACCTATGGCCGAGGCATAAGGCACTTTGCTCATAGCTTCCCTATCATTTACCATAGCTGGACACTGAGCCTTGCTCAATATCTTACCTGACAACATAGGCACTGAACCTTTCTTTGCCTTATCCATTCTGAACCTTTTCAGAACTTTGTCTAGGTATGTACTCTGGCTTAAAGCTATCAGGCGTCTTTGTCTATCTCTATAGATTTTGATGCCCAATATATAAGCAGCTTCACCTAGGTCTTTCATTGAAAAACACTTGTTCAAATAACTCTTCACATCGTTAAGCATGTTGATGTCATTTCCGATAATCAATATGTCGTCCACATATAGTACCAGAAACGTCACCGAGCTCCCACTCACTTTCTTGTAGATGCAAGCTTCATAGCAATTTGGAACAAATCCAAAGATCTTGATCACTTGATCAAAACGAAGGTTCCAACTCCGAGATGCTTGCTTTAGTCCATAAATGGAACGCTAAAGTTTGCATACTTTATCAGCATCCTTAGGATCGACAAAACCTTCGGGTTGCATCATATACAACTCTTCATCAATGTTGCCATTGAGGAACGCAGTCTTGACATCCATCTGCCATATTTCATAATCATGAAACACAGCAATTGCTAATAAAATCTGAATGGACTTAAACATCGCTACGGGAGAGAAAGTCTCATCGTAGTCAACACCTTGAACTTGTCGAAAACCTTTCGCGACAAGCCGTGCTTTATAGACGGTAACATTACCATCCGCGTCCGTTTTCTTCTTGAAGATCCATTTGCACTCAACGGCCTTTCGGTCGCTAGCAGGGTCCACCAAAGTCCATACTTGGTTTTCGCTCATGGATCCCAATTCGGATTTCATGGCTTCTAGCCATTTCTCAGAGTCTGGGCTCATCATCGCTTCCTCATAGTTCGTAGGTTCACTGTCTTCTACTAACAAGATAGTCAAGACAGGGTTGCCGTACCACTCAGGAGGGGCACGCGACCTTGTCAACCTGCGACGTTCAGTAGTAGCATCGTCCGAAGCTTCATGATCCTTGTCATTAGCTTCCTCTATTGTTGGTGCAGGCGGCACTGGAACAATTTCAGGTGCTGCGCTACTCTCCAATTAAAGAGAAGGTTCAATAACCTCGTCTAGCTCTACTTTCCTCCCACTCACTTCTTTCGAGAGAAACTCCTTCTCAAGAAAGGAACCGTTCTTTGCGACAAACACTTTGCCTTCGGTTCTGTGATAGAAGGTATACCCAATAGTTTCCTTAGGGTATCCTATGAAGATGCATTTCTCCGCTTTGGGTTGGAGCTTGTCCGGCATCAACTTCTTGACGTAAGCTTCGCATCCCCAAACTTTAAGAAACGACAACTTAGGTTTAGCACCAAACCACAGTTCATACGGTGTCGTCTCAACGGATTTAGATGGAGCCCTATTTAAAGTGAATGCAGCGGTTTCTAATGCATAACCCCAAAATGATAACGGCAAATCAGTAAGAGACATCATCGATCGGACCATATCTAATAGGGTTCGGTTCCGGCGTTCAGACACACCATTGCGCTGTGGTGTTCCGGGTGGCGTGAGTTGCGAAACAATTCCGCTTGCTTTAAGATGCGTGATAAAATCATAACTCAAATATTCGCCCCCACGATCGGATCGTAGAAACTTAATCTTTCTGTTACGATGGTTCTCCACTTCATTCTGAAATTCCTTGAACTTTTCAAATGTTTCAGATTTATGTTTCATTAAATATATATACCCATATCTACTTAAGTCATCGGTAAAGGTAAGAAAATAGCGATATCCACCGCGCATCAAAACACTCATCGGTCCGCATACATCGGTATGTATGATTTCCAACAAGTCCGTTGCTCGCTCCATCATACCGGAGAACGGTGTTTTGATCATCTTGCCCATGAGGCATGGTTCGCATGTGTCAAATGATTCAAAATCAAGAGACTCCAAAAGTCCATCAGAATGGAGTTTCTTCATGCGCTTTACACCAATATGACCTAGACGACAGTGCCACAAATAAGTAGTATTATCACTATCTACTTTGCATCTCTTAGCCTCGATGTTATGGATGTGTGTTTCATCCCTTTCGAGATTTAGAAGAAATAAACCATTCACAATAGGTGCATGACCATAAAAGATGTTACTCATATAAATAGAACAACCATTATTCTCCGATTTAAATGAATAACCGTCTTGCAATAAACAAGATCCAGAAATAATGTTCATGCTCAACGCAGGCACATAATAACACTTATTAAGGTTTAAAACAAATCCCGAAGGTAAAACTAAGGAGAGCGTGCCGACGGCCATCACATCAACTCTTGATCTGTTGCCAACGCGCATCGTCACCTCATCCCTCGCAAGCCTCCGTCTATTCCGTAGCTCCTGTTTCGAGTTACAAATATTAGCAACTGAACCGGTATCAAATACCCAGGCACTACAACGAGGGCTAGTAAGGAAAACATCAATAACATGTATATCAAATATACCTTTGATGGTGCCAGCCCTCTTGTCCGCTAAGTACTTCGGACAGTTGCGCTTCTAGTGACCCTTGTCCTTGCAATAGAAGCACTCAGTGTCCGGCTTAGGACCAGACTTGAGCTTCTTCTCAGCAGGGGCAGTGCGCTTGCCGCCGCCCTTCTTGAAGGGCTTCTTTGCTCCCTTACCTTTCTTAAAGGTGGGCTTGTTGACCATCAACACATGATTATCCTTTTTGATGTCCACTTCCGCGGCCTTCAGCTTTGCGAAGAGCTCGGTGATCGTATCAGTGGAACCAATCTGATTATGAGTCACTACAAAACTTTTGTAGCTAGGAGGGAGTGATTGCAGAACCCTGTCAATCTTGAGCTCCTCTGGAATCGTGCATTTCAGTTGCTCAAGGCGTTGAGTGTAGCCCATCATCTTAATGGCGTGCTCACTAACGGAACTCCCTTCCTCCATCTTGCAGTTAAAGAACTTCTAAGAGATCTCATATCTCTCAGAACGGGCCTGAGTCTGAAACATGGTTTTCAGGTCTTCGAGAATCTAAAAGGGCCCAGGATAGTATTCAAAACGATTTTGAAGTTCCGGTTCCATAGCAAACAACATGGTGCTCTTAATCACACCATAATCATCTTTGCGCAACCGATAGACAGCTTTCTCATCAGCCGGCGCAGTTGCAGCAGGGGGGTCACCTAACGCTTTCCCAAGGACATAGTCCTTTTGACCTCCAGATAGAATGATTCTTAGATTGCGGAACCAATTGGTGAAGTTAGACCCATTGTTTCTAAGCTTTTCCTTCTCAGCAAAAATGTTGAAGTTGAAGTTGGACTTGGCCATGTGATCTACAGTATTCGCAAGTACAATTTAGACTATGTTCATGATAAATAGTTCAACTTAATCAAATTACTAGATGAACTCCCACTAAATTCAACATCCCTCAAGTTGTTTAGTGAACACGATCCAAATTCACCACACCTAATCCGATCATCACGAGAAGAGACGTGGTTTTCAATGGTGGACAACGAAGTGTCGATCATATCATTCATATGACTCATGCTTAACCTTTCGGTTCTTGTGTTCCGAGGCCATGTCTGTACATGCTAGGCTCGTCAAGTTAGACCCAAGTATTTCCGCGTGTGCAAAACTGGCTTGCACCCGTTGTATGTGAGCGTAGAGTCTATAGCACCCGATCATCACGTGATGCTTGGACACGATGAACTTTCGCAATGGTGCATACTTGGGGAGAACACAGTTTTTATCTTGATCTTTAAGTGAGGAATCATCTTATAATGCTACCGTCGTGATCTAAGCATAATAAGATACATAAAAGGATAAACATCACATGCATATAACTTTATGTGACATGGTATAGCCAATATTCGCGCAATGATCTCCATCTTGTGCGTTCCGGCATGATCTCCATCACTCCACCATGATTGCCTCCACCACGAATAGCAACTACAACTATTGCTAACTACTTAGCGATAAAGTAAAGCTATTACATGGCGTATAAGAAGTTGACACACAGGTCATACACAATTATAAAGACAACCATATGGCTCCTGCCGGTTGTGTACTCATCGACATGCAAGTCGTGAAACATTACAAAACATGATCATTGCATACATTATACACATCACATCTTGGGCCATACCATATCACAGAAAACACTCCCTGCAAAAACAAGTTAGACGCCTCTACTTTGTTGTTGCATGTTTTACGTGGCTTATGGGAGTAGATGCTAAGAACGATTCTTACCTATGGAAATCCACAACGGTGATATTATGGTTTCCAAACTCCGGTGTTAATCCCATGACAACTATAGTGAGAGAAACTGACATCCACCAGCCGCATGTGTGGAACAAGCCACACGTCAAGTGCGGAGCCGGTCTCGCGAACGACATCGCGTAAGGTTGGCCTGGACCGCTTCAATCTCACTATCACGCGTCATAAGAAGAACACAAACAAGAGGCTTGCAACGGAAAACATCAACGCCCGCAACAACCATGTTGCGTTCTACTCGTGAATCACATCTACGCATAGATCTAGCTCTAATACCACTGAAGGGTTTCGAGGCATAGTAAATCAAAATTTTCTATGGATGCGAACAGAGGGAAGCCAAGATCTAATCTAGGAGATGCAAACAACAAGAGAGATTGGATTAGATTTTCATACCCTTGAAGATTCGCACAGCGGAACGTTCGTCGGAACGTGGGTGATGTAGTCGTACTCGCTTCTCCTCCTCGCGATCCGATCCGATCTAGCACCACAATTGGCGGTGCCTCCGTGAGATGCACACGTGCAGCAACTCGACGTCTCCTACTTCCTTGGTCCAGCAAGTATGGTGGAGATATGGGTTGGATCTACAACGCGACGGCGCGGTGCAACTGGTGGAGAATTTCTGCAGCAGGGCTTCGCCTACAAGCAGTCGGGAGGGAGAGAGGAGGGCAGCAGGGCGGCTAGGGTTGGAGGGGAATGTGTGGGGAGGGGGGGTGGTGCGCCCCCAGCCCTCTATATATAGAGGGGTGGGCGCAGCCCTAACCTCTCCCCCAAGCCAAACCGGCGGCCCCAAGGAGGAGGAGTGGGGGGCAAGGAAACCCTCCCTTCTAGAAGGTCTATCTAGAGTTTAAACTCTCTTTGGCCGGCTGGGCCCTATGGGGCCTTGTGCCCCTGGCCCAATGCGGCCAGGGCACTCCCTCATAGGCCCATGCCCCCTCCCGGAAGGTGGGGCCACGTTGGTCCCCTTCCGGAAGGTTCTAGAAGCTTCCGGTACAATACCGACTAACCCGGAACAATTCCGAACTCCAAAAACTGCACTGCCTTATATGAATCTTATTCTCCGGACCACTCTGGAACCTCTCGTGATGTCCTGGATCCCATCCGAGACTCCGAACAAAAACTCATAAACCAATTATCCAATCTATCCTAGCGTCGAGACACGTTAAGTGTGTGACCCTGCGGGTTCGAGAATATGCAGACATGATCTTCTATCAATAATCAACAGCGGGGTCTGGAAACCCATATTGACTCCCACACATTCATCGATGATCATATCGGATGAACCACGATGCCAGGATTCAATCAATCCCATATATATATTCCCTTCGTCTCGCGATATTTTACTTGCCCGAGATTCGATCGTCGGTACCGTCATACCTAGTTCAATCTCGTTCACAGCAAGTACTTTACTCGTTCCGTAATCCGATATCACTTTGTGATTAACTCCTTAACCACATGCTTGCAAGCGGTGTTGATATCGATTACCGAGTGGGCCCGAAGTATATCTCTCCGACTTGGGAGGGATAAATCCCATCTCGATACATACAACCCAACAGATACTTTCCGATCACCTGAGAGACACCTTTATGATCACCCTCTCATAGGATGATGTTTGATGACCTCAAAGCTTTCTTCCGATACCAGGGAGTTGCATTATCTCATGGTCTAAGGAATACAATATTTGACATAAGAAAAGCTTCGCAAAGACGAACACAATGACATGATCTAATTGCTTCGCTTAGTTTGGGTCTGTCCACCATATCATTCTCCAATGATATGATCTCATTATTAATCGACAACTCATGTCCATGGTTAGGAAACCTTAACCATCATTAATCAATGAGCTAGTCCATAGAGGCGTACTAGGGACACGGTGTTGTTCACAAACCACACAAGTATTAAAGTTTCCGCTTAATACAATTCTAGCATGGAATATAAACATTATCATGAACAAGAATTATAATAATAACATCTTTATTATTGCCTCTAGGGCATAATTCCAACAGTCTCCCACTTGCACTAGAGTCAATAATCTAGTTTACATTTGGCAACAATCTCACACCCATGGCACTGAGGTGCTGATCATGTTTTACACGTGGAAGAGGTTTAGTCAATGGATCTGCGACATTCAGATCTGTATGTACTTTGCTCATCTTCAGATCTCCATCTGCTATATAATCTCGGATTATATGAAACTTGCGGTTGATATGCTTGGTCTTTGGATGATATCTTGGTTCCTTAGCGAGTGCTATGGCGCCAGTGTTGTCACACAATATCTCCAGTGGGTCCAATGCACTTGGAACCACGCCAAGCTCAGTGATGAAGTTCCTGATCCAAACTCCTTCACTTGACGCTTCTGCAGCAGCCATGTATTCCGCTTCTACTGTAGATCCCGCGATCACGCTTTGCTTGCAGCTTCTCCAGCTCACAGCTCCTCCATTCAAAATATACACGTATCCTGTCTGAGATTTAGAATCATCCTTGTCGGTGTCGAAACTAGCATCGACGTAACCTTTTACGACGAGCTGTTCATCACCCCCATAGACTAAGAACATTTCTTTAGTTCTTTTTAGGTACTTTAGGATGTTCTTCACGGCTGTCCAGTGTTCCACTCCTGGATCACTCTGATATCTACTCGTCAAACTAAGAGCATTGGACACATCCGGTCTAGTACACAGCATGGCATACATGATCGAACCTATGGCCGAGGCATAAGGCACTTTGCTCATAGCTTCCCTATCATTTACCATAGCTGGACACTGAGCCTTGCTCAATATCTTACCTGACAACATAGGCACTGAACCTTTCTTTGCCTTATCCATTCTGAACCTTTTCAGAACTTTGTCTAGGTATGTACTCTGGCTTAAAGCTATCAGGCGTCTTTGTCTATCTCTATAGATTTTGATGCCCAATATATAAGCAACTTCACCTAGGTCTTTCATTGAAAAACACTTGTTCAAATAACTCTTCACATCGTTAAGCATGTTGATGTCATTTCCGATAATCAATATGTCGTCCACATATAGTACCAGAAACGTCACCGAGCTCCCACTCACTTTCTTGTAGATGCAAGCTTCATAGCAATTTGGAACAAATCCAAAGATCTTGATCACTTGATCAAAACGAAGGTTCCAACTCCGAGATGCTTGCTTTAGTCCATAAATGGAACGCTAAAGTTTGCATACTTTATCAGCATCCTTAGGATCGACAAAACCTTCGGGTTGCATCATATACAACTCTTCATCAATGTTGCCATTGAGGAACGCAGTCTTGACATCCATCTGCCATATTTCATAATCATGAAACGCAGCAATTGCTAATAAAATCCGAATGGACTTAAACATCGCTACGGGAGAGAAAGTCTCATCGTAGTCAACACCTTGAACTTGTCGAAAACCTTTCGCGACAAGCCGTGCTTTATAGACGGTAACATTACCATCCGCGTCCGTTTTCTTCTTGAAGATCCATTTGCACTCAACGGCCTTTCGGTCTCTAGCAGGGTCCACCAAAGTCCATACTTGGTTTTCGCTCATGGATCCCAATTCGGATTTCATGGCTTCTAGCCATTTCTCAGAGTCTGGGCTCATCATCGCTTCCTCATAGTTCGTAGGTTCACTGTCTTCTACTAACAAGATAGTCAAGACAGGGTTGCCGTACCACTCAGGAGGGGCACGCGACCTTGTCAACCTGCGACGTTCAGTAGTAGCATCGTCCGAAGCTTCATGATCCTTGTCATTAGCTTCCTCTATTGTTGGTGCAGGCGGCACTGGAACAATTTCAGGTGCTGCGCTACTCTCCAATTAAAGAGAAGGTTCAATAACCTCGTCTAGCTCTACTTTCCTCCCACTCACTTCTTTCGAGAGAAACTCCTTCTCAAGAAAGGAACCGTTCTTTGCGACAAACACTTTGCCTTCGGTTCTGTGATAGAAGGTATACCCAATAGTTTCCTTAGGGTATCCTATGAAGATGCATTTCTCCGCTTTGGGTTGGAGCTTGTCCGGCATCAACTTCTTGACGTAAGCTTCGCATCCCCAAACTTTAAGAAACGACAACTTAGGTTTAGCACCAAACCACAGTTCATACGGTGTCGTCTCAACGGATTTAGATGGAGCCCTATTTAAAGTGAATGCAGCGGTTTCTAATGCATAACCCCAAAATGATAACGGCAAATCAGTAAGAGACATCATCGATCGGACCATATCTAATAGGGTTCGGTTCCGGCGTTCAGACACACCATTGCGCTGTGGTGTTCCGGGTGGCGTGAGTTGCGAAACAATTCCGCTTGATTTAAGATGCGTGATAAAATCATAACTCAAATATTCGCCCCCACGATCGGATCGTAGAAACTTAATCTTTCTGTTACGATGGTTCTCCACTTCATTCTGAAATTCCTTGAACTTTTCAAATGTTTCAAATTTATGTTTCATTAAATAGATATACCCATATCTACTTAAGTCATCGGTAAAGGTAAGAAAATAGCGATATCCACCGCGCGTCGAAACACTCATCGGTCCGCATACATCGGTATGTATGATTTCCAACAAGTCCGTTGCTCGCTCCATCATACTGGAGAACGGTGTTTTGATCATCTTGCCCATGAGGCATGGTTCGCATGTGTCAAATGATTCAAAATCAAGAGACTCCAAAAGTCCATCAGAATGGAGTTTCTTCATGCGCTTTACACCAATATGACCTAGACGACAGTGCCACAAATAAGTAGTATTATCACTATCTACTTTGCATCTCTTAGCCTCGATGTTATGGATGTGTGTTTCATCCCTTTCGAGATTTAGAAGAAATAAACCATTCACAATAGGTGCATGACCATAAAAGATGTTACTCATATAAATAGAACAACCATTATTCTCCGATTTAAATGAATAACCGTCTTGCAATAAACAAGATCCAGAAATAATGTTCATGCTCAACGCAGGCACATAATAACACTTATTAAGGTTTAAAACTAATCCCGAAGGTAAAACTAAGGAGAGCGTGCCGACGGCCATCACATCAACTCTTGATCTGTTGCCAACGCGCATCGTCACCTCATCCCTCGCAAGCCTCCGTCTATTCCGTAGCTCCTGTTTCGAGTTACAAATATTAGCAACTGAACCGGTATCAAATACCCAGGCACTACAACGAGGGCTAGTAAGGAAAACATTAATAACATGTATATCAAATATACCTTTGATGGTGCCAGCCCTCTTGTCCGCTAAGTACTTCGGACAGTTGCGATTCTAGTGACCCTTGTCCTTGCAATAGAAGCACTCAGTGTCCGGCTTAGGACCATACTTGAGATTCTTCTCAGCAGGGGCAGTGCGCTTGCCGCCGCCCTTCTTGAAGGGCTTCTTTGCTCCCTTACCTTTCTTAAAGGTGGGCTTGTTGACCATCAACACATGATTATCCTTTTTGATGTCCACTTCCGCGGCCTTCAGCTTTGCGAAGAGCTCGGTGATCGTATCAGTGGAACCAATCTGATTATGAGTCACTACAAAACTTTTGTAGCTAGGAGGGAGTGATTGCAGAACCCTGTCAATCTTGAGCTCCTCTGGAATCGTGCATTTCAGTTGCTCAAGGCGTTGAGTGTAGCCCGTCATCTTAATGGCGTGCTCACTAACGGAACTCCCTTCCTCCATCTTGCAGTTAAAGAACTTCTCAGAGATCTCATATCTCTCAGAACGGGCCTGAGTCTGAAACATGGTTTTCAGGTCTTCGAGAATCTCAAAGGGCCCAGGATAGTCTTCAAAACGATTTTGAAGTTCCGGTTCCATAGCAAACAACATGGTGCTCTTAATCACACCATAATCATCTTTGCGCGACCGATAGACAGCTTTCTCATCAGCCGGCGCAGTTGCAGCAGGGGGGTCACCTAACGCTTTCCCAAGGACATAGTCCTTTTGACCTCCAGATAGAATGATTCTTAGATTGCGGAACCAATTGGTGAAGTTAGACCCATTGTTTCTAAGCTTTTCCTTCTCAGCAAAAATGTTGAAGTTGAAGTTGGACTTGGCCATGTGATCTACAGTATTCGCAAGTACAATTTAGACTATGTTCATGATAAATAGTTCAACTTAATCAAATTACTAGATGAACTCCCACTAAATTAAACATCCCTCAAGTTGTTTAGTGAACACGATCCAAATTCACCACACCTAATCCGATCATCACGAGAAGAGACGTGGTTTCAATGGTGGACAACGAAGTGTCGATCATATCATTCATATGACTCATGCTTAACCTTTCGGTTCTTGTGTTCCGAGGCCATGTCTGTACATGCTAGGCTCGTCAAGTTAGACCCAAGTATTTCCGCGTGTGCAAAACTGGCTTGCACCCGTTGTATGTGAGCGTAGAGTCTATAGCACCCGATCATCACGTGATGCTTGGACACGACGAACTTTCGCAATGGTGCATACTTGGGGAGAACACAGTTTTTATCTTGATCTTTAAGTGAGGAATCATCTTATAATGCTACCGTCGTGATCTAAGCATAATAAGATACATAAAAGGATAAACATCACATGCATATAACTTTATGTGACATGGTATAGCCAATATTCGCGCAATGATCTCCATCTTGTGCGTTCCGGCATGATCTCCATCACTCCACCATGATTGCCTCCACCACGAATAGCAACTACAACTATTGCTAACTACTTAGCGATAAAGTAAAGCTATTACATGGCGTATAAGAAGTTGACACACAGGTCATACACAATTATAAAGACAACCATATGGCTCCTGCCGGTTGTGTACTCATCGACATGCAAGTCGTGAAACATTACAAAACATGATCATCGCATACATTATACACATCACATCTTGGGCCATACCATATCACAGAAAACACTCCCTGCAAAAACAAGTTAGACGCCTCTACTTTGTTGTTGCATGTTTTACGTGGCTTATGGGAGTAGATGCTAAGAACGATTCTTACCACTGGAAATCCACAACGGTGATATTATGGTTGCCAAACTCCGGTGTTAATCCCATGACAACTATAGTGAGAGAAACTGACATCCACCAGCCGCATGTGTGGAACAAGCCACACGTCAAGTGCGGAGGCGGTCTCGCGAACGACATCGCGTAAGGTTGGCCTGGACCGCTTCAATCTCACTATCACGCGTCATAAGAAGAACACAAACAAGAGGCTTGCAACATAAAACATCAACGCCCGCAACAACCATGTTGCGTTCTACTCGTGAATCACATCTACGCATAGATCTAGATCTAATACCACTGAAGGGTTTCGAGGCATAGTAAATCAAAATTTTCTACGGATGCGAACAGAGGGAAGCCAAGATCTAATCTAGGAGATGTAAACAACAAGAGAGATTGGATTAGATTTTCATACCCTTGAAGATTCGCACAGCGGAACGTTCGTCGGAACGTCGGTGATGTAGTCGTACTCGCTTCTCCTCCTCGCGATCCGATCCGATCTAGCACCACAAGTGGCGGTGCCTCCGTGAGATGCACACGTGAAGCAACTCGACGTCTCCTACTTCCTTGGTCCAGCAAGTATGGTGGAGATATGGGTTGGATCTACAACGCGACGGCGCGGTGCAATTGGTGGAGAATTTCTGCAGCAGGGCTTCGCCTACAAGCAGTCGGGAGGGAGAGAGGAGGGCAGCAGGGCGGCTAGGGTTGGAGGGGAATGTGTGGGGGGGGTGGTGCGCCCCCAGCCCTCTATATATAGAGGGGTGGGCGCAGCCCTAACCCCTCCCCCAAGCCAAACCGGCGGCCCCAAGGAGGAGGAGTGGGGGGCAAGGAAACCCCCCCTTCTAGAAGGTCTATCTAGAGTTTAAACTCTCTTTGGCCGGCTGGGCCCTATGGGGCCTTGTGCCCCTGGCCCAATGCGGCCAGGGCACTCCCTCATAGGCCCATGCCCCCTCCCGGAAGGTGGGGCCACGTTGGTCCCCTTCCGGAAGGTTCTAGAAGCTTCCGGTACAATACCGATTAACCCGAAACAATTCCGAACTCCAAAAACTGCACTGCCTTATATGAATCTTATTCTCCGGACCACTCCGGAACCTCTCGTGATGTCCTGGATCCCATCAGAGACTCCGAACAAAAACTCATAAACCAATTATCCAATCTATCCTAGCATCGAGACACGTTAAGTGTGTGACCCTGCGGGTTCGAGAATATGCAGACATGATCTTCTATCAATAATCAACAGCGGGGTCTGGAAACCCATATTGACTCCCACACATTCATCGATGATCATATCGGATGAACCACGATGCCAGGATTCAATCAATCCCATATATATATTCCCTTCGTCTCGCGATATTTTACTTGCCCGAGATTCGATCGTCGGTACCGTCATACCTAGTTCAATCTCGTTCACAGCAAGTACTTTACTCGTTCCGTAATCCGATATCACTTTGTGATTAACTCCTTAACCACATGCTTGCAAGCGGTGTTGATATCGATTACCGAGTGGGCCCGAAGTATATCTCTCCGACTTGGGAGGGACAAATCCCATCTCGATACATACAACCCAACAGATACTTTCCGATCACCTGAGAGACACCTTTATGATCACCCTCTCATAGGATGATGTTTGATGACCTCAAAGCTTTCTTCCGATACCAGGGAGTTGCATTATCTCATGGTCTAAGGAATACAATATTTGACATAAGAAAAGCTTCGCAAAGACGAACACAATGACATGATCTAATTGCTTCGCTTAGTTTGGGTCTGTCCACCATATCATTCTCCAATGATATGATCTCATTATTAATCGACAACTCATGTCCATGGTTAGGAAACCTTAACCATCATTAATCAATGAGCTAGTCCATAGAGGCATACTAGGGACACGGTGTTGTTCACAAACCACACAAGTATTAAAGTTTCCGCTTAATACAATTCTAGCATGGAATATAAACATTATCATGAACAAGAATTATAATAATAACATCTTTATTATTGCCTCTAGGGCATATTTCCAATAGCAAGTCCCAGTCACGCATCTCTGTGCGCTTCCACCCGTCGTTAGTGGCGCAGGCCGTCGTGGCGATCTTCTTGTCGCCGCCATCGGCGCTCGACCCAGCTCCGGCAGTGGTCTTCTTGGTCTTTCCCATCTTGTAGCGGTTATGGTGGCGGTGTGCGCGCAATAAGGAAGAGGGAAAGGTGCGAAGGATGTCCAGAACGCAGAAAAGGGCAGCGAAGCTCCTGAAAATGGAGGCAATGAGAGATTAGCTGTAACATCCCTAAAATCATGATTTCAAAGATTGCATATCATTCATGCATGCATATAGAATTGAGATCAATTTCAAACTCATTTCAAGAAAACAGAAGCACATAGTGCTATCATTTTATGTGAGCAAACTTAAATCAAATGGCTAACCCCATTTGAGAGCTTGAATGTTTTAAACCTAGATTGTTTGTCTTCCTTGTTGATTGATTTGAGTGTGGAGTTAGAACAAAATTTTACAAAATAGAAATGGTTTGAAAAACCATTTTCAAACATTTGCAAACCAAGTGCAATGTCCCTGTTATTTTGTTTTTCCAAAAATGACCAAGCCAACTCAAAGTGACCACATGGTTTTATGCCAAGTTTTGTGACTGTTGCACACTACAAAAATCCCAAAAAGATTTGAATTCAAATAGAGTTTGAATTCATTTGAAAACCAATCCAGAAAATCAAAACAGAAAAAGAAAAGGAATAAAGAAATGGAAAAGGGTCGGCGCCAGGAATTGAGCCCAGCAGCAGACTCAGCCCATTTAGCCCACCCGGCTCCCCTCTCTCTCTCGCACGCGCGGACACACCCAACGAGTCGCTGACGCTCGGACCCCACTCCCTCTCTGCTTATTTCGCTGACAAGCGGGCCCTCTCCACGTCAGCGTCGTCTTCCCCAATTTCTCGCGCACATACACCGCTCCGCCGTTACCACCGTGCAGTGACGCCGCGATTAAAACTCACTTAAATTCCATTGATTCAGCGCGCAATCCACGCCTCGCTTCTGGCTACTTAAACCCCTCGCCGCCGCGGTCATTTCCCCCCACTTTCCTCGCTCACTCCGCCACCAGGCTGCGCGCATTCGACCTCAAAACCCCGCAGCACCGACGACCTCCGGCGACTGATTCCGGTGAGCTTCAACCGCCCCCCTTTCTCTGGTTCAAACTTTCGTGCCCAGCGTGATCTCGTGCATCTCCTGATACTCTTCGCTTGCCTGCTCGTGACCCAGGACGTCGTCCCCGTTCGTGCTCGCGACCGACCGAGCCGTCGCTCAACTCCGACGACCAATTACGGTAAGCAGAGCGCACCCTTTGCCCGCTCTTGCATACGAGGATGTTCGCCACTGTCTTGCGTGTCTCCTAATCCATCTGGTTTGTGCTACGGCGACGCGAAACCTCGGCAACTACATCGTCTGCAACCTCCCGACGCCGTGCACGACTCCGACGAGCTCCAGCAGCCCCTGCCGTGCGCCCCTTGCCAAGCCACCTCCACGTTGAGCTTCGCCTCGACCCTGCGATTATGGTGAGCACTCTCTTTCCTCCCTGGGCGACCTAGAACGCCGGCACCGCCACGGACAGAGCGCTCCGCCGCTCGCCGCGCCGCGCGCCGCCAGAACTTGGTCGTTTGATTGAGAGCCGTTGGATCTAGATCCAACGCGTGTGATAGAACCACTTAGCGAAGCGTTACGTTTTGATCTGAACCATGCATCGCCACTTAGATCCTAAGGCTCGCGTGCGTGATCCAACGCGAACCGATACGCGCCAGTAAGATTAGGACGCGTGGCTAGGGTTTGTTTAAAAACAGAATTTGAAAACAGATTTGTATCCAAATTTGATTTGCTTGTAACTTTTGATTCCCACGTTAGATTTTAGCAAATTTTATACCGTTGGAATCAGGGAGACAAGCCCTTTCTGTTTATGCAATGTGTTTAGTGTTTAGCTTCTGGTAAAATGACTTTATTTGCAGAAACTTGTTTAGGACTATTTTGAGTATAGGAATTGTTTAGGAAATTGTTTTAGTGTCAAATAAACTTGGTTTAGCAAGTTTTTGACTTGTTTGTGATTCAGTACTATGCACTTGCTTGGTTGAGTTTCAAAAATCATCACTTAGAATCTTGCATGCATGCATATATATTTTTGCTTGTATATGACTTGTATGTGATTGTGGTTATATTCTTTGTGTAGACTTTGGTGCTAGTGATTGTGATTGTGAAGAGTGCTACTCTCCCAACTACCAAGGAAAGTGGTACTTCATGAATATTACTATCCCTATATTTTCATACAATCATTAGAAATATTTTGCTAAGTCTTGCATGTTACTATTTTGCCAAATGCCATGATGGGAAATCCTAAGTAGTTGTAGAATTGCTAGGAAATTTTCTAAGTTAAGTACTATCTATGCCATGCTTAGCCTAGATAGTAGCAAACAAGGGTTGGTAAAATATACATGCTATGGTGAAAATATTTCTAAGTCTTTGGACTTATATTTTCTTAATAAAACAACTAAGTCAATGAATCACCTGGGTGGAAAGGGACTTGATTGGTGGTTTTTGGTTGAGTGGTTACCCAAGGCCCATGGCTATGGTTTACCTTGTGTATCTCACTTGTGGAAAGCCACCCAGAAACAAAGGGATTTTAGAGGCCAAGTGTTGAGAAGCTTATAGTGCAGCCACTTGGCAATATGGGCTCTGCCTGGATCACATAGGTTGCTAGAACTTAGCCATTTGGACAGTTGGTGGTAGTGGGAATGATAGGTTGGAACGCGTCCATTTGGTCTAAGGGAAGGCTTCTGAAAGGTCCTGTCTTGGTGAAACCAAGTCTGGTGGGAAAAGTGCACAACCTCTGCAGATGGAAAAATCTAAGTACTTAGCCAAGTCCATGGCAATGGACAACTTGAGCATCAAGACATGGAAGCTATCAAGAATCTCATCACTCCAACTTCTAAGTAAAACTTGTGGGTGAACAAGGGAGAAGGACCTCAATGTCTATTGGTGGTTTCTTGGGAAAAGTTTTGACAAAGAAAAACTTAGTGATTTCAACTAATAGGAAAAACCTATTTTGAGCAAAGCAAGCCAAGCTACACTTAGCCAAAATGCATATAGTAATATAGTCCACCTAAATTTTACTAAGGTATCACTTGCCAATACTATTCCAAAGTATTGACTGACTGTGGCTGTAACTTGTGATGTTGCAGGTTACTCTGATGAGGATTAGGTGTCATGAGTCTACACTCAACATGCTTGACTATGGCACATGAAGATGAAGACTTATGTTTATTTACTTATTCCAAACTCTTGTATTAGGCATGTGGCCTTGAGTTGTGAAGACTATGTTATCTCTGGAATGGATGTAATAAATGACCTTTGTATCTGTGTACTTCATCTTAAACTGTGGATGCTAGCAATGATCCAGGGACTAGCATTGTAATCACAGGGATCCTTTTCCTTTACAAAGGAGGGATCTTACAGATGGTATCAGAGCACTGTGTTGCCTGTAGGATTATGACCCTAGGATTGGAAACCACTAAGGAAAAAATTTCAACTACTTCTACACTTGTCTATTCTTCTTGTAAACTTTTCTAATCTTCTCTCTCATCTCAATTTGTAGATGAATTCCATCAACGAAGCCGTAAGGAAAGGACCACTCATGACCATGACTTTGGAGTGTGAGACAGAATTCCCCAAGGCTCTCAAGGACCTCATGGTTGCATTAGAGATACAAGGTGCAGTTGTGTACAAGGGTTTTCCAGTGATGGATGAAGGAGTTGAGTACTGGTGGGTGCAACTTCACTTGTACAAAAACAAGGAAGACAACCACAAGGAAACAGGATTCTGCATGTACACCAACACTGTGGTGCACACCACATTCTTTGAGTCAGCAAGAGATGCAGCTTGGAGGACTATCAAAGAACTTAGTGCTAGAGTTAAGTGCAGAATGCTCAACCTCCAAAAAAGACTTAAAGAAAGAGAAGGAACATACCCAAGAGTTGGAAGCTACCAACCAAACCTTAAGAGGAGACATTATAGACTTAGTGATGGAATCATGTGAGCAAGATAGGCTGATTGCTTCTAGAAATATTGTGTTAGCCAACAGATCCAGTGAGATAGAATTGTAAACGTACTTCGTTAGTTGGACCACCACCTATCACCCTATTTTCCAAAATGTTGCCTTAAAATAAGATTGAACCTTGGTTGATGTAATGGATTCATGTATGCATGACTTGTGTGTTTTGCTTTCCAAGGATATGTATGTGATGTTTTGACTTTTGTTTTATCTTGAATTGTGTTGTTCTAACTTTTCTATCTTATAAATAGATGCCTATTACCATCAACACTGTTGAGGAGTTCCAGGTTACCCGGAAATCAAGGAGACGCCGTAATTTTCGTCACGTCTACACATGACTAGTCAACTTCAAGTCAGGAGGTGGGGCCCATGATCGTCTCGTCGCATCTTCTCTGCTGCCGTAGACGTTTGAGATCATCAATCGTTAGCACTGATGTCATCCAGGCAAAGCCAGCAATGGCTAGAAGTTTTCGGCTGACCAATCAAGTACTTAATCGAATCTACGATTCGACAAACTACTCGGGGCCTACTCCTATCAGGATCGCTGGCCACGCACCTGAGAAAATACTAAGGTAACTGCATCTCGCAACTATCTTCGAGTCCTACGTCAAGTCTGCGACTCCACTACCGACTCGGGGGCTACTCCCATAGGAAGGATCGGTTGAGCATGCAAAAAAATGGTGTCCTTCGGACCTAAGCTGAAAACAACTTAACTAAAGTCTCTGCTCGAGTCTACGACTCGAAAAGACACTCGGGGGATACTCCCATAGGGAGTGCTGGCCGCACACCCTATGAAATCTTCGACTGTGATCCTTCAGATAAAAAATGACAAAATCTTTTTGGCAACTTTCCCCAAACCAACACTAAGTGAGAAGCAATCTCGTTGGCCACCCGAAACACCTCTGTGGTGATAAAATTTCGGATGTTGTGTCTGCGACGCAAAGATAAGCCCTACAGATATCATCTGATGGCCTCGTAACACACCTGACTGCGCTCTACCATTAAACTCCCGTGTCAATAGGCACGATGAAAATCCTGACGGACGCGTTGGGTACATCACTTGAAAATCATTGGGATTCGACTCATGTAAGTCCACAGCGGCTTGAGTCGAATCACACCAGCAATCATTCTGAATTCGAGTTCGGGGACTCGAGTTTGATGAAGATCGTGTTGTTTTGTCCTATGACAGTTAACTGGCCCTGATTTGTCAGGAGAGCCAGGCACACGCATCAACAATCCCTATGAACTAAAACATTTTATCTTTGAATTAACAGGATCAACTGCACCCGAAAGATTGAAGAGTCCTCACCCGAATATACGATTAGATTGAACACTCGGGGGCTAATGACATGGGTATACCCCACGGATACATCACATTGGTATACCTGGTCCAATCCAAGGAAGGCCCATGTCAAGACACACGGCCCATGAAGATTTCGGGTGGCCCAAGCCCATGACGTTTTTGACTCCTTCCAGGACAAGTCTAGATTAGATAAAATTTCAAAGGGTACAAACCCTAAATTGTAATTGACTCGACCTAAGCCCGGGACCTGCCTACCTATATAAAGGCCAGGAGGGTACAGCGAGAAGGATCTCTTCCACCATCGCATACACACCTCCATGCCAGATTGCATCTGCGCACCCCTGTAATCTTCGGTTTTGCCGTAATCAAGAGTAGACAAGCAGGAGTAGGGTTTTCCCTACGGGGGCCTGAACCTGGGTAATTCTCGTGTCTCGCGTTGCTTGTCTATTAACCGTTCCTCGACTTCCAGCATCCCTATCTTCTCCAAAACCCAATTCCATAACAATCGGCATTGACGAAATCAACCCTCGTCACCAAGGAAGGTTCGTGTCAAGACATGCGGCCCATGAAGACTTCGGGTGGCCCAAGACCATGACATTTTCGGCTCCTTGGAGGACAAGTCTAGAGTAGATAGAATTTCAAAGGGCACCAAACCTAATCTGTAACCAACTCGACCTAAGCCCGGGACCTGCCTATCTATATAAAGGCCAGGAGGGTATGGCGAGAAGGATCTCTCCAAAACCACAAACGCACCTCACGCCAGATTGCATCTATGCACCCCTGTAACTTTCGGTTCTACCGTAATCAAGAGTAGAAAAGCAGGAGTAGGGTTTTCCCTCCGTGGGCTTGAACCTGGGTAAATCTCGTGTCCCATGTTGCTTGTCTGTTAACCCTTCCGCGACTTCCAACATCCCCATCTTCTCCAAAACCCAAGTCCATAACAATGGGCATTGACGAAATCAACCCTCGTCAATTAGCGCCGTGTGTAGGAAACGGGGACACTGATCGTGCGGTCGTGACGGTTCCATCCGGAGCGATCTACAACTCATTGGAAACGGAGAGTCACCTCCTCTTCGGTGCCTTTGACTTCACCGCCCACTCGCCGGCCACCCTGAGGGATTTTGAGCAGCTGCAACTCAGATCTATGCGGCCCTCCCTCAGATGAAGGAACCTACGGTTCCGGATCTGAAAGCTGTGATAGTAGCAATCCAATCTTCGGGCGCTACATATGTGCCATCGTCATCAACGACGTAACGGACCTGTCGCCGGGTTCGAGTGCGTAGCAAACACCCAACCCCCCTCTCAACCCGCAAGGTGAGAACGGAGGAAACATGGGATATCCGCCTAACAGGCCCAACGAAGGCGACGCTCATGCCTACAACCAGATCAACCTCAATGAGGAAGGATGGCTGCAGGTACACGAGGCTGTGGCAGGCAACATAATCCTACCTATCAATGCTTCACGGGATCTACTTATGGCCTACCACCTCCTCCTCATCGACGAGCACAACCGGTAGGTGAAGCTGATGGAGGAGCTCGACAAGCGAAAGAAGGCAGTTGCAAAATCCAGCGCGCGGCGAGTTGCGCTCTCCGCCACTGGCGGCTCCAGTTCGCACGACAACAACGCCAACAAGTACCACTCCCACACGGAGCGCATGGATCCCGAGGCGCGACGTGAGGTCACCAGGGCCCTCAACACATCCTTCATGACGATGGACTCGCACGGCAACGTCATGCCGAAAATGCCGCAGGCTGCGATCATGGCAGCCACTACCTATCTCGTGTCTCATCCGCCTCCGGCGGGCGACCCAAAGAGCGCCATGCACAAGTCTGCGGTAGCAGGCCTAGGACTTGTTGGAGCCGCGCTCCACAATGATGCTCCTGTGGAGCCAAAGAAAAAGGTTGCGGTCAAGTTCACCTAGAGCCCTACACCCTCATCTGAGGAGGACGAGCACGACCTGCCCCGGCGCTGCAAGAGCCCATGGCGCCGCAGCAACAACTACGATGCTCGCAACAAGCTCACCTAGTGCAAGATCGACAAGGCATGCGCCAAATGCGCGTGCTCAACTGAGTCCGAAGAGGAGGACGACGGAGAGCTGTCCGGAGCCAGATGCTTCAGCAGATCCGTTCGGAGGACGCGGATGCTGAAAAATTTCAAGCTTCCTTCGGACAACCCAAAGTTCAACGGCACACAGGATCCAAAATCTTGGCTCGATGATCACCTGCCGTCAGTCAAGCTCCACGGCGGGAACAAAAACACCGCCTTACAATGCCTTCAGCTGCATCTGACAGTCGCGGCTAGGGTCTGGCTCAGCAGCCTATCTTTCGGCTCCATCCAAAGCTGGGAAGAGCTGGCGTACACCTTTATCCGCAACTTCAAGGGCACCAGCAACAGGCCAGCCTCAGTCGAGGAACTGAGGGCAAACATCAGCTTTTCGCATAGGAGATTGTGAATCTTTGTGCTTCCAAGATCGTCTTTGTGTTCTAGACGTGACGGAGATTCGTGATGTCATACTCAGAGAAGAACATGAAACACCATATTCTATACATCCAGGAAGTACTAAAATGTACATGGATCTGAAGGAACTATTCCGGTGGAACAACATGAAAAGGGACATTGCAAAATACGTGTCAGAATGCCATACTTGCCAAAGGGTAAAGGCTGAACATCAAAGTCTAGCAGGACCATTGCAACCTTTGGAAATTCTTGAATGAAAATGGGAGGAAATTGGTATGTACTTCATCACAGGCTTACCCATGACACCTAAACGGAAGGATATGATATGGATAATTGTTGATAGACTCACTAAAAGTGCGCATTTTATTTCGGTAAATCAAAAGGATAATGCCAAGAAGTTAGTGGAAGTTTACATCAAATAAATAGTAAGTAAGCATGGAGTTCCCAAGAAGATTGTAACTAATAGGGAATCAGTGTTTACTTCAGTGTTTTGGAAGCAATTACATGAAGCACTTGGTTCAAAGTTAGATTTTAGCACAGCTTATCATCTAGAGACAGGGGGTCAAACAGAAAGAACCAATCAAATATTGGAGGACATGTTAAGGGCTTGTGCATTAGATTTTGGAGGTTCGTGGGAAGATCATCTACCGTTGGCAGAATTTTCCTACAATAATAGCTATCAGAGTAGTCTAAAGTCAGCTCCATATCATGTTCTGTATGGGAGGAAATGTAGATCACCAATATGTTGGTATGAGCCTGGAAGCAGCAAGGAATTTGCGCCAGACTATATCAAGGAAAATCAAGATATCATTGATAAAATCAAGGATAGATTGAAAATAGCTCAAATCAGGCAGAAAATTTATGCTGATCAAAGTCGAAGATCATGGCATATTGAAGTGGGAGACATGGTATATCTGAAAGTAAGTCCAATGAAAGGAGTTAAAAGGTTCGGAGTTAAAGGAAAATTGAGTCCAAGATATATAGGGCCATTCAAAATACTGAGTCAGAACAGGACTATAGCTTATGCTTTAGAGTTACCCGCAAGATTGGCTCAATTTCATATTGTTTTCCCATGTGTCACAATTCCGGAAATGTCTTAAAGTTCCTGATGATGCAATCTCACATCAAGAGATATAATTACAAGCAGACTTGACCTATGTAGAGAAACCCTGTAAACTTTTGGAAGAAAACTAGAAAAGGTTGAGGAACAGGGCAATCAAATATTGCAAGGTACAGTGGGAACATCACCCCAAAAGGGAAGCCACTTGGGAGAAAGAAGAGGATTTAAGAAAAGCCTATCCAGAACAGTTCAGGTACACCTCAACAAACTTCGGGACGAAGTTTAATTTAAGGGGGGAAGTCTATAACATCCCAGCATTTAGGAACCCATGAAGGGTAGAATTAGGAATCTGTGCAATTGCATGCATTCATCCGTAAAAATGTGGGTAAATTTTTCGCCAAATAAAAACCTAAAGTGATCAATGTTTCTTTCACTCTTTAAGTTTAGGAATAGCCTTGGAGAATGATCGTTATAAACTTTGACATGATCTTTATGGATTAGTGTGTTTTGGGAAATGAAATTTGAATTCAAACTTGAGTGTTAGAATTATAATTTAAAAGGAATTAGAATTATGTTTGAGTAATATTATTTAATCAAGCAATAACATTTAGTAACTCAAACTTTAAATAAAATAACATAATGAAGAAAATGAATATTCATTCCATATCTCTATTCAATAAATAAGTTACAAAGTGTAATTTATAAAAGTAATCAAGGATCTTTACAATAGTAAATGATAAAAGGAAGAACATTTATATATTGAGTAATATTACAATATTTATTACAAAATAATAAAATAAAGATTACAAAAGAATAAAATAAATATTACAAGGGAATTATTCTATCAAAAATAAAACCTATTCTAAATCTTGAATCTTCAAGTCTTGTACCTGCAAAACAACGAATAAACAAAAAAAAGAAAAAAAAAGATTAAGATATTTTTACTCTCAGTAGTGACAGTGAGATGCACTGTTCAACTTTACATCACTGAGTAATCTTTAGGGGCAAGTTTCACCAATATGAAAGAACTAAATATTTCATAATTTTTAAGCCATAAGTCAAATAACTCCAATCAGCAAGAGGGGCAAGTTTCACTAGACAGGTAAATGTAACCATATAAAAAGTAGATCAATCTCTGAACATATCCACAAGGGTGCAGCAGGCACACAAGCAGCTTACACACCTAAATGCATGGTGTGTGCTGTCAACACATCTACAGCTGCCCACACAAGCAAAACTACTCAGCACAGCCGTGGTCAAGGACCCAGCACCATTTCTTTGCTCATACACACCAAGCACCAGCAGTGTACCACAGCCAAACCAGCCAAACCAAATCAAAACCACAACACACATCAGATCAACCTAGTACTCACCAAGATGGTGACATAAGGAGGGGGTGGATCAGGTGGATAGCAAGGTCAAGGCCAAGCTACCAGGAACCATAAGGTGGATAGCAAGATCAAGGACAAGTTCTAAGAGCTAGAAGTAGCAGGAGCAGCCTCAGGAGATTAACCAGATCAGGCCAGCAAAATAACCAACAAGATTAACCACCAACCACAACAACAACCCACTGTTGTGGTAAGTTATACAAAACCATCACATGATCTGTTTATCATATCAATATAAAAGATTCATGTGTTGTTCTATATCTAACTTCTCAATATTCATCCAAGTGGGATGAATCCATCCTAGAAGATTTTGAATGATAAAGTCATAGCCACAAGATAAGCATTCAAGTAAAACCAGGATCTCAGACCAACATCATTGATCCTAGATATAAAAGTCAAATCTTATACTCCAATATAATCAAGGTCAAGATTAAGAAATCTGCGCACACCTCTTAAAAGAGTAGCACCTCAGAATCCATAAATCCTATGGATCCATGCAAACCAGTAGCACACCATTTATTTTCCAAACTATTACTCAAGAATTAGCAGCTAGTGATACTACCAGAGATTTCTATCAGGGACAACAAACTAGGAAACTAGTTCCTATGCCTCAGACCAACATCATAGGCAGAAAGATTAAATAAGCTTTCATCTTATCTTTTCCAGATATCAATCACAAGCACTCTCAGAGCTAAGCTCAGTAATAGGACCTAATCACTTGTGTGCCATTCTATGATGGTATCACAAGGACAAGTTCTAATAAGCTAATCCCAATCTTTACTTAGCTTTCAAAAATAAAAAGGGACAAGACTATCATTTTCCTGGAATCAAATGCTAGGAATCAGCATCAAGCTCATCTATACAGAACATCACTAATATGTAATGATTAAATTCAGTCTGTATGTCATAATACAAGCCAAAAATTTCAGATGCAGTAAACAATCACTGACAGAACCACTGTCAGTACTAACATTTTGACAGTAGAAAGTTTCCAGATCAACAACATTCACAAGTAATGATACCACAGAAGCACTATCATCTGAACCATTTCAAATTACCACTGGAATCAGTCTGGTAAGCCAATAGCATCACCAAATCCAACTCTAAACAGTAATCCACATCAAACAACCATTCATCATGCTCAAGGATCATCACTACTAAATCCAGATCATCATATATAAAATCAATAGAGGGATGAACCCTAATCAGGATATGAACTCTAATCAGAACATGAACACTAGCCAGGGGTAGCCACTAGAAACACACATGACAGGGTGGCATAGCACAGAGGACACGAGAGGGAGAAAGAACAACTTACTGGAGGTTGTAGCTGTGAGCGAGAAGAGGAAGCAGAGGGTGTCGACGAGCATGGCAGCACAGGGAGCACCCCAAGAGGTGATGCAACCCACATCACGCCGAGGCGGCGACCACAGCCACACCTGAGAGCGAGCAACACCACCACAGCACCACGGGAGCAGCGGCGGCGGTAGCACCACCCCAAACCCTAGGGTTCGGGACAGAGCCGGTCTGGCGATAGGAGGGCCCCAGATCCAAATCGAGCTAGACTGGATGGATGAACAGGGTCAACAACCACACCATGCATCACGACGGCGGCCAGGGAGAACCACGGCGGTGTGAATCGCCGGTGATGGCATCGTCGACCACGGAGTCGAGAGAGAAGGAGAGAAGGGGGCGAGAGAGATGGATAGGGGGTGGGCTGAGAGGGCCAACCCTTCGGGGAGCCATTTTGATTCTGCCCAGTTGGGCCAAAACGGCCCAATAAGCCCAACACAACCAGCCCAACCAACCAAAGAAAGTTTTAATAATTCAGAAAAGATCAAATTGCCCCTGAAATTAAATAAATTCTAGAAAATAAAATAAAAATCCAAAAATTATAAATAAAATATTTTTGGATACACAATAATTTAATCTTTCTAAATAAATTAAGAAATAACATTTTGGGTATATAATTATTATCAAGAATTTTATGATATATATTCCTTATGGAATTTTTATAAAATTAAAGAAAGATGATAAAAATCACTTTTATTATATATCAATATTATAGTATTTTAGAAAAATACTGAATAAATAATTTATATCATTCTTGTATTTAAATGATAATTCTTAAAGGAATTATTAAATAAATAAAAATTCAATAAGCAAAATAAAATAAAATTACAATCATTAATTAATATTAATAATTAACATTTATAAATCCTTTAATACTTAAAGGAATTTTTGTAACTAAAATAATGGGTAGAACACACAAAAATAAATAATGCATTACATTACTATGCATAATCATTTTTGCTTCTTTAAATATTGTCCTTACCGGGCAATAATGATGTTTTGTAGACATAGAAGCTCAAGGTCCAGTGCTAGCATCCGACTTCACTACCTTGCAATCACAAGGCGAGTTCATCACTTGCTCATGTCTTTGAAGAGTCTTTATCAAAGTATTTGCAAGATTATGTGTTATCATCTATACTCCAAAGGAAGAAAATATTATTTTCTTAAATGAAGAAATCTTAGGTATCATCCTAAGTGATGATATAATGGAGCAATAGAACTTAGAGTTATAATTTCAACAATGATAATCAATTAGGGACTTAATAACCCATGACATCAGTGATTCTAGCGCCGTATATCACGCATTAACCATGAGATTTGGAATGGGACAAAGAAGTCCACTTTATCTTCTTCCTCTCGCATGTAGCCGGATGTGCGGGTCGTGGTTGTTATCACTCGTAGCGTGCATACTAATTGGTAATTCGTAGAGTATATGCAGTATATGGGTGGGAACCCTCAACGTCCCATGATAGTTCTGGCATCTAACGGTCTTTACAAACCATTGTCGTAATTCAATGTGTGGGCATGGTGTACACCAAGGAGGCATGCGAGGTCGCGAAGGGGGCAGTGATTGGCTTGGATCACCTACTGGGCCCCACATCATGGAATTGTGGACAAGAAAGTACGCCCGGTTGTGCAACAAGGAGCTGATCTCTCATGGGTAATGTAACGCACCTCTGCAGAGTGTAAGAATTGTAACTTGTTACTCCCTGTTCCGAGAAGGAGCTACGAACGCGGCAGGAAAGGAACTCCATGAAACTTCTGGTCAACCTGTGAAGGCTGATGGTCATAGATTTTCATATTAAAATCAATCTTTGAAGAAAGATTTACAAAAACTGCATAATACCAAGGACTTATAGTCTGAGGTGGTAGATAGAGCATCAAACTTCCCACCTTTCATATAATGAACTTGCTGGGTAACGATGTTACTCACCCTTTCCTTTGATCCCTTGCTTAGACTCTAAGGATCCCGAATATACGCCAATGTATGCAGCCGAATGCCAAGAAGACGTGTTCTACGAGGAGCCTGACCTTTCAGGAGGTGTTGAAGGAGTGGATTACAAAATCCGCTATGGTGTATATGGCAATGAGTCAAACTAAGTGCCCTAGTTAGTAGTCACCGACGGAGCCGAGCATCATGAACCATATAGAATAAGTTGCTGAGCTCAACTCTTTGTTGGAGTTGCTACTTTTAAATTCTGCTGAAACACTTTATATTTTGTGTAGCATCCCAATTGTCTAACAATTGCAATGCTACTAGCCTAGTATATATAATGGCTACTTCATATATATAATTGTTGCATCATAATTATATCATGCTCATGTCATCATGCCACCTTGCATTTGAGCATCATATAAAACCCTTTTTGTTTTGGTTCTTCTCTCATATGCATTGTAAATTGTATTTGCCTCTTGATATTGTATTTGGTTCTTGATATATTGTCTAATGCCCAAGTTGAGTTGGGGGCATATATTTTATTCAACTCCATCACCTTTCTCTGTCACCACCTTATAATTCCACCATCCAACTAAGTATGAGTTTTGCACTTTATTTGAGTTTACCTCTAGCTCATGTGGGTTGGGATGGATCCAATTCTATTTTTTTCCACATGCTCTCATCTTAGCATCATGTTGTTTTCACATTATGGATGTATGAGAGCCACATGGCCACCTTTGCATGCCTTGTGAGTGTAACCTTTCTTAGCTTCCATAGGGGTTGTTTTGGGTTATTCTCATGTTGGGATATTTTTGGGACTATTGAGCATCTAGTGGCACATACACACTAGCATGTCCCATTTTATTTCAAATATGGTCATCTCCAACTACTCCACATGGGGCATCCTTTAATTCTTTGCTTGGCTTTTATTCCACTTGTGGAAATGCATAAGAATAATGCCATGAGAATATTATTGTTTTCACAAGAATAACATGGTATTAATTAGTTTGCATGGGCCATGCAAGTACCACCACATTCTAGTCTTTTGGGTTTTTATTTGAATTTTTGAGTGAATCATCAATCCCCCTCTCCACCATCCTTTGGCATCTAAACTTGGTTTTGTTAAGCATCATGGTATGCTTATATTCCATGTGTAGATGTCTCTTTTCCTTCTTAACCAAAAATCTTTTCTCTCTTACCCCACCTCCAAAACCTCAACACCCCATGCTTTGTCACCACCTTTCCTATCTCTTGTTTTTGTGTAGATGGGGTTTTGTTTGTTTGAGTCATTTCAAATACAATTGAAAACCCTATCTACCCCTCTAACCCTAGCAGACCAAACCCTAAGCCATACCCCCTCTTTCTTATCCTCTATCTAAGTTCCTCTCTATCACCTACCCCATCATCACCATACCCCCCTCTCTCCTAAGACCCTAAACCGAGTCCCCTCTCTAGCTAAACCCTAGTCCCCCCCTCTCTCTCTCTCTCTTTTGTGTTCTCCTTACCACCACCTTGTGCTCATCTACAAAACCACCTCTCCACCCCTTTTTCTAACCTCTCTCTCTAGACCTAGCTAAACCCTAAACCTAACCCGAGCTACCCTCCCCCTCTCCCTCTCTTGGCTTCCTCCTCCCTCACCTAGCAGGCCCACCTGGCTACCCCCTCCCTGGTCCCACACCTCATCTACTCCCTCTCTCTCTACCCCAACCCCAAACAAACCTACCCGATGCCTTCCTCCTACCTTTTTACAAAAGTGTAACAAGCCCCATGTGCAAGCCCTGGCCCTCTCCTTAGCTACCCCTCCTCCACGTTGTGCCCAGATCTAGATCAACCAGAAGATCCCTCCCTCTGTCCTCCTTTCCCCAAGAAAAAAACCGCAGCCATGGCCTCCCCATGCCGAACCCAAACCCTAGACCATCTACCTCTGCGCCTCGTCGGCCCGAAGCTTCCCAAGGCGATCCAGGAGCACCAGGGGCGTCCCCTGCTTCCTATTTGACGCCTAGGCCGCGGGGAAGTACCAAGACCTCGCCGGAGCAGCCTAGCGCCGCCGATCACCGCCGCAGCCCGAGCCCAACGTCCCCGAGCCACGCCGTTGATCTGGTCCACCTCGAGCACGTTGTCTGCACCGTACGGTCGCTGGTGAGCCCCTCTCCCTCCCGGACATCTCCCTTTTCCTTCTAGCTCGCCGTAGCTCCGCCGCCTTCTGTCGAACGCTCTGCGCGCGCGCCGCGCGTCGCGCTCTGGCAGCAGCAGCTGCAGCAGCTTTTCCCGCCTCTGTTCTTCGTCGTGCCCCGCGCGCTGTAGTCCGCCTCCGTGCGCGCTTGCTATACGAAAAAGGTAGCCCGCTCCACCCTCTCCAACTTTCCTTTTTGCGGCTAGGCGAGTTTCGCCGCCGTTTGGTCGCCATCGTCGACCAAACTCCGGTCGTTCCCCTGTGCTTTGCAGATCGGCGCGCAGCAGACGGTCCGGCGGCGTCGTCGTTTTCGCAAGAAACCCCCTGACCTTTTTCCCGCCTCAACCCGCAGCCCCCACAGCCCACCTGTCAGCCTCGGTGTCCTTTTAGCAAAAGAACCCCCGGAAGATCCTGGCCACCATGGACCGATCCCTCCCCGCGTCCTGGGATCGCCCACGTGGCGTGCGCCTGCTGGACGCGCCAGCGAGTGGACCCGCCGTTCCCCGGTCCCGCCTGTCATACTCTGTGGCTGGCAGCAGCCGCGGTGAGGAAATCGTCTCCGCGCGCGTGTCGCCCAGTCAGCCGCTGGCCCCACTCGTCTGTGGCTGTGTCTAGCTCTGGGTTGAGTAAGAAAAGTTTATCCGTTTTCTGTTTTAATTCAAATCTTTTCAAATTAATTCAAATTCAAATTTTAAATCTGTTTTTAAATAACTTTTAAATTATAATTCCAAATAATGCAAATAATATATGTTTTCAAATCAGAAAAATGTGAGGAATTCAAATATGCCATTCAAATTATATTTTGGACACTTTATTTTCCAAGCTAATTAAAAATTGCAATAAAATGCCCTTTTACCTTAATTAATTAATAACTTTTGTTTTATAACTCCAAATTTAACAAATGATAGGTCTAAAATGATTAGCTCGACGAGACCTTTCTGTTTATACATTCCATGTTTTGATTTGAAGCATGCATCATATAAATATAAAGCATACAGCAACTAATATGAGGTTAAATTGTGGTCAAAACTCAATAAAATGCTTTATTATTGTATTCCACACCTCACCCATGCCATGCTACATTAATGCCATGCAAAATGTGCACCATTCATCATGGCATGATTGTTTGTTTGTCGCATTTAATTCATATGCTTGTGCATTTTATTTATGTTGTCCCTTGTTTGTTTGGTTCTTCTTCAAATAGACGCTGAGCAGGGGATATACCAAGAGAACCAGCAGCACTACCCAGATCCTTCTCTCGCTTCAACTGAGCTGCCAGGCAAGCACTACCACATGCTTGCATACATATAGTACCTATTGCCTCTTTCTTATTCTTGCATCATTGAGTCGCGGTTGCATTAAATTGAATCCCAAGTATTGCATAGCCTTTACTTTTAAACCCCACCGAAGCTTGTTCCTCCATCCCATGAGCCATTACTACAGGAGTTGTTTGAGCCATGCGAGTCGTAGAACAGCATGTGTAGGGTATGTGAGTGTCTGTTGGATAACGGGGTACCTAAACAACTTAACCTGAGTAGTAATGGGATAACTAATAAAAGTGGCACCGGTGAGCCATATTTGCTATTTTGTTTTTCAGGCTCACTTGTGTCCCGTAGGACCCCGAGTACTTGATTCCTGTTCCTTGAATATTCGCGCTATCCACATCCGGGAGGCTTATGAACCCCCCTGAGCCAGAGCTTGGTTCATTCTTATTTCTTGGGGCCACAAACTAGTTTGAGGTTTTATTTACTATCCTGTACTTATGCCATGCTTTACTGCTTTAATTTAAATTGTGCGATGTACTGCACCTGTACTGTTTAGGGCCGGGACACGTTTTCGCTGTATCGACAAGCCCAATCACACTTTCGGGTTCCCAGTCGTTTACAGCCGTCCACCCAAACCTTGAGTCCGTCTCGTAGCCGGCCAGCTTCGTTGCGGGTAGCTTAATGGGGTGGCCCCCTGAAATATTTCTGAATCCTGTGATCGCTTTGTCGTGACTGCCTCGTTGGGTTTTGATTTGGTTTTTCCGAGGTTGATCGAGTGTGTGTTGCTATTTGTGCACCCCTGCAGGGTAAAACTTTCTGAAAGCCGTGTCCGCGGTTATGGACGACTTGGAGCACAGTTTCTCGATCATAGACAAGTATAACTAAAGTACCGTCTTTAATCTGACTAAGGATCTGACTAGTAAATAGTGCAATACTCATGGAATGGATAATAAATCTGCCAACGGATGGGGGGTTGTTCATCCGCTTCCTCGTCGGTAAGTGAGGAGGAGGACGGATCTGTGGATATTACTGTTATAACTGTTGTTATTAATTCACGGACATCCGTCTATCTCTGGTTTGGCGGATGGTTAGCGAGTATCTATAGAATTGCTAGGGTTTACCTTTTGCTGCAATTGCGTCACCCCAGGTTGTGTCCCCTTTAGAGGCATAAAGACTTGCTGAGTACCCCTAGGGTCTCACACGATAAATTGTTTGATTCAGATGAACAGGTGAACTCGCAAGATGGATACTGGGTGGAGGAGACTGACGATGCGGGCAACGATCATTTGGTGTAGAGATTCCGGGAACGGGGATCCGTGAGATCTGTGGGCGGGATCTGCTTACTTATGGGGCATCTTATGCCGATTTGCTTCTTATTTGTACCCAGATTTTGTCTTCCGCTTCCGCCTGATACTCTGTTGATTGATGTATGAGGAGATATCCTAAACTATTATATCTATCTAGGATATTTGGATCTTGCCGTATGGCGTTGCAATATTTCCTTTCTTTTTAGATGGAATGACTCTGAGAACCATTGTATGGTGGCTTGCATACATACTCATTTGTGTATGTAGTTGATCCCTTCGCCTGCCGATTACGCCGCCCGTTCTTGTCCTGATGTTTGGAAATGGTTGGGACGGCCGAAAGGTCTACCTGTGAGTGGCATTTGGGCCCCACCGTACTATTTCAACCATTTCTGTTGTAGCATCCCAATTGTCTAACAATTGCAATGCTACTAGCCTAGTCTATATAGATGCTACCTTCATATATATAATTGTTGCATCATCATTATATCATGCTCATGTCATCATGCCACCTTGCATTTGAGCATCATATAAAACCCTTTTTCATTTGGTTCTTATCTCATCTGCATTGTTAATTGTATTTGCCTCTTGATATTGTATTTGGTTCTTGATATATTGTGTAATGCCCAAGTTGAGTTGGGGGCATATCTCTTATTAACTCCACCACCTTTTCTTTCACCACCTTATAATTCCACCATCCAACTAAATATGAGCTTGGCACTTATTGGTTTTACCTCTAGCTCATGTGGGTTGGGATGGATCCAATTCTTTTTCCACATGGTCTCATCTTGGCATCATTTTGTTTTCACATTATTGATATATGAGAGCCACATGGCCACCTTTGCATGCCTTGTGGGTGGAACCCTATTCTAGCTCCCTTATGTGTTGTTTTGGGGTTATCATCATGTTGGGATATTTTGTGGGCTTATGAACTACCTAGTGGCATATACACACTAGCAAGTCCCATTGTATTTCAAAAATGGTCATCTCCATCTACTCCACATGGGGCATCCTTATAATTCTTTTTGCTTGGCTTTTATTCCAATTTTGGGAATGCATAATAATAATGCCATGTGATAATATTGTTTTCACCAGAACCAACATGGCAATAAATATTTTGCATGGGCCATGCAAGTGCCACCTTTTTCTAGTATTTGGGTTTTATTTGAATCTTGAGAGGATCATCTCTATCTCTATCCCTTCTTTGGCTTGATCTATTTTGATCTTGCTTAAACCCTATCACCACATCCCTCTCTTTTTCTTGCCTTGATCTTGTTGGAGCTTGTCATGTTCTAGCTTGGTCTTGTCAAAAGAAAGCCACTCCATCTATCCCTCCCTAAAACCCTAAACCATGCCACTCATATCACCTACCCCATCATCACCATCCCCCCTCTCTCTTTCTCTCTTCTGTGTTCTCCTTACCACCACCTTGTGCTCATCTACAAAACCACCTCTCCACCCCTTTTTCTAACCTCTCTCTCTAAACCTAGCTACACCCTAAATCTAACCCATGATCTACCCAAGCCCCTCTCTAACCCTAGACCGAGCCCATGCTATCTACCCCTCCCCTCTCGGTGGACCTCTCTTCTCCTCCCCCTCACCTTGGCCCACCAGCACCACCACGTCACCCCCTCATCTGCCCCTCTCCTTTCTTTGGCTGCAAGACAAAGAGAAAAGAGGGAGAAACCTACCACCACCCGAGCCCCCTCTTGCTTTTGCAAAAAGGTGGAAACCCCCATGTGCTCTCCCCTCCTCCCTCAGCTACCCTCACCTCACCTCACCCAGATCACCTCTAGGAGGCGCCCAAGCCCCCTCCCCTTCTCCTTCTTCCTCGCAAGCAACCATGGCCTCCCCATGCCGAACCCCAAACCCTAGACCACCTACCTCTGCGCCACGCCGGCCCGAAGCTTCCCAAGGCGATCAAGGAGCTCGAGGGGCTTCGTCTACTTCACCTACATCGACCTGCACCGGCCACCCCTCGCCGGAGTCCTCGGGAGCGCCCTGGACACGCCGCGGCCACCGGACAGACGCTCGCGGGACCTCTGCCTCTGCTTCGATCTGTTCCCCTCCAGCTCCAGCGACCACGCCAGCGAGCTCCTGGTGAGCCCCTCAACCCCCTAGACACGCCCGTCCTCCTCCTAGCGGCCCAGATGCGCCGGACGCTCCGTCGAGCAGCCTCCGAGCACCGCCGCGCGCCGCGCGTTGGCAGACAGCAGCGCTGCAGCAGCTTGTCCGCCTCTGTTCGTCGCCGAGCCCCACGTGCTGTAGACCTCCTCCGGCGATGCCACCTGAATGAAAGTTGTAGGCCGGACATTCCCCTCCAACTTTTGTTTTGGCATCATCGTCTTGTTCGCGCTAGAATCGTCGCCATCGTCGCCGGAGAACCGCCAGATCCACGCCGTCAGAGCCGTGCCCGTCAGCGCGCTGCAGCAGCCGATGACCATCTTGCGCGTAGCCCCCTCCCCATTTTCCCGCCTAAACCCGCAGCCCCGCGGCCCCACTTGCCAACCTCGGTGGTTGCTTTGCAAGAAGACCCCCGGAAAACCCCACCACCACGGACAGACCCCTCCCCGCGCGCCTGGATCACCCACGTGTCCAGCACGCGTTGGCCGCCCGCGCGCAGTGGCCCTGCAGCCCTGGGACCCACCCGTCAGTCGTAGAGGCTAGGATAGCTCGCGGTGGTAAAAGTTTTCTGCGCGTGTGTTGGTCCCAGTCAGCACTGGCCCCACCCGTCAGTGGCTGGGGTTAGCTGTTCCTGAGTACAAAAAGTTTTTCCAGTAATCTGTTTTAATTCAAATCTTTTTCAAATTTAATTCAATTCAAATTTAAATCTGTTTTTAAATAACTTTTAAAATACAAATCCAAATAATACAAATAATATATGTTTTCAAATAAGAAAAATATGAGGAATTCAAATATGCCATTCAAAATATATTTCGGACACTTTAATTTCCAAGTTAATTAAAATTACATTAAAATGCCCTTTTTCCTTAATTAATTAATAACTTTTGTTTTATAAATCCAAATTTAACAAATGATATGTCTAAAATGATTAGCTCGATGAGACCTTTCTGTTTATCCATTCCATGGTTTGATTTGAAGCATGCATCATACAAATATAAAGAGTACAGCAACTAATATGAGAATAAAATGGGGCCAAAACTCAATAAAATGCTTTATTATTGTTTGCCACACCTCACCCATGCCATGCTACTTTATTGCCATGTAAATTGTGCATCATTCATCATGGCATGATTGTTTGCTTGATGCATTTTATTCATATGATGGTGCACTTTATTTATGTTGGCCCTTGTTTGTTTGGTTCTTCTTCGAATAGACGCTGAGCAGGGGATATACCAAGAGAACCAGGAACACTACCCAGATCCGTCTCTCGCTTCAACTGAGCTGCCAGGCAAGCACTACCACATGCTTGCATACATATAATACCTATCGCCTCTATCTTATTCTTGCATCATTGAGTCGCGATTGCATTAAATTGAATCCCAAGTATTGCATAGCCTTTACTTTTCAACCCCACCGAAGCTTGTTCCTCCATCCCATGAGCCATTACTACAGGAGTTGTTTGAGCCATGCGAGTCGTAGAACAGCATGTGTAGGGTATGTGAGTGTCTGTTGGATAACGAGGTACCTAAACAACTTAACCTAAGTAGTAATGGTATAACTAATGAAAGTGGCACCGGTGAGCCATATTTGTTATTTGGTTTTTCAGGCTCACTTGTGTCCCGTAGGACCCCGAGTACTTGATTCCTGTTCCAAGATTATTCGCGCTATCCACATCCGGGAGGCCTATGGACCCCCCTGAGCCAGAGCTTGATTCATTCTTATTTCTTGGGGCCACAAACTAGTTTGAGGATTTATTTACTATCTTGTACTTATGCCATGCTTTACTGCTTTAATTTAAGATTGTGCGAGGTAATGCACACTGTACTGTTTAGGTCCGTGACCCGTTTTCGCTGTATCGACAAGCCCAGTCACACTTTCCGGTTCCTAGTCGTTTACAGCCGGCTCCACAAACCTTGAGGCCGTCTCGGAGTCAGCTAACTTCGTTGCGGGTAGATCAATGGGGTGGCCCCCTGAAATATTTCTGAATCCTGTAATTGCTTTGTCGTGACTGCCTCGTTGGGTTTTGATTTGGTTTTTCCGAGGCATATCGAGTGTGTGTTTCTATTTGTGCACCCCTGCAGGGTAAAACTTTCTGAAAGCCTTGTCCGCGGTTATGGACGACTTGGAGCACAGTTTCTCGATCATAGACAAGCATAACTAAAGTACCGCTTTTAATTTGACTAGACTAGGTACCTGACTAGTATATAGTGCAACACTCATGGAATGGATAATAAAACTGCCAACGGATGTGGGGGGGGTTGTTCGTCCGCTTCCTCGTCGGTAAGCGAGGAGGAGGATGAATCTGTTAAGATTACCGTTTAACTGCTATAACTGTTGTTCTTAATTCACGGACATCCGTCTATCTCTGGTTAGGCGGATGGTTAGCGAGTATCTATAGAATTGCTAGGGTTTATCTTTTGCTGCAATTGCGTCACCCCAGGTTGTGTCCCCTTTAGAGGCATAAAGACTTGCTGAGTACCCCTAGGGTCTCACACGATAAGTTATTGGTTCAGATGAGCAGGTACACTCGCAAGATGGATACTGGGTGGAAGAGACGGACGATGTGGGCAACGATCATTCGGTGTAGAGATTCCGGGAACGGGGATCCGTGAGATCAGTGGGCGGGATCTGCTTATTTATGGGGCATCTTATGCCGATTTGCTTCTTATCCGTACTCGGATTTTGTCTTCCGCTTCCGCTTGATACTCTGTTGATTGATGTATGAGGAGATATCCTAAACTATTATATCTATCTAGGATATTTGGATCTTGCCGGATGGAGTTGCTATATTTCCTTTCTTTTTAGATGGAGTGGCTCTGATGTACTGTTGTATGGTGGCTTGCATACATACTCATTTGTGTATGTAGTTGATCCCTTCGCCTGCCGATTACGCCGCCTGTTCTTGTCCCGATGTTTGGAAATGGTTGGGACGGCCGAAAGGTCTACCTGTGAGTGGCATTTGGGCCCCACCGTACTATTTCAACCATATCTGAACATCCAGGCTGGTACTAGGAGCGTAATTCACCAAGGTAGTTACAATTGGTATCAGAGCCATCCCGCCCTTCAGGGTCTCAGCCAAATGGTCGTTGTCTATCTAGCAAATATTTTTGGTAGTTATGTATATTAGAGAAAAACAAAACGCGAGAGTAGGACTGCTTCCACTTTTCTTCTTACCCAACCACCCACCCTTTTCTGGTAAGGAAGTGTAACGTTTTCAATCCTCTTCTAAAAATTCAAACTAGGATTCACGTGTTCTGGGTGTCCGTAGTACCATAGAAAGTGTGTGTGTGTGTGTGTAATTCTTTGTCTATCTGTTGCATCCAAGTTGTTATCTCAATCTGCCTTTGGTTATCAACCGTTGGTACATTCCATACTGACAGGCTTTTGAAAACCGGCGCGATCTATCTGACTCCTTGTTAACCGGTGCCATCTTCTTAAGGGTGTCCTTCCTTCTAGGAACTCCTCAATCTGGAAAATCATCAGTTGCTAATCTCTATCTGCTAAGTGATTTTGCGCATCTATTGGTATTGTAATGCCGAAAAATGAGGAAAATTTTTCTTTCATACATCTGTGTTTCCACACTCCTTTTCAGTCGTGTGTGAAACATTATCTATCTTCCTTTTATCAGCATGTCCATGCTAACTCATTCTTTTGTCACCGGCGCTTAATCCTGGAGTTTCTTTTCATCTCCTTTTCTCTTGGGATAATTACATAACATGTGTCGATCCGATGCTGGTGATTGTAATTTGGCTCTCGGCATAGATATATTCCACTCATGATAAGTGTCGATTGGAATATGGAAAAATGCTATCAACCCTCACCATCTGGAGGATAAGGTTATCTCCTGTGATTTTGAGTACACCGTGATCATATCTCTGCATATTCAAGCATCTTTGGCAATCCGGAGTTTCTCAAAGCACTACGGTGGTCTATCATCTGTTTATCATGCTTCACATCTTTTGGAACCCCATATCTGCACAATTCTCCTGGATACGAGGGAATTGCATCTTTTCGCTTCTGATAGCTTTGCTTAAGGTATGATCTATCATCTTTTCTTTATCCAAGATCTCTTTATCTTTGTAACCGGTGATCCAAGCGACAATGTGAACCAGGTGACATCTCTTTCTCTTCCGAAGGACTAGATAATCTATTCTTCCAGTGCATCTTCTTCAACTTTGGAATCAGCAAGTTCATTGGTAATTCCATCCTCCATCTTCAACCAATCCGGAGTTGTTCCCTGTTGGCAAGTTATCATCATCGTACCGCCGAAGTTTCCTCAAGACTGCTAAATCTCTCTCAATCATTTCAAGAAGAACATGGAGTTTTCCCACCTCAGTCTCATCAAGTTATCTTTTGAAACCCTCTCGCTCTATCATCTATGCTCAATCCACCGGAGGCCATGAAGATTTTTCAGATCTCTTGTTTTCCTTCTGTTCAAGTGGGTGCTATCTTGTCTGTAGCTGTTGAATCTGGCAATTGTTCTCCGTAATCTTCCTTCATATCTTTCCGGTGGCTGGGTATTTCAGATATGACGACAACATCATCACCCTTATCTATCTTGGATCCGGTGAATCGTTGCATCTATCCTTGTTTTCTAACGGAGTTCTATGAGCTCTTCTTATCAATACCTTCAGTCTGTTTCGGTAGTTGGGTTGCATGGTTTTCTTATTCATGTACGGAGTAATGCTTTGAGTGCGGGATGGAGTAGCTACCATACCACTACTCTTATCATTCGCTCTTGTACATTGAATTGGTGAACTAATGTGATTTCACTCATTCCACGGAAGTTAGAAGTGGTCTTTATCCTTCGATACTTTTACTTCCGTCTTTGTTTTTCCGGAGTGCTCTCTTGAAGGAAGTAATCAAAAATCTCTTATTGGTGATCTCGTCTTTTCCTACACGGAGCAAAATCTACAATTATCTGGTGGAAACAAACGCAAACTCTTTTATGTCCTCGTCTTTCTACCGGTGCTCGACATCCCCAATCAAGATGAAAGGAAACTATCTCTCTCTTTGTTTCATCAATTCTTTTCTGTGGTAAAGCCAATTATGGTTGATACCATCAGTTGCAAATCTATTGCGTTAGCCTCAAGGTTAAACAAAGCAATAAGTATCTCTACAATAAACTCCAGATCCTCTATATTCTTTGTTTCTCGGGATTCCACCATGATCTAGCTTCACATCCGTCTCTAGAAGTTATATCCACGCACCTCAATTGCGTGATCTTTTGGGTCTTACCGGCGCAACAAGAATCTAATCCGACGAAGTCTAACTAAATCTTTCTGTTCATATCAAGGGACTCTATTGTTTGAAGGCAATAGTGTTTCCGAACTTCTTTTCCTCTAATCGGAGAGAAGATACGACGCTATTGTCATAGTGGTTCAAACCTCTCCAACCTAGTCTTCCGGCGACACAAAGATTCATCCTCTCTAGTAGCATTAAATCCTTAATCTTAACGGCGTATCTTCCTTTATCTATGATACATCATCTTGTCCTTTCTTTCACAAGTGGTTCTAGTCTTTTATCATGTTTCTTGAGAAAACCGGAGCTATGTCCATCCTATCCTTCTTGTCTCACGACAATCCTTCAGCTCTTCAGACCATTGTTTCTCAAGCAAAACGCAAGACTCGCAACAAGTCTAGCAAGTTTTGCAAGGTGTAGGGGTCGCACCATTCCGTTCTTCATCATCTTTGGAACGTGAGGGTCACCTTCGTTCGAACACCCGCCTCTCCTTGCGTTGTTTTCTTTTTCCTAGGAATCTCGGGGCGAGATTCTTGTTTAGTGGAGGAGAGTTGTAGCATCCCAATTGTCTAACAATTGCAATGCTACTAGCCTAGTCTATATAGATGCTACCTTCATATATATAATTGTTGCATCATCATTATATCATGCTCATGTCATCATGCCACCTTGCATTTGAGCATCATATAAAACCCTTTTTCATTTGGTTCTTATCTCATCTGCATTGTTAATTGTATTTGCCTCTTGATATTGTATTTGGTTCTTGATATATTGTGTAATGCCCAAGTTGAGTTGGGGGCATATCTCTTATTAACTCCACCACCTTTTCTTTCACCACCTTATAATTCCACCATCCAACTAAATATGAGCTTGGCACTTATTGGTTTTACCTCTAGCTCATGTGGGTTGGGATGGATCCAATTCTTTTTCCACATGGTCTCATCTTGGCATCATTTTGTTTTCACATTATTGATATATGAGAGCCACATGGCCACCTTTGCATGCCTTGTGGGTGGAACCCTATTCTAGCTCCCTTATGTGTTGTTTTGGGGTTATCATCATGTTGGGATATTTTGTGGGCTTATGAACTACCTAGTGGCATATACACACTAGCAAGTCCCATTGTATTTCAAAAATGGTCATCTCCATCTACTCCACATGGGGCATCCTTATAATTCTTTTTGCTTGGCTTTTATTCCAATTTTGGGAATGCATAATAATAATGCCATGTGATAATATTGTTTTCACCAGAACCAACATGGCAATAAATATTTTGCATGGGCCATGCAAGTGCCACCTTTTTCTAGTATTTGGGTTTTATTTGAATCTTGAGAGGATCATCTCTATCTCTATCCCTTCTTTGGCTTGATCTATTTTGATCTTGCTTAAACCCTATCACCACATCCCTCTCTTTTTCTTGCCTTGATCTTGTTGGAGCTTGTCATGTTCTAGCTTGGTCTTGTCAAAAGAAAGCCACTCCATCTATCCCTCCCTAAAACCCTAAACCATGCCACTCATATCACCTACCCCATCATCACCATCCCCCCTCTCTCTTTATCTCTTCTGTGTTCTCCTTACCACCACCTTGTGCTCATCTACAAAACCACCTCTCCACCCCTTTTTCTAACCTCTCTCTCTAAACCTAGCTACACCCTAAATCTAACCCATGATCTAGCCGAGCCCCTCTCTAACCCTAGACCGAGCCCATGCTATCTACCCCTCCCCTCTCGGTGGACCTCTCTTCTCCTCCCCCTCACCTTGGCCCACCAGCACCACCACGTCACCCCCTCATCTGCCCCTCTCCTTTCTTTGGCTGCAAGACAAAGAGAAAAGAGGGAGAAACCTACCACCACCCGAGCCCCCTCTTGCTTTTGCAAAAAGGTGGAAACCCCCATGTTCTCTCCCCTCCTCCCTCAGCTACCCTCACCTCACCTCACCCAGATCACCTCTAGGAGGCGCCCAAGCCCCCTCCCCTTCTCCTTCTTCCTCGCAAGCAACCATGGCCTCCCCATGCCGAACCCCAAACCCTAGACCACCTACCTCTGCGCCACGCCGGCCCGAAGCTTCCCAAGGCGATCAAGGAGCTCGAGGGGCTTCGTCTACTTCACCTACATCGACCTGCACCGGCCACCCCTCGCCGGAGTCCTCGGGAGCGCCCTGGACACGCCGTGGCCACCGGAGCAGACGCTCGCGGGACCTGTGCCTCTGCTTCGATCTGTTCCCCTCCAGCTCCAGCGACCACGCCAGCGAGCTCCTGGTGAGCCCCTCAACCCCCTAGACACGCCCGTCCTCCTCCTAGCGGCCCAGATGCGCCGGACGCTCCGTCGAGCAGCCTCCGAGCACTGCCGCGCGCCGCGCGTTGGCAGACAGCAGCGCTGCAGCAGCTTGTCCGCCTCTGTTCGTCGCCGAGCCCCGCGCGCTGTAGACCTCCTCTGGCGATGCCACCTGAATGAAAGTTGTAGGCCGGACATTCCCCTCCAACTTTTGTTTTGGCATCATCGTCTTGTTCGCCCTAGAATCATCGCCATCGTCGCTGGAGAACCGCCAGATCCACGCCGTCAGAGTTGTGCCCGTCAGCGCGCTGCAGCAGCCAATGACCATCTTGCGCGTAGCCCCCTCCCCTTTTTCCTGCCTAAACCCGCAGCCCCGCGGCCCCACTTGCCAGCCTCGGTGGTTGCTTTGCAAGAAGACCCCCGGAAAAACCCCACCACCACGGACAGACCCCTCCCCGCGCGCCTGGATCGCCCACGTGTCCAGCACGCATTGGCCGCGCGCGCGCAGTGGCCCCGCAGCCCTGGGACCCACCCGTCAGTCGTAGAGGTTAGGATAGCTCGCGGTGGTAAAAGTTTTCTGCGCGTGTGTTGGTCCCAGTCAGCACTGGCCCCACCCGTCAGTGGCTGGGGTTAGCTGTTCCTGAGTACAAAAAGTTTTTCCAGTAATCTGTTTTAATTCAAATCTTTTTCAAATTTAATTCAATTCAAATTTAAATCTGTTTTTAAATAACTTTTAAAATAGAAATCCAAATAATACAAATAATATATGTTTTCAAATCAGAAAAATATAAGGAATTCAAATATGCCATTCAAAATATATTTCGGACACTTTAATTTCCAAGTTAATTAAAATTACATTAAAATGCCCTTTTTCCTTAATTAATTAATAACTTTTGTTTTATAAATCCAAATTTAACAAATGATATGTCTAAAATGATTAGCTCGACGAGACCTTTCTGTTTATCCATTCCATGGTTTGATTTGAAGCATGCATCATACAAATATGAAGAGTACAGCAACTAATATGAGAATAAAATGGGGCCAAAACTCAATAAAATGCTTTATTATTGTTTGCCACACCTCACCCATGCCATGCTACTTTATTGCCATGCAAATTGTGCATCATTCATCATGGCATGATTGTTTGCTTGATGCATTTTATTCATATGCTGGTGCACTTTATTTATGTTGGCCCTTGTTTGTTTGGTTCTTCTTCGAATAGACGCTGAGCAGGGGATATACCAAGAGAACCAGGAACACTACCCAGATCCGTCTCTCGCTTCAACTGAGCTGCCAGGCAAGCACTACCACATGCTTGCATACATATAATACCTATCGCCTCTATCTTATTCTTGCATCATTGAGTCGCGATTGCATTAAATTGAATCCCAAGTATTGCATAGCCTTTACTTTTCAACCCCACCGAAGCTTGTTCCTCCATCCCATGAGCCATTACTACAGGAGTTGTTTGAGCCATGCGTGTCGTAGAACAGCATGTGTAGGGTATGTGAGTGTCTGTTGGATAACGAGGTACCTAAACAACTTAACCTGAGTAGTAATGGGATAACTAATGAAAGTGGCACCGGTGAGCCATATTTGTTATTTGGTTTTTCAGGCTCACTTGTGTCCCGTAGGACCCCGAGTACTTGATTCCTGTTCCAAGATTATTCGCGCTATCCACATCCGGGAGGCCTATGGACCCCCCTAAGCCAGATCTTGATTCATTCTTATTTCTTGGGGCCACAAACTAGTTTGAGGATTTATTTACTATCATGTACTTATGCCATGCTTTACTGCTTTAATTTAAGATTGTGTGAGGTAATGCACACTGTACTGTTTAGGTCCGTGACCCGTTTTCGCTGTATCGACAAGCCCAGTCACACTTTCGGGTTCCCAATCGTTTACAGCCGGCTCCACAAACCTTGAGGCCGTCTCGGAGTCAGCTAACTTCGTTGCGGGTAGCTCAATGGGGTGGCCCCCTGAAATATTTCTGAATCCTGTAATTGCTTTGTCGTGACTGCCTCGTTGGGTTTTGATTTGGTTTTTCCGAGGCATATCGAGTGTGTGTTTCTATTTGTGCACCCCTGCAGGGTAAATCTTTCTGAAAGCCGTGTCCGCGGTTATGGACGACTTGGAGCACAGTTTCTCGATCATAGACAAGCATAACTAAAGTACCGCTTTTAATTTGACTAGACTAGGTACCTGACTAGTAAATAGTGCAACACTCATGGAATGGATAATAAAACTGCCAACGGATGTGGGGGGGGGGGTTGTTCGTCCGCTTCCTCATCGGTAAGCGAGGAGGAGGATGGATCTGTTAAGATTACCGTTTAACTGCTATAACTGTTGTTCTTAATTCACGGACATCCGTCTATCTCTGGTTAGGCGGATGGTTAGCGAGTATCTATAGAATTGCTAGGGTTTATCTTTTGCTGCAATTGCGTCACCCCAGGTTGTGTCCCCTTTAGAGGCATAAAGACTTGCTGAGTACCCCTAGGGTCTCACACGATAAATTATTGGTTCAGATGAACAGGTACACTCGCAAGATGGATACTGGGTGGAAGAGACGGACGATGTGGGCAACGATCATTCGGTGTAGAGATTCCGGGAACGGGGATCCGTGAGATCTGTGGGCGGGATCTGCTTATTTATGGGGCATCTTATGCCGATTTGCTTCTTATCCGTACTCGGATTTTTTCTTCCGCTTCCGCTTGATACTCTGTTGATTGATGTATGAGGAGATATCCTAAACTATTATATCTATCTAGGATATTTGGATCTTGCCGGATGGCGTTGCTATATTTCCTTTCTTTTTAGATGGAGTGGCTCTGATGTACTGTTGTATGGTGGCTTGCATACATACTCATTTGTGTATGTAGTTGATCCCTTCGCCTGCCGATTACGCCGCCCGTTCTTGTCCCGATGTTTGGAAATGGTTGGGACGGCCGAAAGGTCTACCTGTGAGTGGCATTTGGGCCCCACCGTACTATTTCAACCATTTCTGAACATCCAGGCTGGTACTAGGAGTGTAATTCACCGAGGTAGTTACATCTGTTCATCCAGGCTTGTAACTAGGAGCGTAATTCACCGAGGTAGTTACAATTGGTATCAGAGCCATCCCGCCCTTCAGGGTCTCAGCCAAATGGTCGTTGTCAGTCTAGCAAATATTTTTGGTAGCTATGTATACTAGGGAAAAACAAAACGCGAGAGTAGGACTGCTTCCACTTTTCTTCTGACCCACCCACCCACCCTTTTCTGGTAAGGAAGTGTAACGTTTTCAATCCTCTTCTTAAAATTCAAACTAGGATTCACGTGTTCTAGGTTTCCGTAGTACCATAGAAAGTGTGTGTGTGTGTAATTCCTTGTCTATCTGTTGCATCCAACGTGTTATCTTTATCTGCCGTTTGGTTATCAACTGCTGGTACATTCCATACCAACAGGCTTTTGAAAACCGGTGCGATCTATCTGACTCCTTGTTAACCGGTGCCATCTTCTTAAGGGTGTCCTTCCTTCTAGCAACTCCATATTCTGTGTAATCATCAGTTGCTAATATCTACCTGGTAAGTGATTTTTGCGCATCTATTGGTATTTTAATGCCGAAAAATGCGGAAAAATTTTCTTTGATACATCTGTGTTTCCACACTCCTTTCCAGTCGTGTGTGAAACATTATCTATCTCCCTTTTATCAGCATGTCCAGGCTAACTCATTCTTTTGTCACCGGCGCTTAATCCTAGAGTTTCTTTTCATCTCCAATCCTCTTGGGCTAATTACATAACATGTGTCGATCCGATGCTGGTGATTGTAATTTGGTTCTCGGCATAGCTATATGACACTTATCATGAGTGGAATATGGAAGATGCTATCAACTCTATCCTCCAAAATGGTGACGGTTATCTCCTGTGATTTTGAGTACACCGTGATCATATCTATACATATTCAAGCATCTTTGGCAATCCGGAGTTTCCCAAAGCACTACGGCGGTCTATCATCTGTCCATCATGCTGCACATCTTTTTGAACTCCATATCTACAAAATTCTCTTTGATACGAGGGAATTGCATCTTGTCGTCTCTGATAGCTTTGCTTAAGGTATGATCTATCATCTTTTCTTTATCCAAGATCTCTTTATCTTTGTAACTGGTGATCCGATCGGCAATGTGAACCAGGCGACATCTCTTTTTCTTCCGAAGGACCAGATAATCTATTCTGCCAGTGCATCTTCTTCAACACGAACCCGTGCTCTTAATATTGATCTTTCAAAGAGCGTTGAGCTCAGGAAGTGTTTCGAGCATTTGTTCCTTTCTCTCGCCTCTTGAACTTGGTATTCTGGGAATATCTTGTTAATCCATGGTGGTATATGTTGATAATATGCTTGCCTATTCCATATCAATGGAAGAACATGGAAGATCATCTGTGTCTCTTTCTCTCAAGCTTCGTGAGCACTGCCTGTGTGCAAAGTCTCAAAGTGGAAATCCTGACTTTTTAAATTCACCTATCTCGGCCACGTCCTTCTGCTAAATAGATCGCTTCAATTCTGGAATCAGCAAGTTCATTTGTTAAATCCATCTTCCATCTTCAATCAACCCGGAGTTTTCCTTGTTGGCAAGTTATCATCGTCGTTCCGCTGAAGTTTTCCTCAAGACTGCTAAATCTTTCTCAATCATTTCAAGAAGAACATGGAGTTCTTTCACCTCAGTCTCGTCAAGTAATCTCTTGAAACCCTCTCGCTCTATCGTCTATGCTCAATCCACCAGAGGCCATGAAGACCTTCCAGATCTTGTATTCCTTCTGTGCAAGTGGTGCTATCTTTTTTTTTCCTTGTCTGTGGAATCTTGCAGTTGTCTCCCTGATCTTCCTTCATATCTTTCCGGTGGCTGGTTACTTATGATACGATGACAACATCATCACCCTTATCTATCTTGAATCTGGCGAATCGTTTGCATCTATCCTTGTTTTCTAACGGAGTTCCATGAGTTATCCTTGTCAATACCTTCAGTCTGTTTCGGTAGTTGGGTTGCATGGTTTTCTTATTCATGTGCGGAGTAATGCTTTGAGTGCGGGATGGAGTAGCTACCATACCACTACTCTTATCATTCGCTCTTGTACATTGAATTGGTAAATTAATGTGATTTCACTCATTCCACGGAAGTTAGAAGTGGCCTTTATCCCTTGATACTTTTACTTCCGTCCTTGTTTTCCGGAGTGCTCTCTCGAAGAAAGTAATCAATAATCTCTTGTTGGTGATCTCGTCTTTTCCTACACGGAGCAAAATCTACAATTATCTGGTGGGAACAAACGCAAACTCCTTTCGTACCTCGTCTTTCTACCGGTGCTTGACATCCCCAAACAAGATGAAAGGAAACTATCTCGCTCTTTGTTTCATCAATTCTTTTTCGGTGGTAAAGCCAATTATGGTTGAGGCCATCAGCCGCAAATCTATTGCATTAGCCTCAAGGCTAAAGAAAGCAATAAGTATCTCTACAATAACTCCAGATCCTCCATATTCTTTGCTTCTCGGGATTCCACCATGATCTGTCTTCACATCCGTCTCTGGAAGTTATATCCGCGCACCTCAATTGCGTGATCCTGGGGTTATCTTTTGCGTGATCTAATCCGACGATGTCTAGCTAAATCTTTCTGTTGATATCAAGGGACTCTATTGTTTAAAGGCAATATTGTTTCCATACTTCATTTCTCAAATCCGAGAGAAGATACAATGCTATTGTCATAGTGGTTCAAACCTCTCCAATCTAGCTCTTTTCTTCCGGCGAGATAAAGTTTCATCATCTCTACTATCGGTAAATCTTTAATCTTAATGGTGTGTCTTTCTTTATTCATGATACATCATCTTTCCTTTTCTTTCACAAGTGGTTATATTCTTTTATCATGTTTCTTGAGAAAAACAGAGCTATGTCCATCCTATCCTTCTTGTCTCACGACAACCCGTCAACTCTTCTAACCGTTGTTTCTCAAGCAAAATGCAAGACTCGCAACAAGTCTAGCAAGTTTTGCAAGGTGTAGTGGTCGCACCATTCAATTGTTCATCAACTTGGGAACGTGAGGGTCACCTTCGTTCCGAACACCCGCCTCTCCTTGTGTTGTTTCTTTTTCCTAGGAATCTCGGGGCGAGATTCTTGTTTAGTGGGGGAGAGTTGTAGCATCCCAATTGTCTAACAATTGCAATGCTACTAGCCTAGTCTATATAATGGCTACTTCATATATATAATTGTTGCATCATAATTATATCATGCTCATGTCATCATGCCACCTTGCATTTGAGCATCATATAAAACCCTTTTTGTTTTGGTTCTTCTCTCATATGCATTGTAAATTGTATTTGCCTCTTGATATTGTATTTGGTTCTTGATATATTGTCTAATGCCCAAGTTGAGTTGGGGGCATATCTTTTATTCAACTCCATCACCTTTCTCTGTCACCACCTTATAATTCCACCATCCAACTAAGTATGAGCTTTGCACTTTATTTGAGTTTACCTCTAGCTCATGTGGGTTGGGATGGATCCAATTCTAGTTTTTTCCACATGCTCTCATCTTAGCATCATGTTGTTTTCACATTATGGATGTATGAGAGCCACATGGCCACCTTTGCATGCCTTGTGAGTGTAACCTTTCCTAGCTTCCATAGGGGTTGTTTTGGGTTATTCTCATGTTGGGATATTTTTGGTACTATTGAGCATCTAGTGGCACATACACACTAGCATGTCCCATTTTATTTCAAATATGGTCATCTCCAATTACTCCACATGGGGCATCCTTTAATTCTTTTCTTGGCTTTTATTCCACTTGTGGAAATGCATAAGAATAATGCCATGAGAATATTATTGTTTTCACAAGAATAACATGGTATTAATTAGTTTGCATGGGCCATGCAAGTACCACCACATTCTAGTCTTTTGGGTTTTTATTTGAATTTTTGAGTGAATCATCAATCCCCCTCTCCACCATCCTTTGGCATCTAAACTTGGTTTTGTTAAGCATCATGGTATGCTTATATTCCATGTGTAGATGTCTCTTTTCCTTCTTAACCAAAAATCTTTTCTCTCTTACCCCACCTCCAAAACCTCAACACCCCATGCTTTGTCACCACCTTTCCTATCTCTTGTTTTTGTGTAGATGGGGTTTTGTTTGTTTGAGTCATTTCAAATACAATTGAAAACCCTATCTACCCCTCTAACCCTAGCAGACCAAACCCTAAGCCATACCCCCTCTTTCTTTTCCTCTATCTAAGTTCCTCTCTATCACCTACCCCATCATCACCATACCCCCTCTCTCCTAAGACCCTAAACCGAGTCCCCTCTCTAGCTAAACCCTAGTCCCCCCTCTCTCTCTCTCTTTTGTTTTCTCCTTACCACCACCTTGTGCTCATCTACAAAACCACCTCTCCACCCCTTTTTCTAACCTCTCTCTCTAGACCTAGCTAAACCCTAAACCTAACCCGAGCTACCCTCCCCCTCTCCCTCTCTTGGCTTCCTCCTCCCTCACCTAGCAGGCCCACCTGGCTACCCCCTCCCTGGTCCCACACCTCATCTACTCCCTCTCTCTCTCTACCCCAACCCCAAACAAACCTACCCGATGCCTTCCTCCTACCTTTTTACAAAAGTGTAACAAGCCCCATGTGCAAGCCCTGGCCCTCTCCTTAGCTACCCCTCCTCCACGCTGTGCCCAGATCTAGATCAACCAGAAGATCCCTCCCTCTGTCCTCCTTTCCCCAAGAAAAAAAACCGCAGCCATGGCCTCCCCATGCCGAACCCAAACCCTAGACCAACTACCTCTGCGCCTCGTCATCCCGAAGCTTCCCAAGGCGATCCAGGAGCACCAGGGGCGTCCCCTGCTTCCTATTTGACGCCTAGGCCGCGGGGAAGTACCAAGACCTCGCCGGAGCAGCCTAGCGCCGCCGATCACCGCCGCAGCCCGAGCCCAACGTCCCCGAGCCACGCCGTTGATCTGGTCCACCTCGAGCACGTTGTCTGCACCGTACGGTCGCTGGTGAGCCCCTCTCCCTCCCGGACATCTCCCTTTTCCTTCTAGCTCGTCGTAGCTCCGCCGCATTCTGTCGAACGCTCTGCGCGCGCGCCGCGCGTCGCGCTCTGGCAGCAGCAGCTGCAGCAGCTTTTCCCGCCTCTGTTCTTCGTCGTGCCCCGCGCGCTGTAGTCCGCCTCCGTGCGCGCTTGCTATACGAAAAAGGTAGCCCGCTCCACCCTCTCCAACTTTCCTTTTTGCGGCTAGGCGAGTTTCGCCGCCGTTTGGTCGCCATCGTCGACCAAACTCCGGTCGTTCCCCTGTGCTCTACAGATCGGCGCGCAGCAGACGGTCCGGCGGCGTCGTCGTTTTCGCAGGAAACCCCCTGACCTTTTTCCCGCCTCAACCCGCAGCCCCCACAGCCCACCTGTCAGCCTCGGTGTCCTTTTAGCAAAAGAACCCCCGGAAGATCTTGGCCACCACGGACCGATCCCTCCCCGCGTCCTGGGATCGCCCACGTGGCGTGCGCCTGCTGGACGCGCCAGCGAGTGGACCCGCCGTTCCCCGGTCCCGCCTGTCATACTCTGTGGCTGGCAGCAGCCGCGGTGAGGAAATCGTCTCCGCGCACGTGTCGCCCAGTCGGCCGCTGGCCCCACTCGTCTGTGGCTGTGGCTAGCTCTGGGTTGAGTAAGAAAAGTTTATCCGTTTTCTGTTTTAATTCAAATCTTTTCAAATTAATTCAAATTCAAATTTTAAATCTGTTTTTAAATAACTTTTAAATTATAATTCCAAATAATGCAAATAATATATGTTTTCAAATCAGAAAAATGTGAGGAATTCAAATATGCCATTCAAATTATATTTTGGACACTTTATTTTCCAAGCTAATTAAAAATTGCAATAAAATGCCCTTTTACCTTAATTAATTAATAACTTTTGTTTTATAACTCCAAATTTAACAAATGATAGGTCTAAAATGATTAGCTCGACGAGACCTTTCTGTTTATGCATTCCATGTTTTGATTTGAAGCATGCATCATATAAATATAAAGCATACAGCAACTAATATGAGGTTAAATTGTGGTCAAAACTCAATAAAATGCTTTATTATTGTATTCCACACCTCACCCATGCCATGCTACATTAATGCCATGCAAAATGTGCATCATTCATCATGGCATGATTTTTTGTTTGTCGCATTTAATTCATATGCTTGTGCACTTTATTTATGTTGGCCCTTGTTTGTTTGGTTCTTCTTCGAATAGACGCTGAGCAGGGGATATACCAAGAGAACCAGGAGCACCACCCAGATCCTTCTCTCGCTTCAACTGAGCTGCCAGGCAAGCACTACCACATGCTTGCATACATATAGTACCTATTGCCTCTTTCTTATTCTTGCATCATTGAGTCGCGGTTGCATTAAATTGAATCCCAAGTATTGCATAGCCTTTACTTTTAAACCCCACCGAAGCTTGTTCCTCCATCCCATGAGCCATTACTACAGGAGGTGTTTGAGCCATGCGAGTCGTAGAACAGCATGTGTAGGGTATGTGAGTGTCTGTTGGATAAGGGGGTACCTAAACAACTTAACCTGAGTAGTAATGGGATAACTAATGAAAGTGGCACCGGTGAGCCATATTTGCTATTTGGTTTTTCAGGCTCACTTGTGTCCCGTAGGACCCCGAGTACTTGATTCCTGTTCCTTGAATATTCGCGCTATCCACATCCGGGAGGCTTATGAACCCCCCTAAGCCAGAGCTTGGTTCATTCTTATTTCTTGGGGCCACAAACTAGTTTGAGGTTTTATTTACTATCCTGTACTTATGCCATGCTTTACTGCTTTAATTTAAATTGTGCGATGTACTGCACCTGTACTGTTTAGGGCCGGGACACGTTTTCGCTGTATCGACAAGCCCAGTCACACTTTTGGGTTCCCAGTCGTTTACAGCCGTCCACCCAAACCTTGAGTCCGTCTCGTAGCCGGCCAGCTTCGTTGCGGGTAGCTTAATGGGGTGGCCCCCTAAAATATTTCTGAATCCTGTGATCGCTTTGTCGTGACTGCCTCGTTGGGTTTTGATTTGGTTTTTTCGAGGTTGATCGAGTGTGTGTTGCTATTTGTGCACCCCTGCAGGGTAAAACTTTCTGAAAGCCGTGTCCGCGGTTATGGACGACTTGGAGCACAGTTTCTCGATCATAGACAAGTATAACTAAAGTACCGTCTTTAATCTGACTAAGGATCTGACTAGTAAATAGTGCAATACTCATGGAATGGATAATAAATCTGCCAACGGATGGGGGGTTGTTCGTCCGCTTCCTCGTCGGAAAGCGAGGAGGAGGACGGATCTGTGGATATTACTGTTATAACTGTTGTTATTAATTCACGGACATCCGTCTATCTCTGGTTAGGCGGATGGTTAGCGAGTATCTATAGAATTGCTAGGGTTTATCTTTTGCTGCAATTGCGTCACCCCAGGTTGTGTCCCCTTTAGAGGCATAAAGACTTGCTGAGTACCCCTAGGGTCTCACACGATAAATTGTTTGATTCAGATGAACAGGTGAACTCGCAAGATGGATACTGGGTGGAGGAGACTGACGATGCGGGGAACGATCATTCGGTGTAGAGATTCCGGGAACGGGGATCCGTGAGATCTGTGGGCGGGATCTGCTTATTTATGGGGCATCTTATGCCGATTTGCTTCTTATCCGTACCCGGATTTTGTCTTCCGCTTCCGCCTGATACTCTGTTGATTGATGTATGAGGAGATATCCTAAACTATTATATCTATCTAGGATATTTGGATCTTGCCGTATGGCGTTGCAATATTTCCTTTCTTTTTAGATGGAATGACTCTGAGAACCATTGTATGGTGGCTTGCATACATACTCATTTGTGTATGTAGTTGATCCCTTCGCCTGCCGATTACGCCGCCCGTTCTTGTCCCGATGTTTGGAAATGGTTGGGACGGCCGAAAGGTCTACCTGTGAGTGACATTTGGGCCCCACCGTACTATTTCAACCATTTCTGTTCATCCAGGCTTGTAACTAGGAGCGTAATTCACCGAGGTAGTTACATTTTGGTTTGTAAGTCGAATCTTTTCTAAGTCTTGAACTTCTGGTATTGTAATAATAATAATATGTGTATGTTTGTAATATGGACCCGCGATGTTTCTGTTGTACCACTCTGAGGGATGTGATATTTACATAACGGTGTTCTGTGGATGTCATGTCAACGACTATAGTGTACTACACATGCAGTGGTATGCTGGGTCGCCGCAGTTGGTATCAGAGCAATTTCTTTGACCTTAGGTTGGAAACCTAGTAAAGGGTATTACCTATAGGAGTGTGTAGCAACGATAAAGAATTCTCTAAAAGAAATATAATGGGTATTCTAATGAGAATATTCCATTATATGTTTTAGTGCGATAATTCTTTGTTATGATGCAATATATTATTGGTTACTAATAAAAATATTTTTTTATACAAAACTATGGCACCAAACTTTCCAAAACAGACTTTGGTAAGGAAAGAGGAGACTCTTGATGATTATCAAAGATCATTCACGGACCAACTTCACCAACTTTTAAAGATTTTTAGTTGTCCAACTAGAATTCCAGTGAACACCATAACCTATTATGATGGCCGGATGTTATCCAAGTATCGTGTGAGTATCCAACTCCCAGAGGAGCTTGGATTATATCACAATCTACCTATAGGTGAAGGTAGGAGTCACTTAGCAGCATATTGTGTTGCTGTTGTGGAGGCGATAGCTAATATCCGGGAGCATAAAGCCAAGGAGTTAGAAGGTAGCACATTTTCTGTGATACATCATGATTATATAGACTCGGAGCCTGTACCGGATCATCTTACTTTAGTTAATAAGCATCCTAAGTTAGCTTCCAAGTTTATGGATAGATACCGAACACTTGTTGCGACTTTTTATAAGACACATCAAGTGATTGTCGAAGATAAAAATGACATGTTAGAGGATCTAACTGATCCAGAAAGGAGGAAGCAGTTATCATTCCAGTTGGAGAAGGAAGCAAGTAGTAGTGCAAAACCTATCTTTAAGGATATACCTATAGATCCTAAATCTTTTACACCATATCCTTATTCACCAAAGCCTGCACTTATATATGATCCTACTTTAGATATGAGGTATGCAGTACCACAGGGTTCAGAGGACGGTTCTGATTCAGAACTTCCTATTGAGAATTCTGATGGTTGGATAATGGGATCATCTGAAGGATCCCAGGGGCACCAGATGTCCATAGATCATTCTGACAGAAATGTTGGACAATCTAGCTGGATGAGTGCAAGAATTAACCCTAGTAACAGTAGTAGAAATGCCATGTTCATAGATAATCAGGATGAAGAAGAAGATCTTGAGGAGAGAGTGTTTGAATCATCAACACCTTCTCAAAACCCAGGGAATATACATTATCTGGTGTTTAACTATCTTGCCCAAAGGAGCACCTGGGAAGCAGCAGGATCCGCGTATTCTGTTGACGACTCAAGGAATGAAGTGTAGGGTTTGCAGCATAGAAAACAAAAAATTTCCTATGATGGGAACAACTATGTACCAAAATCTATCTACTAGATACAAGCAACGGGTGGATATACATCCATAGAATACATACCCTCGAAGACCATATAGCGTTAACGAGGTTTTACTCATGGATGATGTAGTCGAACGCTTTCTGATGTCAAGATCGTGATGAAGTCCATCTGGTCCAGGCGGTCCAGCACCATCACGTCCAGCACCGCAAAGCAGTGGTGCATCTATGATCGGACACACGTCCGGGTACCCCGACAACCTCTGCACCCTTGCTCCAGCGAAGCAGCGGAAGCAACAAATCCTTCCAGAAAAAGCCACCGGGAACATGTATCTCGCTGATCCGAGACCATGGGGGAATTCTAAAGGGGGGAGAGAGATCCTTCGCGAGGAGGTGTGCTTCGAGAGGAGGAGAGGGGGGACTTTTATAGGGAGAGGGGGGCACCCCAAGGGGCATGGAGCCAGCCATGGTGGCTGCCCCCACCTCTTCCACATTCATGTGGGTGGAGCTCCCACTCAAATGAAAAGCCTCCACTCCCATTAAAAAGCCACCACTCAAAAATCCACTCACATGCACTAAATTTCCACCAAATTTAATGCAAGCTCTCATTTAAATAAAACTCTTTTATTTATTTATTCAGAATTTTGTTAATTACTTTAATTAACAAACATTAACATAAAACCCCTTACAACATTTCAATTTCACATGCAGAACCAGTTTCAGCAATTTCAACTAAAACACTTTTGGTGTCAAGTGAAATAAATTCCTGCGCTTTCATTTTTCTTTCTCTGGCATATTATTTGCTCTGAATGGTGTCGGTATCCCTTAAGTGTGTCACCCTACGGTTCGCGAATAATGTAGACATGATCGAGACCCCTCTCCGATCAATAATCAGCAGCGGGACCTGGAGATCCGTACTGACTCCCACATATTCAACGATGACTTCTGTGATCGTGTGAACCTTATACGCATGTAACTCAATCCCTTTGTCTCACGATATATTACATGTCTGAGGTTCGATCATCGGTATCCCGTTACCGAGTTTGATCTTGTTACCGACATGTACTCTTTTCTCGTTCTCGTGATATAACATTCTAGTGATCAAATCACTTGCTTGCAAGCTAACCAATGTGATATCACCGAGAGGGCCCAGAGTATATCTCTCCGTCATTAGGATGGAAAAATTCCACTCTTGATCCATGAGCCTCAACATAACACCTTCGTAGCACTGAACCCATATTTATAATCACCCTGTTATGGTGTGACATTTGATGTTATCAAGATACTCTTCCGGTGTTAGCGATTGACATGATCTCATGGTCTAAGGACTAAGATTACTTCGTATGATATTATAGAAATATAAACACAATGACCTTGATCGTAATGATATACTTTGGATGAATGTTCATCACATCATTCCAACAATGTTGTGACCTTGTTATTGACAACATCCAATGTCCATGATCAGGAAACCTTTGATCATCTTGTTAATCAACGAGCTAGTTTATAAGAGAGGCATAAATAGGAACTTCCTTTTGTTTATTAAACACACATAACTAGTATAAAACAGGCCATCCGTTCGTGCCCCCTCAGAGCATTAGTCCCGGTTGCGCCACCAACCGGGACTAATGCTGGCACGCGTCCCGGTTCGAGCGGGCACGGGGCCCGGAAGCATGCGTCCCGGTTGGTAAGGGGGCATACGTCCCGGTTGGAGCCACCAACTGGGACCACCTTTAGTCCCGGTTGGTGGCTCCAACCGGGACATATGCTCCCGCCCTCTATAAATGCAACGCCCCAGCCCCCTCTGCCTCCACTCTGTTTTTTCTCTTGGTGGAAGGTGTGAGGGTGTGCTAGTTTTTTCTCCCCAATGCATGCATTCAAGGTGTTTGATGAAATGTTTGAGTGAATAATCCCATTCAATTTCTCATAGAACAAAAATATAGAAGGTGTCCGAGACGCACTTGAGCTTTCTCGTCTTTATTTCCCTCGATCGAGGTTAGCAATCTTATCTTTTCTCTGTCATTGATACAATGCATGTGTCGATGTGAATTGGTCATTTCACTATTTATGATGTCCTGTTTTTTGATAAACTTACTTATATGATGCAGATGAACGGTCGGGAATGGATGTACGGTGACCGGCGCGTAGCCGGGTATATGAAAGGCGTGGATAAATTTATCGATGTGGCTATGGAAAACAAAGAGAGTGGTTTTATACGTTGTCCATGTGTTCAATATTGGAACAACAAGGAGTACTCTTCCTCAAAAATCATTCGTGGCCACCTGATTATGAAAGGTTTCATGCCCAACTATAATTGCTGGACCAAGCACGGGGAAAGAGGGGTTATGATGGAAGATGGTGAAGAAGAAGATGATGATAACAACTATCATCATATGTTTCCTGAATACAGTGATACTGCAATGGAAGACAATGGAGAGGAAGAAGGTGAAGAGCGGGCATCAGATGAGCCGGGTGATGAACTTGGTAGGGTCATTTCTGATGCAAAGCGAGACTGTGAAACAGAAAATGAGAAGTTGAAGTTAGAGGGCATGTTAGAAGATCACAAGAAATTGTTGTACCCAAATTGTGAAGATGGCAGCACAAAGCTCGGTACCACACTGGAATTGTTGCGATGGACGGAAAAGTGTGGTCTAACTGACTCCTCATTTGAAAAGATGTTGAAAATAATGAAGCCGAAGTTTCCAAAACATAACGAACTTCCCGAGAGTACCTACGAAGCAAAGAAGACTATCTGTCCTCTAGGATTAGATGTGCAAAAGATACATGCATGCATTAATGACTACATCCTCTACCGCGGTAAGGAGTATGAGAATTTAGATAAATGCCCGGTATGCAATGCGTTGCGGTATAAAATCAGACGAGATGACCCTGGTGATGTTGAGGGAGAGCCCCTCCGGAAGAGGGTTCCTGCTAAGGTTATGTGGTATGCTCCTATAATACCAAGGTTGAAACGCATGTTCAGAAACAAAGAGCATGCCAGGTTATTGCGATGGCACCAAGAAGACCGTAAGAAAGACGGGAAATTGAGACACCCTGCTGATGGGTCACCGTGGCGAAAAATCGAGAGACTTCCCAGACTTTGCAGGTGACGCAAGGAACTTATGTTTTGGTCTAAGTACGGATGGCATGAATCCTTTTGGGGAGCAGAGCTGCAGTCACAGCACCTGGCCCGTGACTCTATCTATCTACAACCTGCCTCCTTGGTTGTGCATGAAGCGTAAGTTCATTATGATGCCAGTGCTCATCCAAGGCCCGAAGCAACCGGGCAACGACATTGATGTGTACCTTAGGCCATTAGTTGAAGAACTCTTACAGTTGTGGGGCAAACCAGGTGTACGTGCGTGGGATGAGAACAAACAGGAGCCATTTGATCTACGAGGGTTGTTATTCGTAACCATCAATGATTGGCCTGCTCTTAGTAACCTTTCAGGACAGACAAACAAGGGATATAAGTCATGCACACACTGTTTAGATAAGACTGAAGGTACATATTTGCATAAATGCAAGAAGGTTGTGTACCTGGTGAATCGACGATTTCTTCCGACCAATCATCCCGTAAGAAAGAAAGGCAAGCATTTCAAAGGTGAGGCAGATCACCGGAAGAAGCCTGAACTCCCTGCTGGTGATGATGTATTTGGTATGGTCAAGGACATAGAAGTAATCTTTGGAAAGGGTCCCGGCGGTCAATCAGTTCCGAACGATGTCACTACAGGACACGCACCCATGTGGAAGAAGAAATCTATATTTTGGGAGTTGCCATATTGGAAAGTCCTGCGTGTCCGCTCTTCAATCGACGTGATGCACGTGACGAAGAATCTTTGCGTGAACCTGCTAGGATTCCTAGGCGTGTATGGGAAGACAAAAGATACACCAGAAGCACGGGAGGACCAACAAATTATGAAAGACCCAAAGAACATACATACACAGAACAAGACGGATAAAGGGCGTCACTTAAGTCGTGCCAGCTATGCTCTTACAAAAGCAGAGAAGGAAATATTTTTTGAAGTCCTTTACAGTATCAAGGTGTCGTCGGGATTCTCATCTAATATAAAGGGGATAATAAATATGGCAGAGAAAAAGTTCCAAAACCTGAAGTCTCATGACTGTCACGTGATTATGACGCAGTTGCTTCCGATTGCATTGAGGGGGCTTCTACCGGAAAATGTTCGAGTACCCATTGTGAAGCTGTGTGCATTCCTCAATGCAATATCTCAGAAGGTAATCAATCTAGATATTCTGCCAAGGTTACAGAAGGATGTGGTACAATGTCTTGTTAGTTTTGAATTGGTGTTCCCACCATCCTTCTTCAATATTATGACGCATCTCCTGGTTCACCTAGTGGAAGAGAATTGCCATTCTCGGTCCGGTATTTCTGCACAATATGTTCCCCTTTGTGAGGTTCATGGGAGTCTTAAAGAAATATGTTCATAACCGTGCTAGACCAGAAGGAAGCATCTCCAAGGGATATGGAACAGAGGAGATCATTGAGTTTTGTGTTGACTTTATTCCTGACCTTAAGCCGATTGGTGTTTCTGACTCGCGGCATGAGGGAAGACTAAGTGGAAAAGGCATGCTGGGAAAGAAAGCAATGATATGTAGGGACGGGGATTCTTTCACTAAAGCACACTACACAGTTCTACATAATTCCACCTTGGCAGCTCCGTATATCGAGGAACACAAGAATATTCTACGCTCCAAAAACCCGGGGAAGCCTGAATCACTGATTACAGATGAACACATGAAGTCTTTCGGTGGTTGGATGCGGACACATCTCTTGAATGACACCACTGTTGGAGATCAGCTATATGTGTTGGCCGTGTCACCATCTTCTACTATATTGAATTTCCAAGGGTACGAAATAAATGGGAATACATTCTACACGATCTCCCAAGATAAAAAGAGCACCAACCAAAACAGTGGTGTCCGCTTTGATGCAACAAACGAGAATGGGCAAAAGGACACATACTATGGTTACATAGAGGAGATATGGGAACTAGACTATGGAGTCTCTTTTAAGGTCCCTTTGTTTCGCTGCAAATGGGTCACCCTAAATGGGGAAGGGGTAAAGATAGACCAGTTGTACGGAATGACAACAATGGATCTCAACAATCTTGGTTATAGAGATGAACCATTCGTCCTAGCCAATGATGTATCTCAGGTTTTCTATGTGAAGGACATGTCCTCTAGACCGAAAAAAAGAAAAAAATATGCAAACGAATACATCATATGATGAGCCAAAGCGTCACATAGTTCTTTCAGGGAAAAGAAACATCGTGGGAATCAAGGACAAGACAGACATGTCAGAAGATTATAATAAGTTTGATGAAATTCCGCCCTTCACAGTGAAAACTGACCCAAGCATTCCGTTAAGTAAAGAATATGCTCCATGGTTACGTCTGAAGCGATCATAAGGAAGGACATATGCCAAGAAGTTCATGCTCATATTATGTAACTCTAGTTCATGTCTTTCGCGGATTATGGCTTGACCGAAGGATATCTTTCGCGGTTTGTGGCTTGACCGGGACTATATATAGGGGGGCCTTTAGTCCCGGTTTTGTAGTCTCAGTTTTTAATATTAATAAATGTCTTGAGTGTTAGTCCCGTTTTGTGGCTGGACCGGGACTATGAAGAAGTTGTCCCGATTCATACTTACCATTAAGATCTGATCTCCAAACGCGCGCGGTCACATATTAGGGAGTGCCTCTATGACCAGTTTCTTGGAGATGCCGGAGGACTGGGATCCGGCGGCATCTCCCTGAAACTGGTCGTAGTGGTGTCCCTTCTCTCAAAAACCATCTTGCGGCCTGTAACTTCTAACTAGATCAATACACCTGGGAGCTAACTAATTTCACATATTAGGGAGTGCCTCTATGACCAGTTTCTCGGAGATGCCGGAGGACTGGGATCCGTTGGCATCTCCCTGAAATTGGTCGTAGTGGTGTCCCTGCCTCGAAAACCATCTTGCAGCTTGTAACTTCTCTAACTAGATCAATACACCTGGGAGCTAACTAATTTCACATATTAGGGAGTGCCTCTATGACCAGTTTCTCGAAGATGCCGGAGGACTGGGCTCCGTCGGCATCTCCCTGAAAATGGCCGTAGTGGTGTCCCTGCTCTCGAAAACCATCTTGGAGATGCGTCAAACTGGCTGGAGGACTGGACTCACAAGGATGCCTATTTATAGTACAAGCAGCTCGGCATAGTGTTGACACTTACGAAATAATGTCGACACTCACCCCTATTATTAGTGCTGACTCGTGTTTTGTCCCGGTTGGTGTCTCCAACCGGGACTAAAGGTTCATCTTTAGTCCCGATTGGTGACACCATCCGGGACAAGGTACACGCTGCAGGACATAATGTCGACACTCACCCCTATCATTAGTGCTGCCTGGCCCAGCCTGCCGAAATCCCTCCAACCGGGACTAAAGATAAACCTTTCGTATATTGAAAATCTGAACAATTAAAATCCTTCGCGTGGTGTCATATTATGTGACATAGTTGAAAGGAAAAATACCAGACTTGGTATATTGATGATGTCTCTGAAAACCTTCACAAAATGACCTATCATGTTCGAGGTTTCATGGCTTTCGGTCCAAATGACCGATGTTATGTGCTGAATCATAGCAGAGTTTGTGATGATGTGCCCATATTATGCATGCATGTGGACATTGGTATGGAGAATAATGTTGCAGGAGGAAGTTTTCCTTTTTGTCGCACGGAAAAGCCCTTTTCCATTTTCCGAGCGCAAAAAACGGGTCGTTTTGTGAAGTAACCACCAAAATGCCGTTTCAGAATGCTACCGTCCCATTTTCCTAAAATACTAGACCACCTTACATGGACTATCTCCCAACCGGGACATCTCAAACCTTTTCTTCCATCCCGGGTAAAAAGGACAAATGTCTGCCGAATCGGCAGGAAGTGGGTCCGGTTTGTACTACAGGTCCATGATCTATCGCCCGTGATTTTTTGAAAAAATCATTTTTAGACTCGCAATATGTGGTTTCTTCAGAGATCCAATGCAAGATCTAACGATGCTCGTCCCCTATCTTCATGCACGCCGGTTCGACCATAGTTAGAAATTCAGAAAATTCAAAACGGGCATAATAAATTCAAAAAAATCCGAACAATGAAAATCCTCCGCGTGGTGTCAAATTATGTGACATAGTTGAAAAGAAAAATACCAGACTTGGTATATTGATCATGTCTCGAAAAAACCTTCACAAAATGACCTATCATGTTCGAGGTTTCATGGCTTTCGGTCCAAATGACCGATGTTATGTGCTGAATCACGGCATAGTTTGTGATGTTGTGCCCATATTATGCATGCATGTGTGCATTGGTATGGATAACAATGTTGCAGGAGGAAGTTTTCCTTTTTGTCACACGGAAAAGCCCTTTTCCATTTTCCGAGCGCAAAAAACGGGTCGTTTTGTGAAGTAACCACCAAAATGCCGTTTCAGAATGCTACCGTCCCATTTTCCTAAAATACTAGACCACCTTAAATGGACTATCTCCCAACCGGGACATCTCAAACCTTTTCGTCCATCCCGGGTAAAAAGGACAAATGTCTGCCGAATCGGTAGGAAGTGGGTCCGGTTTGTACTACAGGTACATGATCTATCGCCCGTGATTTTTTGAAAAAATCATTTTTAGACTCACAATATGTGGTTTCTTCAGAGATCCAATGCAAGATCTAATGATGCTCGTCCCCTATCTTCATGCACGTCGGTTCGACCATAGTTAGAAATTCAGAAAATTCAAAACAGGCATAATAAATTCAAAAAAATCCGAACAATGAAAATCCTTCGCGTGGTGTCATATTATGTGACATAGTTGAAAGGAAAAATACTAGACTTGGTATATTGATCATGTCTCGAAAAACCTTCACAAAATGACCTATCATGTTCGAGGTTTCATGGCTTTCGGTCCAAATGACCGATGTTATGTGCTGAATCACGGCATAGTTTGTGATGTTGTGCCCATATTATGCATGCATGTGGACATTGGTATGGAGAACAATGTTGTAGGAGGAATTTTTCCTTTTTGTCGCACGGAAAAGCCCTTTTCCATTTTCCGAGCGCAAAAAAGGGTCGTTTTGTGAAGTAACCTCCAAAATGCCATTTCAGAATGCTACCGTCCCATTTTCCTAAAATAATAGACCACCTTACATGTACTATCTCCCAACCGGGACATATCAAACCTTTTTGTCCATCCCGGGTAAAAAGGACAAATGTCTGCCGAATCGGAAGGAAGTGGGTCCGGTTTGTACTACAGGTACATGATCTATCGCCCGTGATTTTTTGAAAAAATCATTTTTAGACTCGCAATATGTGGTTTATTCAGAGATCCAATGCAAGTTCTAAATGAGCCATTTTTCTTCCCGCCATTTCTTCCCGCCATTTTTCTTTCCGCCATTTTTTCCCGGCATTTCTCCCGCCATTTCTTCCCGCCAGTTTTTCCCGCCGGTTCTTCCCTTCAGTTATCTTCCTGCCATTTCTCACTATATATATGTAGGGTTGGCCTCCATTGTCATTGTACATCTCTAGACTCATAACTGCAACCTCATCACTCTTTTCCATGACTTCCACCGTAGCACTAACTCCCAGGGAGGCGGAGGCGCTTTGCGCCTCGAACTACCCCTGCCCGCCGGGCTACTGTGTCCCTGTCGGCTGGATGCTGAGCGCCGGAGGGACAGGAGGAACCGGCACACCTCCGGCGCTCAGCATGTCTACTAGACCTAGAGGGACAGGAGGAACCGGCACGCCTCCGGCGCTCAGCATGCCGGGGACAGTGGCTCATCGTATGATATTGTATTCTTTTTCTTAACTTTCCTTTTTCTCGGTCTAGTAGACATGTCCTTCACATAGAAAACTTGAGCCACATCATTGGCAAGGACGAATGGTTCGTCTCCGTACACAAGATTATTGAGATCCACTGTTGTCATTCCGTACTGCTGGTCTACTATTACCCCACCTCCTGTCATCTTGACCCATTTGCATCGAAACAATGGGACCTTGAAATTAGGACCATAGTCAAGTTCCCATATCTCCTCTATGTAACCATAATATGTGTCCTTTTTCCCATTATCATTTGTTGCATCAAATTGGACACCACTGTTTTGGCTGGTGCTCTTTTTATCTTGGGCGTGCATGTAAAATATATTCCCATTTATCTCGTACCCTTGGAAAGTCAATATAGTTGAAGATGGAGACCTGGCCAACAAGTACAACTGATCTCCAATAGTGGTTTCATTCATGAGATGTGTCTGCAACCAGCCATCGAAAGTCTTCATGTGTTCATCTCTAATCAACCTGCCAGACTGCCCCGGGTAGTTCGAGCGTATAATATTCTTGTGTACCTCGATATACGGAGCCACCAAGGTGGAACTTTGCAGAATTGTATAGTGTGCTTTAGTGAAAGAATGTCCGTCCATACATATCTTTGCTTTCTTTCCTAGCGTGCCTTTTCCACTAAGTCTCCCCTCATGCCGTGATTCAGGTACACCGATCGGCTTAAGGTCAGTAATAAAGTCAACACAAAACTCAATGACCTCCTTTGTTCCATAGCCCTTGGAGATGCTTCCTTCTGGCCTAGCATGGTTATGGACATATTTCTTTAAGACTCCCATGAATCTCTCAAAGGGGAACATATTGTGTAGAAATACAGGACCGAGAATGGTAATCTCTTCGACTAGGTGAACTAGAAGGTGCATCATTATGTTCAAGAAGGATGGTGGGAACACCAACTCAAAGCTGACAAGACACTGGACCACATCTTTCTGTAACCCTGGTAGACTTTCTGGATCGATTACCTTCTAATAAATTGCATTGAGGAACGAACATAGCTTCACAATGGGTACTCTAACATTTTCCGGCAGAAGCCCCCTCAAAGGAACCGGAAGCAACTGCGTCATAAGCACATGGAAGTCATGAGACTTCAGGTTCTGGAATTTTTTCTCTGCCATATTTATTATTCCCTTTATATTGGACGAGAAGCCAGAGGGGACCTTGATACTACTGAGGCATTCAAAAAAGATTTCCTTCTGTTCCTTGGTAAGAGCGTAGCTGGCAGTACCTTGAAACAGCTCTGGATGCCTGCCTTCTCGGTCTTTCATACGTTGTTGGTCCTGCTGTGCTTCTGGTGTATCTTTATTCTTTCCATACACGCCCAAGAAGCCTAGCAGTATCACGCAAACATTCTTCGTCGGGTGCATCACGTCGATTGCAGAGCGGACCTCTAAGACTTTCTAATAGGGTAGCTCCCAAAATATAGATTTCTTATTCCACATGGGTGCGTGTCCGCCAGCGTCCTTTGGAACGGACTGTCCACCGGGACCCTTTCCAAAGATTACTTTTAAATCCTTCACCATATCAAATACATCATCACCAGTACGACGGACAAGCTTACTTCAGTGATCTGCTTCACCATCGAAATGCTTGCCTTTCCCTCTTAGGGAATGCGTTGGCGGAAGAAGACGACGATTCCCTAGGTACACATTCTTCTTGCACTTATCCAAATAAATACTTCCAGTGTCATCTAAATAGTGTGTGCATGCATTGTATCCCTTGTTTGTCTGTCCTGAAATGTTACTAAGAGCAGGCCAATCATTGATGGTTACGAACAACAATGCTTGTAGGTTAAATTCCTTACGTTTGTGCTCATCCCACACACGTACACCTTGTTCGTGTCATAGCTGTAAAAGTTCTTCAACTAATGGCCTTAGGTACACATCAATGTCGTTGTCGGGTTGCTTCAGGCCTTGGATAAGCACTGACATCATAATGAACTTCCGCTTCATGCACAACCAAGGAGGAAGGTTATATATACACAAAGTCACAGGCCATGTGCTATGACTGTAGCTCTGCTCCCCAAAGGGATTCATGCCATCTGTACTTAGACCAAACCATAAGTTTCTCGCATCACCTGCAAAGTCCGGGTACTTTCTCTCAATTTTTCTCCACTACGACCCATCAGCGGGGTGTCTCAACATCTCGTATTTCTTACTGTCTTCTTTGTGCCATCACAACAACTTGGCATGCTCTTCATTTCTAAACAAACGTTTTAGTCGTGGTATTATAGGAGCATACCACATCACCTTGGAGGGAACCCTATTCCTGGGGCGCTCCCCATCAACATCACCAGGGTCATCTCATCGGATCTTATACCGCAATGCAGTGCATACTGGGCATGCATCCAAATTCTCGTACTGCTCACCGCGGTAGAGGATGCAGTCATTAATGCATGCATGTATCTTCTGTACCTCTAATCCTAGAGGGAAGACAACCTTCTTTGCTTCGTAAGTACTGGCGGGCAGTTTGTTATCCTTTGGAAGCAGCTTCTTCATTATCTTCAACAACTTTTCAAATCCCTTGTCAGGCACACCGACCTCTGCCTTCCATTGCAGCAATTTCAGTGTGTTGCCTAGCTTTTTGTGGCCATCTTCGCAATTCGGGTACAACAATTTGTTGTGATCCTCTAACATCTGCTCAAATTTTAACCTCTCCCTTTCGCTATCACATTCTCCCTTTGCATCAGCAATGGCCCTACCAAGATCATCATCTAGCTCATATGATGCACGTTTGATGGTGCTCGACGTGGCACTTTGTTGGTAACCCCAAGCGCAGGGTGTGAAGAGCACAACAACAAGTTTTCCCTCAGTTGAGACCGAGGTTATCGAACCATAAGGAGGAAGGAAACGTCACACAGGTGTTGCAAACAACGTGGAGACCTGCACAACAAAACTCAAGACTTTGTCCCAACGAATCAGTGAGGTTGTCAAGCTCGTCGGTTTGCTGTAACAAAGGATTAAACGTATGGTGTGGAAGGTAATGGTGGTTTGCAGCAGGTAAACAAGTAATAGTGGAAGATGTATCAAGGGTAAATATTGGACCGGGGTCCATAGTTCACTAGAGGTTCTCTCCTTAGATAAACAACATGGCATGAAGGGTAAACAAATTACAGCACGGCAATTGACAGGAACTGAGCAAGGCATAACAATGCAATACTAGTCAGAAAGATCCTATGAGATTCGATTGGGCAATACAACAAGATACATAGACCGCCATCCAACTGCATCTATGACTAGAAGTCCACCTTCAGGTTATCATCTGAACGCCGTCCAGTATTAACGAGCAACAGACAACTGCTTTAAGCAAAGTGTGTAAGGTAAATAGTCCACATGTTCCATGAACAAGAGACCGTTGTTTTCTCCCTAGTAGAAACAACACATCTACAACCGAAGCGATTTCTGTCACTTCCCTTGGAAACTAGAGGCATGATCCCACTATCGAGCATAAATACCCCCTCTTGGAGTCACTAGCGACTACTTGGCCAAGATAGCTACTAACAACGGAGAGCATGCCAGATCACAAACAACACAGACATGATAGAATCATAAAGACAAAACCATTAATCAAACCAACATAAGAATCTCAATATCCATCGGATCCCCGCAAACAGAACATGCATGATTACAAATAGATTAGATCTTGATCATGAACGGAGCTCACAAGATCTATACATGAAAGCACAAGGAGGAGATGCAACCATCTAGATACTACATGGACCCATAGTACAAGGTGGGACTACTCACGCATCATACCGGAGAGAAGGCCTCCGAGATGATCTCCCCTCCGGCAGGGTGCCGGGAAGAACTTTAGACCCCCCCCCATCTAGGGACGATGGTGGCAGCGGCTATAGACGGTTTCGTGGAGATTTGATTGGGTGCTTAGGGTTTAGGCATTGGGGGCTTATTATAGGCGAACAGGGAGGCCGAGGAGGTGGCCAGGGGGCCCACACCCTGCCTAGGCGCGGGCCCACCACTGGCCGCGCCTAGGGGGTGTTTCCGCCTTGGCACGCCTCTCCGGCTCCCCTCTAGACTTCTTGTTCCCCATGGAAAGTTATTGACTTTCACGTTTGTCCCGTCCAATTTCGAGAATATTTCCTTACTAGCTTTTCTGGAACCAAAAACAGTAGAAAACAGGCAACTGGCACTGTGGCAACTTGTTAATAGGTTAGTACCAGAAAACATGTAAAAAGCACCTCAAAGTGTATACAAAGCAAACCAAAGTAGATACTAAACAAGCATGAAACATCAAAAATTATAGATACGTTTCCGACATATCAAGCATCCCCAAGCTTAACTCCTGCTCGTCCTCGAGTAGGTAAGTGATCAAAAGAATAATTTTTAGGTGACATGCACCCTCACAATAAAGATCTAACCATTTGCAAGCATTGAAAGCTGGGATCAAAGAACTCTAAACGTGATCCTGAAAGATGGAGTTCTTACAGTAGGACAGATCAACTAATGTTGCAGCATGGCAAGATACAAACAAAGATCATGAATAACATGCATTGAAAACGTTTGTTTGTTTCACATACAGAAAACATAGCATAGTGGTAATCAGATTGTCCCTCATAGAGTAGCAAATAGATGCATAGGACACCTTCAAAGTTCACAGGGGTGACTAGAGACAAGTAGCACAAGAACAAATAATATCACCATATGCATCAATCTATAAGCTTTCGGACACTGCACATAAAACTAAGAATGGCAATTATGCTCTCTTAATGGTGCCTAAAGGAAGACGGTGGAGACTCAATAGTGGTGGAAGAAAGGCCTTTTATAATGGAAGCAGGGATTTCAAGTTTCAAAAAGAGCTTCCAAAAATTATGGTGCATGTTAGCTTTCACCCTCATTGCCCCTATCATAAGCATCTTGAAGTGATTAAGGTTAAAATGAACAAACTATGGAGTATATGCTTGACGAAGTATAAGTTGGCAATCTCAAGTCCCTTGAATACGAGGGCCACGCCTCATGCTACTCAACTTCAGTCACCTATAAGTTCTTGTCATTGCAAGTATTTGCATATCATAGAGAACCGCCAATGGGGTACCCCTTGCACATGGTACAGGAGCTATCCCATAACCAAAATGACAAGGAAAGCAGACAATGAGCATCTCAGCGATCTTTTTCTTTATTATATGCATAGATTTTTATTGAGGATGCTTCATAGATAGCTCACTATGGTGATGCTGCAAGTTTCCACCATGATTAGGCATGGCTTAGGCTAGCGGCCCAGGCGTTTCTCTAACACAGAATAACTCCATCGACTTACAATTTCCCTTTTTTATTTCACACCGGTTACATCCATAGACAAAAGAGCATGATATCAACTAAGTATAAAGTACAAGTGCAATGTTGAAAAACTTCCCCGTGACAGCACGGTTCTGCTAATTCCAACGTATAAGTGCAAGCATATACAACATACACGTCACAATGGTTCAAGTTTATTAGGGGAAAAGAATATAAAGTGTGCCATCAAGTTTGTGAGGGCTTTAATCACTAAGTTTTCACATAACAAAATAGTTTTTAATTGAAAGATAGCTGGAAACAAGAATATACTTGGAATGGTGTAATGCACCATGCATAGGAGTTTATAGTGGACACTTTGGAATAACTTGGTTTCTTGGGAGCTGGAGGCATGAGTAGAGCTTACTCATACAAGTGGAGGCTAGCAAAAGACTGGGAGCAACCAACTAAGAGAGCATAATGGCCATAATCATGCATAGCAACAAAGAATTACTAATCAAAGCATAGAGTGGTACTACAAGTCAAGGACTAAATGATCATAGAGGCTATGGTGACTTGTTCATAGTCATAACATGTTGTGAGCATGTGCCAAGTCAACCCAAAAAAACTCAAAGGAGAATACCACAATACTATGCTTTTGCATGCTAAATCAACACATAATTTCTTCAAGGCACACTAAGAAATCCCAATGACTTGGAGAAATCCATGCTACAGAAATAATCACTAAGCATAAGGTTAAAACAACACCTATCATGTCATGCTAAAGTCTAAGTCATAGTCAATGCAAGCTCCTCTTGCATTTTCAAGCAAGAACTTGCTACTCCTTTCCAACACCAAGCAACTTATTTGCAAAACAACACAGCGAGAATGGGGGTCCAAACTATTCAAGCAAACTAAACAAACTTAGAAAAGAAAACGAAAACTAATATGCTCCAAGGACAACACAACAATGCATGAAACAATAAAAACGAAGTGTCTAGACAGATCTGAGCTTTTTATTAATGAGAAGGGGATGCCTTGGGCATCCCCAAGCTTTGACGCTTTTCTCCATTATTTCTTGGGGTGACACCATGGTGGAATCCCCAAGCTTGAGCTTTTCTCCATTATTCATCTCATTGCATCATTCTCTCTCTGCACCTGAAATTTTTTCTTCATACAAAACTTCACACAATCTTCATTAGCAACATTAGTTTATTCAAAAGATATTAGACCTCTAGAAAATATTTGGAACAGAAAGGATTTTCACTAAAAACACAATCTAATGTAGTAACTCCTTCAAAAAGCTCAATTCCCCAAAATAGAACTCAAAGAGGAATCAATAAGAAGCAAATGCAAATAATAGCAGAAATCTGTCAAAACAGCAGGTAGAAACAGATTTTTTCAAAAATCTTGTGTTGCCCAAATCAAAAAGTGTTGAACTAACGAAAGTTATCTAACATACTGGGGGATTTATTCGTAAATTTTGAGCTCGATCCGAGTTATAGAGACTCCTCAAGAATGTTTATGTTGGAGGACAGAAATCTGTTTCGGGACAGAAACTCCCCAAATCTTACTTCCCTCTCATTAGAGGTCATTCTTGGCACAAAAAGAAAACAAAAAGGATAAGGAGAGGTCATTACTTAAGTAATAACTTCCAAGACTCAAGTAAACTCTTGGGTTATCTCCCAACAAGTACTTTTCTTTAACGCCTTTAAGTTAGGCACAAGAAGCAAGAAGAATCAAGTATTTTCAAATGAAGAAGCATTAACATCAAACCATGCTTTCAAAGGAGGAGCAAAAAGCAACTTCTCTCTCCTCATAGGGAAGTGTTCAATACCATTCTTGAATGGAAAATGATATTTTATGGTGCCTTCTTTCATATCAATGATTGCACCAACTGTTCTAAGAAAAGGTCTTCCCAAAGTAATAGGACAAGAAGCATTGTATTCAACATCCAAAACATAGAAATCCATTGGGACATAAGCATTGTTAGATATAATGAGTACATCATTAATAATCCCCATGAGTTTCTTCTTCGCATTATCATTGAGTGGGACATCCAAATAACAATCTTCCAACGGTGGCAAATCAAGCATTTCATAAATCTTCCTAGGCATAATAGAGACACTAGAACCAAGATCACATGAAGCTTTGAGATCAAAGTCATTCACTTGCATATTAATAATGGGTTCCCAACTATCTTCTACTTTCCTAGGAATAGAATCTTTGTGTTTTATCTTCTCTTCCTTAATTTTCACAAGAGCATCTGTAATATGTTTTGTGAAAGCATGCCATTCGTTTGCTGGAGCTCCACCTTTCTATAACCCTTTCTGCTGATTAATAGAGTGTTTCACCCGCAAAAAAACTCATGGAGGCATCGTCCCAAAGAAACCACAAAAAGTCATTGGTCTATAACTATCGCCGCTACATAAAAAGACAAACGCAACTACAAGCAGTAGTAGGAAACAGGGCTTCCGTCGAAGCCACCCCGAGCGATCAGTCCCGATTCCTTCACGAACAGGGACTAAGGCTCCATTAATATCGGTTCGTAAGGGTAGGTGGTACGTCCATTTTGCATCACTATTATGTATCATAATTTGTTGTTATTCATTGATATATTTTTTATTAAGAGGTGATACTTATGTTATTTCATCTATTTTTGCATGTTGGATGATTTTTGGAGGATGAACTGCTGGAGTTAGGATTCTGATGCAAAAAGAGGTGTCTAGATGCAATTTTCTCGAAGATCGGAAAAATACCAGAAAATATATAGAAAATCATATTTTCTAGAAGACGAAGGAAGCCAGAAGGGGAGGATGAGATGGGCCATAGGTGGCCCACAACCCCCAGGCGCATACCACCCTGGGCCGGGCCACCCTGGCCCACCTCCTGCTCCTCCCCTTCACCTATATCTTCCTCCCGAAACCCTAAAGTTAGGGGAGCGACCATAGAAAGATTACGCCGCCTCTGCGGGGCGGAAACTACAGAAAGAGAAAGCGCTCTCCGATAGATAGATTTCTGCTGGGGAAATTCCTTCCCGGAGAGGAGAGATCGTCGCCATCAACACCGTCATCAAGCTAGACTTCACGGGATCATGATCATCATCATCCACACCACCATCTCCACCAGCACCATCATCACCACTCCATCCTGCTTTAACAATTGTGTTGAATCTTGCATAGTTCTTAGGGGAAGCTTTCTCGGTGTTGATTACTTTAGTAGTTGATGCTTGTGAGTGGTGTTGGATATATGCCCTAGAGGAAATAATAAATGTAGTTATTATTATTATATCTTTGTGTTTATGATAAATGTTTACATTCATGCTATAATAGTATTAACAAGGAAACATTAATACTTGTGTGATTTGTAAACTAAAATAGAGTCCCTAGTAAAGCCTCTTTATAATACTAGCTTGTTGGTTAATAAATGATTGTGGTTTCCCTATCATGAACATTGAGATGTTATTAACAACAAGATCATATCGTTAGGAGAATGATATGGTGGACATACTCCTATAGATAAGCGTAGCATAAAGATCAAGTCATTTTAATAGTTCAATTGCTATATGCTTTCTGATACATAGTAACCTAATTCGTTTGACCATGAGATCATGCATATCACCTTCACCGGAAGGATGCTTTGATGACATCAAACACCACACCGTAACTGGGTGGCTATAAAGGTGGCATTGAGTGTTTGAAAAGTATTGGTTGAGACACATGGATCAAGAGTGGGATTTGTCCATCCATATGACGGATAGATATACTCTGGGCCCTCTCGGTGAAATGTCATCCAATTAGCTTGCAAGCATGTGACTGGCTCACAAGGGATCACATACCACGGGAACGAGAAAAGAGTACTTATCAGTAACGAGGTTGAACTAGGTATGCAGAGATACCGACGATCATAACCTCGGATAAGTAAACTACCGTGAGACAAAGGGAAATTGGTATCGTATGTAAGTGGTTCATTCGATCACAAAGTAATCGTAGAAATATGTGGGAGCCATATGAATTTCCAGATTCCTCTATTGGTTATTGTTCGGAGAAGTGTCTCGATCATGTCCGCATAATTCACGAACCGTAGGGAGACACACTTAAGGATTCGACGTTGTTGAGTAGTTATGGAATAATGAGTAAGAGACCGAATGTTGTTCGGAGTCTTGGATGGGATCCGGGCTATCACGAGGAGATCCGGAATGGTCCGGAGAATAAGATTCATATAAGGAAAGTCCTGTTTCGGGGTTGGAGAATGGTTCCGGTGTTTTTATCGGGAATGTTCTAGAAGGTTCCGGAATGTCCGGCACTCCGGAGGGGAAGGGTACATGAATGTGTCATATCAAGTTGGAATGATTGCATCATGTACTAGGTGTCATCGCTGAACAAAATAAAGGGTTTAATCAAATCCTAGTTTGAAAAGTCAAACGCCAATTTGAAAAGTCAAACGGCTATTTTGGAAGGTGGAGGGGAAGTAGGAAACCTACTTGGGAAGGAGTTCCCTCCCTCCACTGCTGGCCCACTTGGGATCCGAGTTGGGGAGGGACTCCCCTCCCCTTGGCCGGTGCCTCCCACCTATATAAGGAGGGGCAGGGCTGCCCCTCCTAGCACACAAGTTGCCCCCCTCTAAACCCTAACCCTAGCCGCCGCCGCCCTCCATAGCCGCCACCGCCTAGGGAAACTCACCTCTGCCTAGGACTAACCCTAGCTGCCGGCCTTGCCCCCTCCTTGGTGCGTCTAAACCCTATATCACCGAGGCTCTCTCTCATAGTCCACCATACTCGCTCCGGCTTAAGGCGAAGCCCTGCGAGATCTCCCCTCTACTTCCGGTACCACACCGTTGTGCTGCCGGAATCGCGAGGAGAGTGCTACAACCTCCGCTGCCTGCTGGAACAAGGGAGAGGAAGGTCTTCGTCGAGTACCGAACGTGTTACCGACTGCGAGAGCGCTGCCGGAACGCAGCGCCAGAAGGATCGTCTACGCGATCTTGAGATCGGCAAGAGTACGACTACATCACCCACGAGAATCCGCTCTCGTTAAACACTTTGGAATCTTCGAGGGTGAGTTATTCCATCGACTCGTTGCTACAATCTAGTAGATAGATCTTGGCTTGTATGTTTGTATGCGGTAGAAAATTTTTGTTTTCCATGCTACAAATCCCTACAAGTGGAACCATTGAATTATTATTTATGTTTAGATTGTTATTCATCATCATATCATCTCTGATCTTGATCCATATGATGTCTCGTGAGTAGTTCGTTTAGCTTTTGAGGACATGGGAAAAGTCATGTCGTTAGTAGTGGAATTGTGTTGAGGTATTATTTAATGGTTAATATTTAAGTTGTGGTGCTATTCTTCTAGTGGTGTCATGTGAACGTCGACTACATGATACTTCACCATTTATGGGCCTAGGGAATGCATTGTGTATTTGGCTACTAATTGTGGGGTTGACGGAGTGACAGAAACCTGAACCCCCATTAGGAAACCTTTGCACAAGGGAGTGTAGGATCTCAAAGTTTAAGGCAGTGGTTAGGTTTTTATCTTAATTACTTTATTGTAGCTGCGGATGCTTGCAAGAGGTTTAATCACAAGTATGTATTAGTCCTAGTAAGGTCAGTACATTAGCACAGGTTCACCCACACAACACTTATCAAACCAAAGAAGATTAATCAGCTATATGAAACGAAAGCACTTGACAGTATTCCCATGTGTGCTCGAGAACGTTTGGTCCTCATAAGTAATACAACCGGCTTGTCCTTTTCTAAGAAAGGATTGGGCCACTTGCTGCAATTATTTGTTGTCTTTATTTACTTGCACTTTATTTCCTTGCTTTATCAAAAAAAACCTAAAAATCCAGTTGCTAAGTATTTACACAGATTTCCTGCTCCAAACCACTAGTCAACACCTTATGCTCCTCGTTAGGATCGACAATCATATTTATCGAAAGTACTACGATACATCCCCTATACTTGTGGGCCATCAAGACTATTTTCTGGCGTCATTGCCAGGGAGTGAAGCGCTATTGAAGAGTGGAACTGCTAAAGGAAACTTATATTCTGAGTATTGCTTTTTATTTATGTTTGTTACTTTGTTTCCAATATGGATAACCCACTTGGTTTCCTATTTGGGAAATCTAATACCACTTCTAGGGTAGTAGATGAACCACCACTTGTTGAGATAGATCCTTTTAAGATACCTACAAGAACTGTTGACCGTGTTATGGATAATTATTATTTTGGGGATGGAACTGACCATCCTGGTGATCACTTGCTTTTTATCCATTAATTATGCGGGTTGTTTAAGTGTGCAGGTATCACAACTGATCAAGTAAAGAAGAAGCTACTCTCTATATCATTGAAAGGAAGAGCTGGAGATCTTTGTTCTATGATTTGATATGTGAGATTGGAATTTATTTTGTGTAAGATGTTGTGATAGATGCACATCATGTACCACGTCCTTAATTGCTTGTTTTGATCCAACTTGTATGCAAGAATTTGTATGGGGAGAAGTGTGTGTTAGATGGAGTAGCATGGTGGTAGAGATTGAATTGTGACACATAATATTCAAGATCTATTTTGGTTTTGTTGGAGATATGCCCTAGAGGCAATAATAAATGTAGTTATTATTATATATTTGTGTTTATGATAAATGTTCACATTCATGCTATAACGGTATTAAAAGGAAACATTAATACTTGTGTGATTTGTAAACTAAATAAGAGTCCCTAGTAAAGCCTCTTCATAATACTAGCTTGTTGGTTAATAGATGATTGTGGTTTCCCTATCATGAACATTGAGATGTTGTTAACAACAATATCATATCATTAGGAGAATGGTATGATGGACATACTCCTATAGATAAGCGTAGCATAAAGATCAAGTCATTTTAATAGTTCAATTGCTATAAGCTTTCTGATACATAGTAACCTAATTCCTTCGACCATGAGATCATGCTAATCACCATCACCGGAAGGATGCTTTGATGACATCAAACACCACACCGTAATTGGGTGGCTATAAAGGTGGAATTGAGTGTTCGGAAAGTATGGGTTGAGGCACATGGATCAAGAGTGGGATTTGTCCATCCATATGACGGATAGATATACTCTGGGCCCTCTCGGTGGAATGTCATCCAATTGGCTTGCAAGCATGTGACTGGCTCACAAGGGATCACATACCACGTGAACGAGAAAAGAGTACTTATCAGTAACAAGGTTGAACTAGGTATGCAGAGATACCGACGATCAAAACCTCGGATAAGTAAACTATCATGAGACAAAGGGAAATTGGTATCATATGTAAGTGGTTCATTCGATCGCAAAGTAATCGTAGAAATATGTGGGAGCCATATGAATTTCCAGATTCCTCTATTGGTTATTGATCTGAGAAGTGTCTCGGTCATGTCCGCATAATTCACGAACCGTAGGGAGACACACTTAAGGATTCGATGTTGTTGAGTAGTTATGGAATGATGAGTAAGAGACCGAATGTTGTTTGGAGTCTCGGATGGGATCCGGGATATCACGAGGAGATCCGGAATGGTCCGGAGAATAAGATTCATATAAGGAAAGTCCTGTTTCGGAGTTGGGGAATGATTCCGGTGTTTTCACCAGGAATGTTCTAGAAGGGTCCGGAAGGTCCGGCACTCCAGAGGGGAAGGGTACATGAATGTGTCATGACAATATGGAATGATTGCATCATGTACTAGGTCACTTGGCTAGGAAAAATAAAGAGAGAAATCAAATCCTAGTTTGAAAGTCAAACGCCAATTTGAAAAAGTCAAACGGCAAGTTTGCTTGGTGGAGGGAGAGTAGGAAACCTACTTTGGGAGGAAGTCCCCTCCCTCCACCCGCCGGCCAAGGAGGCCGAGTTTGGGGAGGACTCCCTCCTCCCAACCGTCCACCCTCCACCTATATAAGGAGGGGTAGGGCGTCCCCTACCCCTCACACCCAAAAACCCTAGGCCCAAGCCGCCGGCCTCTTCCAAGTCGCCGCCGCCTAGGGCCTCCTCTAACTCGGCGAGTTAGGGTTTCCCCAAACCCTAGCTGCCGGCCAATCCCTCCCCTTGGTGCCCTCTAAACCCTAGATCACCAAGGCCTCTCTCATACTCCACCATACTTGCTCCGTCTTAAGGCGAAGCCCTGCGAGATCTCCCCTCTACTTCCGACACCACGCCGTCGTGCTGCCAGAATCACGAGGAGAGTGCTACAACCTCCGCTGCCTGCTAGAACAAGGGAGAGGAAGGTCTACATCGAGTACTGAACGTGTGTCCGACTACGGAAGCGCTGCCGGAACGCAGCGCCGGAAGGATCGTCTACGCGATCTTGAGATCGGCAAGAGTACGACTACATCACCCACGAGAATCTGCTCTCGTTAACCGCTTTGGAATATTCGAGGGTGAGTTCCTCTATCGACTCGTTGCTACAATCTAGTAGATAGATCTTGGCTTTTTTGTTTGCATGTAGTAGAAATTTTTTGTTTTCCATGCTACGAACCCCTACAGTGGTATCAGAGCCGTGTCTATATGGAGATCTGTTGCACGAGTAGAACACAATGGTCATTATGGGCGGTGGTGCTTTTATTATCAATTGCTTTTTGTGTACTTTGCATCTTGCGGTATGATGGGATGAAGCGGCCCGGGGTAACCTTACATGACATCGTTCATGAGACTTGCTCCACGTTCAACATGCAACTTGTATTGCATAAGTGGCTTTGCGGGTGCCTGTCTCTCCCATCATAGTATAGATCCAATTTACAACAGGCACTTGATAGTTCAAGCATCAACGTTGTGGTTCTTGTTAGTAAGTTAGAACGACACTTATTGAAAGCCCCAAACCACGTAAAATATGCAAAGAAAATTAGAGGCGTCTAACTTTGTTTTGCAGGGGTGTGCTGTGATGTGAAATGGCCATGATTGTGATTATATTTGATGTATGCAATGTTCCTTATTGTAAGTTGGCAACTGGCAGGAGCCATATGGTTGTCTTTTAATTCTGTTAAGACCCGCGTGTCTATTCAAAGTAGTTGTAATAGTTGAAGCTGGTGGACGACAACCATGAAACGGCGCCATTGACCTTGACTCCATACCGGTGATGATGGACATCATGTTCGTGCTTGAAGATGGAGATCGGAAGCACAAAGAAGAAAGGCCATATCATATCACATATTATGAATTGCATGTGATGTTAATCCTTTATGCATCTTGTATTGCTTAGTTAACGACGGTAGCATTATAAGATGATCCCTCAAGCACGAAAATTTCAAGTTTTAAAGTGTTCATCCTTAGTAAGCACCGTTGCTAAAGCTCGTTGTTTCGAAGCACCATGTGATGATCGGGTGTGTTAGATTCTGCGGGTGTGTACAACGTGAGCAAGCCAGATTTGCTCATGCGGAAGCTAAGGTTTGATCTTGACGAGCCTAGCATGTACAGACATGGTCTCGGAACACGGATCATCGAAAGGTAAAGCATGAGTCATATAGTAGATATGATGAACATGTTGATTGTTCGCCATTGAAGCTACATCAACTCTCGTTATGATCGGTTTTGATGTGGTGGATTTGGTTCGTGTGATCACTAAAACAATGTGAGGGATATTGTTTTGAGTGGGAGTTCACCTAGATTAATTTAACTATTAATTATAACTCAATTTGTCATAAATTTAGTCTAAACTATTGCAAATATGTTGTAGATCAATGGCGGCCCCTACCATCAATTTTAATGTGTTCCTAGAGAAAGAAAAGTTGAAAAACAATGGAAGCAACTTTGCGGATTGGTTCCGCAATTTGAGGATTGTCCTCAATGCTGGTAATTTGACCTATGTGCTGGATGCACCGCTGGGTGACCCGCCTGCAGCTACTGCTACCGATGAAGTAAAGAATGTTTACCTCACTCAGAAGAATCATTACTCCATAGTTCAGTGTGCTATCTTGTATGGTTTGGAATCGGAGCTTCAGAAAAGGTTTGAGAACCATGACCCACATGATATTGTCCGTGAACTCAAAATGATATTTGAGGCTCACGCGGCAGTTGAGAGTATGAGGCATCTGAAAAGTTCTTTAAGTGCAAGATGGAAGAGGGCAGCTCCATCAGTGAGCATGTGCTTAAGATGTCTGGGCACGCAAACAAACTCCAAAGACTGGGTATAGTGATTCCTAATTCTTTGGGGATTTACCGTGTCCTCCAATCACTACCACCAAGTTACAAGAACTTTGTAATGAACTACAATATGCAAAACATGAACAAGACGTTGCCAGAACTCTTCTCCATGTTGAAATCTGCAGAAGTGGAGATCAAGAAAGAGCACCAAGTGTTGTTGGTCAATAAGACCACCAAATTCAAGAAAGGCAAGTCTAAGCAAAAGGGAAACTTCAAGAAGGGCGGTAAGAAGGTTGTCACGCCGACGAAGAAGACCAAGGCTGGGCCTAAGCCTGATACTGAGTGCTTTTACTGCAAGGGAGAATGTCACTGGAAGCGGAATTGCCCAAAGTACATGGCGGATTTGAAGAACGACAACATCAAGAAGAAAGGTATATCCGATATACATGTTATTGATGTGTATCTCACTAGTACTCGTAGTAGTGCCTGGGTATTTGATACTGGTTCGGTTGCTCATATTTGTAACTCGAAATAGGTGCTGCAGAATAAATGGAAGCTAGCAAAGAACGAGGTGACGATGCGCGTTGGAAATGGATCAAAGGTTGATGTGATCACGGTCGGCACGCTACCTCTTCATCTACCATCGGGATTAGTTTTATACTTAAATAATTGTTATTTAGTGCCTGCGTTGAGCATGAACATTATATCTAGATCATGTTTATTGTGAGATGGTTACTTGTTTAAGTCCAAGAATAATGGTTGTTCGATTTATATGAGTAATATGTATTATGCACATGCACCTTTGATAGATGGTCTATTCTTATTGAATCTCGATTGTGGAAATACACATATTAATAGCATTGAAGCTAAACGTTTGAAATTGAGCGATAACTTGACCTATATGTGGCACTATCGTCTTGGTCATATTGGAGTGAAGCGTATGAAGAAACTCCATTCCGATGGACTTCTTCAATCACTTGATTTCTAATCACTTGAAAGATGCGAAGCATGTCTGATGGGTAAAATGACTTAGACTCCATTTTCTGGGATGATGGAGCGAGCTACGAACTTATTGGAAATCATACATAATGATGTGTGTGGCCCAATGAGTGTAGCATCGCGCGGTGGTTATCGTTATGTTCTTACCTTCACGGATGACTTGAGTAGATATGGGTATATCTATTTCATGAAACATAAGTCCGAAACTTTCGAGAAGTTTAAGGAATTTCAAGGTGAGGTTGAGAATCAACGTAACAAGAAGATTGAATTTCTACGATCTGATCGTGGAGGTGAATATCTAAGTTATGAGTTTGGCGAGCATTTGAAGAAATGTGGAATACTTTCACAATTGACACCACCGGTAACACCACAGCGTAATGGTGTGTCCGAACGTCATAATCGAACTCTATTAGATATGGTTCGTTCTATGATGTCACTTACAGATTTACCGCTATCGTTTTGGGGTTATGCATTAGAAACAGCCGCATTCACTTTAAATAGGGCACCATCTAAATCCGTTGAAACAACACCGTATGAATTATGGTTTGGGAAGAAACCTAAATTGTCGTTCCTTAAAGTTTGGGGTTGTGAAGCTTATGTAAAGAAGTTACAACCGGACAAGCTTGAACCCAAAGCGGAAAAATGTGTCTTCATAAGATACCCTAAGGAAACTATTGGGTATACCTTCTACCATAGATCCGACGGCAAAATCTTTGTTGCTAAGAATGGATCCTTTCTAGAGAAGGAATTTCTCTCGAAAGAAGTGACTGGAAAGAAAGTAGAACTCGACGAGGTTGTTGAACCTTCTCTCGAACTTGCAAGTAGCGCAGCACCGGAAGTAGTTCTTGTGGCGCCTATACCAATAAGAGAGGAAGCTAATGATGATGATCATGAAACTTCGGTTGAAGTTGCTACAGAACCTCGCAGGTCAACAAGAACTCGTACCACTCCTGATTGGTATGATCCCTTTATGAGTGTCATGTTGGTGGACAACACCGATGACCCTGAGACATATGAGGAAGCGATTATAAGCCCAGATTCCAATAAATGGCAAGATGCCATGAAATCCGAGATTGGATCCATGTACGAAAACCAAGTATGGACTTTGGTGGACTTACCGGATGGTCAGAAGGCTGTCGAGAACAAATGGATTTTCAAAAAGAAAACAGATGCTGATGGTAATGTTACTGTTTATAAATCTCGACTTGTCGCAAAAGGGTTTCGAGAAATTCATGGAGTTGACTACGATGAGACTTTGTCACCGGTAGCGAAGCTAAAGTCTATGAGGATTTTGTTAGCAATCGCTGCATATTATGATTATGAGATATGGCAGATGGATGTCAAAACGGCATTCCTCAATGGAGACATTGATGAAGAGTTGTATATGATGCAACCCAAAGGTTTTGTCGATCCTAAAGATGCTAACAAGGTATGCAAACTTCAACGGTCCATATATGGATTGAAGCAAGCATCCCAAAGTTGGAATCAACGTTTTGATAAGGTAATCAAAAGCTTTGGTTTTATACAAACTTATGGAGAAGCTTGTATTTACAAGAAAGTGAGGGGGAGCTCTGTAGCATTCTTAATACTATATGTAGATGACATATTGTTGATTGGGAATGATGAAGACCTTCTTAATAGTGTCAAGGATTATTTGAATAATAGTTTTTCAATGAAAGATCTTGGTGAATCAGCTTACATATTAGGCATAAAGATTTATAGAGATAGATCGAGACGCCTAATATCATTGTCACAAAGTACATATTTGGACAAAGTTCTAAAGAGGTTTGGAATGGAAGATAGCAAGAAAGGGTTCTTGCCCATGTTGCCCAATACGACCTTGAGTAAAACTCAAAGTCCAGCAAAGGTAGAAGATAGAGAAAGGATGAGTAAGACTCCCTATTCCTCAGCCATAGGATCTCTGATGTATGCCATGCTATGTACGAGACCCGACATTGCATATGTTGTTAGTTTGACTAGCAGAGATCAAAGTGATCCAGGAGTGGATCATTGGACAGCGGTCAAAAACATCCTTAAGTACTTGAGAAGAACTAAGGATATGGTTCTTTCTTATGGAGGTGATGAGCAGCTCGTTGTTAATGGTTACACCGATGCTAGTTGGAACACCGATCCGGATGATTCTAAATCTCAATCTAGATACGTATTTACTTTGAATGGTGCATCAGTTAGCTGGAGGAGTGCAAAGCAAAGCGTTGTGGCGAGATCTTCAACTGAATCGGAATACATAGCTGCTTCGGAGGCTTCACAAGAAGCGATATGGATGAAGGAGTTCATTATAGAGCTCGGTGTGGTTCCAAGTGCGCTGGACCCAATGTCTATCTACTGTGATAACATGGGCGCCATAGCCAATGCGCAAGAACCAAGGTCACACAAGAAGCTGAAGCACATCAAGCTATGTTTTCACGCTATTCGAGAACATGTCCAAGATGGTGACATAAAGATTTGCAAAGTACACACAGATCTGAATGTGGCGGATCCGTTGACTAAACCTCTCCTGAGGGCAAAACATGACCAACACCAAACTGCCATGGGTGTTCGGTATATTACCATGTAATCTAGATTAGTTGACTATAGTGCAAGTGGAATACTGTTGGAGATATGCCCTAGAGGCAATAATAAATGTAATTATTATTATATCTTTGTGTTTATGATAAATGTTTACATTCATGCTATAACAGTATTAAAAGTAAACATTAATACTTGTGTGATTTGTAAACTAAATAAGAGTCCCTAGTAAAGCCTCTTCATAATACTATCTTGTTGGTTAATAGATGATTGTGGTTTCCCTATCATGAACATTGAGATGTTGTTAACAACAATATCATATCATTAGGAGAATGGTATGATGGACATACTCCTATAGATAAGCGTAGCATAAAGATTGTAACATCCCTAAAATCATGTTTTCAAAGATTTCATATCATGCATGCATGCATATCATTTAGGGATCAAAACTTAAACTCATTTGAAAGAAAACATAATTTGAGAGCTATGATTTTATGTGTTCAACATTAAATCAAGTGCTACCTTCCAATGAGAGGTTATTTGTTCAAAAAACAAACCTTGTTGCTCTCAGATTGTTTTGTTTGATTGCTATTGCTTAAACCAAAATTTACAAAACAAATATGGATTTAAAACCAAATTCAAAACTTGATCAAATCAAATGCTATGTCACTGCTTATTTTGTTTGAACAAAAGGACCAATGTAATACAGTGAGACCATATGTTTTTATACCCAGAAATATGAGTGTTACACTCTACAAAAATCTAGAACAAATTTGAATTCAAATGGCATTTGAATTTGTTTGAAAATGGATTCAGAAAATTAAAACAGAAATGGAAAAAGAATAGAGAAAAGGAAAAAGGCTGGCGCCAGGCTTTTGGCCCAACAGCGAAACCAGTCCAACAACTAGCCCACCCGGGTTTCCCCCTCTCCCTCCGTTTCTCACCGCGTTCGCGCATACCCTCTCGCTGACAAGTGGACCCTGCGGCCACGTCAATCCGTCATCCCCAAAATCCCGCCCGCAGACGACGTCGCCGCTGCCATCGATGCCGATAATGTCGCGGCTTAATTGGCCTTGATTCCGCGAGCGTTTCCAGTCGCGCTGCTGCCTACTTAAACCCCTCCCCTCGCTGCTCATTTCCCCTCACACAGCACAGACTCCATGCCACCAGGCTGCCCGTAATCGTGCCCACACCGCCGTAGCACCGACGACCTCCGGCGACTAATTCCGGTGAGCCTCGTCCACCCCTTTGTCTCTGCTTCATGCGAGCATGTTCCACATGTCCCTGCGCATCTTCTCATGCATTTCTTTCTCTCTGTTTCATCCTAGAACGTTGTCACCGTCCCCCACTGGAAGCAACTGAAGCTCGGCGCAACTCCGGCGACCCCTCCTGGTAGTTCCCGACCACCCCTTCTCTCCTTTTCGATACGTATGTGTTCGCCTGGCTCGCGTGCATCTAACAGCCTCACTGGTTTGTCTTAGCGCGCACCAGAACCTCGCCTCCGACGACGCCAAGGTTTGCCCGACGTCTGCCTCTACTACGACGAGGAATTCTCGCCGTGTACGCGCGCCCCTTGTCAAGCCACTACCACGTTGAGCTTTAGCACATCGCCGCGAGTCTGGTAAGCATCTCCAATGACCCCAACCCCCTCTGTAGCTGCCGCACCGCCGTAGACAGAGCACGCCGCCGCGCGCCGCCAGTTCTTGGTAGGTTGATTGAACACCGTAGGATCTAGATCTAACACATAGGATAGATCACTTAACGAAGGGGTAAGTTTACATCTGGGCCGCGCGTTTTAGTTAGATCTGACGGTTCACAGACGCGATCCAGCGCGAAGCGGTACCAGCCAATCAGATGCCGCCGCGTGTCAGTGAGTTAGATTTAAAATCAGAAATTTGATCTATTAAAAGTTTAAACTTGTTTAATTCATAACTTTTGATTCCCACTTCCAAATTTGATAAATTTTATATCAATGGAATCAGGAGAGAAAGCCCTTTCCATTTATGCAATGTGTTTAATGTTTTGCTTCTGTTAAAATGGGTGTTTTTGCAGAAACTTGTGTAGGCATAAATTGGTTATATTAATTATTTGAGAAATGTTTTAATGTTCAAATAAAGTTTATTTGGCAAGTTTTGAACTTGTCTATGAATCAGTTATGTGCACTTGTCTTGTTGAGTATAGAAATCATCACATATCATTTTGCATGCATCCATATATTTTTGCTTGTATTTATTTTGTATGTGATTTGGTGCTATCATTTTATGTGTAGATTTTGGTGCAAATAGTGATTGTGATTGTGAGGATTGTAGCTACTCTCCAAACTACCAAGGCAAGTGGTGCTTCATGATTTTATCCCTATGTTTTTCAACTATGCATTAGAAAATATTTTGCTAGTCTTGCATGGATATATTTGATTTATATGCTATGCTTGGGAAATCCTAGTAGTTGTAGAATTGCTACAAATTTCTAAGTTAAGATGCTTATCTATGCCATGCTTAGCCTAGCTAGTAGCAACCAAGGGTGGTTATATATTCATGCTATGAATAAATATTTCTAAGTCTTTGGACTATGTTTTTGCTTAATAAAACAACTAAGTGAATGAAACACCTGGGTGGAATGGAAGGAATGGTTTATGTTGAGTGGTTACACAAGGTCCATTTCTATGGTTTACCTTGTGTATCTCACTTGTGGAAAGCCACCCAGGAACAAAGGTATTTGAGAGGCCAAATGTTAAGAAGCTTCTAGTGCAGCCACTTGGCAATATGGGCTCTGCCTGGATCATATAGGTTGCAATAACTTAGCCATTTGGACAGTTAGTGGTAGTGGGATGATAGGTTGGAGCGCGTCCATTTGGTCTAAGGGAAGGCTTCTGAAAGGTCCTGTCTTGGTGAAAATCAAGTCTTGTGGGGAAAGTTCACAACCTCTGCAGATGGAAGAATCTAAGTACTTAGCCATGTCCATGGTAATGGGCAACATGAGCATCAAGACATGGAAGCTATCAAGAATCTCCTCATCCCAATTTCTAAGTAAAAACTTGTGGTTGAACAAGGGTGAAGGACCCCAATGTCTATTGGTGGTTCCTTGGGAAAAGTTTTGACAAAGAAAAACTTAGTGTTTTCAACTGATAGGTAAAACCTATTTTGAGCAAAGCAAGCCTAAGCTACACTTAGCCAAAATGCATATGGTATTTAGTCCACCAATATTGTACTAAGGTATCACTTGCCAATACTATTCCAATGTATTGACCCACTGTGGTTGTAACTTGTGATGTTGCAGGATATTCTGATGATGATTAGGAGTCATGAGTCTACACTCAACATTCTTGCCTGTGGCACATGAAGATGAAGACTTATTTATCTTATTATATATTGAACTCTTGTATTAGGCATGTGGCCATGGAGTTGTAAAAGACTAAGTTTGTCTCTGGAATGATATGTAATAATGACCTTTGTTTCTGTGTACTTCATCTTAAACTGTGGATGCTAGCATTGATCCAGGGACTAGCATTGCAATCACAGGGATCCTTTCCTTTACAAAGGAGGGATCTTACAGATGGTATCAGAGCACTGTGTTGCCTGTAGGATTATGACCCTAGGATTGGAAACCACTAAGGAAAATCTTTCAACAACTTCCACACTTGTCTTTTCTTCTCGTAAACTTTTCTAATCTTCTTTCTCATCTCTATTTGTAGATGAACTCCATCAACGAAGCCATGAAGAAGGGACCACTCATGACTATGACTTTGGAATGTGAGACAGAGTTCCCCAAGGCTCTCAAGGACCTCATGGTTGCCATGGGAATACATGGTGTAGCTGTGTACAAAGGTTTTCCTGTGATGGATGAAGGAGTTGAGTACTGGTGGGTGCAACTTCACTTGTATAAAAACAAGGAAGACAACCACAAGGACTCAGGTTTCTGCATGGTCACCAACACAATGATGCACACCACATTCTTTGATTCAGCAAGGGATGCAGCTTGGAGGGCCATCAAAGAACTTGGTGATAGAATCAAGTGCAAAATGCTTAACACCCAGAATGACCTTAGGGAAGAAAAGAAGCATACCCAAGAGTTAGAGGCTACCAACCAAATCCTAAGGAAGGACATCATAGACTTAGCAATGGAGTCTTGTGATCTAGACAAACAGATTGCCTCTAGGGATGCCCTGTTAGCCAACTTGGCAAGTGAGATTGGATTGTAACGTACTTCGTTAGTTGGACCACCACACTTATCATTTTATTTTCCAAATGTTGTTTAAAATAAGTTGAACCTTGGTTGTTGTAATGAATCCATGTATGCCATGACTTGTGTGTTTTGATTTCCAAAGTTATGCGTGTGATGCCTTGTCTTGTGTTTTGTCTTAAATTGTGTTGATTCTAACTTTTTCTATCTTATTAAATAGATTCCTAATGTTACTATCAGCATGGTTGACGAGTTCAAGGGAACTCGTTTTGGCCCTCGTATTATTGAGCTCACTAGTTTGCTCAATCTCCCTCTTCCTACCATCATGGTGCTTCCCCTCACCAAGTTTGAGAGGAAAGACCTTTGGGGCTTCAAGGTCAATCAGCCCGGACGCCAGACTGAGCCTACCACGGAGGCAATCATCTTCAAGCTCATGCATGATGATAAGGAGAGAGGCCTAGAGGTAGTCATGCAGGACCTGATTGGACGTCTGTTAGGGAGACACTCTCGACAGGTTAGAGGTACTCACTTCCACACCTTCGGTAGACGTGATGAGGATGGTGAGGCCATTGACTTCGAGGACACTTCGAGGGAGACAGCAGAGCCAATTCGCCTATACCTCCAGGACTTAGAGGTTCTTCTTAGGCACGTGGACACCGATAGGACCAACGTCATGCTCAGCAATGACGAACTCCAGGTGCAGCTTCGTGAGAAGGACAAGCTCTTCGCGGAGCAAGATGGGATAGTCAAGGAGATGGAGGCCAAGTTTGAGAGTCAAGACAGAAAGTTCAAGAGTCAAGAGAAGCGAGTCCAAGATAGGAACAAGAGGATTCGAGACATGACTGCAGAACTGGAGGCCAAAGACTTCAAGCTCGAGCATCAGCAGACTGTGATTGAGAGGCTTCGTTCACATAAGAGAGCTCTCGAAGCCAAGGTAGAGACCTTGACCACCAATGTCGAGGAATACAAGACCGTTATGGAGAATGCAGGTCTTACATTTGTAGAGGAGGAGGTTGATGCCGAGGAGTAGTGATGACTGCTCATTTATCTTTACTTATCATGTCTTTGATTATTGAGTCGCAATGACCATCCAACATGTGGATGGCTTGCTATTGGTGTGTTTACTTTGCAAACTTGTTATCTATGTGGTCGAACTTTTATTATTGTGATGTATGTTTGGTGTTTGTTTATGTGATGTATTGTGCATGTTAGCATCTATGGGTATCTCATTCTTATCTCTATTGAACAAACCACAGATGCCTCCCCGACGTGCCAATCCCAACCCCAACAACAACATCACCCCTGAGATGCAGCAAATGATGACAGCTCAGACTCAGCTGATGCAAATGATGACTACGTTCATCCAGAATCACAACAACAACAACAACAACAACAACAACAACAACAACAACAACAACAACAACAACAACAACAACAACAACAACAACAACAACAACAACAACAACAACAACAACAACAATCAGAACAACCCACCGGGTTTTGACATGCTTACCAGGTTCTTGAGACTGAGGCCAGCAAAGTTCTCAGGAACTACTGATCCCATGGTGGCCAATGATTGGCTATGCTCTGTGAACAAGGACTTGGTAACTGTTGGCTGTACTGATGAAGAGAAAGTCAGATTTGCAGCTCACTTGTTGGAAGGACCAGCAGCCACTTGGTGGGATAACTTCCAGATCACCACTCCCATTGCAGATGTGACATGGGCTATCTTTGAAGATGGTTTTCGTACTGCTCACATCTCATCCGGAGTGATGAGTTTGAATAAGAAAGAGTTCCATAACCTGAAGCAGCGCCACCGCAACGTGGCTGAATATATTGAGGAGTTCAACAATCTGGCGCGATATGCACTGGATGAAGTTGACACTGATGCTAAGAGGAAGGAGAAGTTCCTTGAAGGGTTGAATGATGAAATGAACCTGCAATTAGCTGTGGCCTATGTTCCCACATACCAGTCTCTTTGTGACAAGGCTGCTATTTTGGAGAGCAAAATGAAACAAGTGGAAAGCAGGAAGAGAAAGCACTCTAACAAGCACAGCTCGGGATCGTCTCACAAACGTTCCCATTATGATGACAGTGGGAGTTCTGGATCCCACAAGCACGGAAAATTCAACAAACACCACAACCACAACCGTCATCATGACAACAAGAGTCACCGTGATCATGACAATGACAAGTACAAGAACCACAAGGGTGGATATAAGAGCCACCACAGTGGAAGTGGCAGTGGAAGCCAGCCTGTCAAGAAGGATCTTAGTCAGGTTGAATGTTTCAAGTGCAAGAAGATGGGGCATTATGCAAATGAATGCCCAGAAAAGAAAGTTGAAGGACCCAACAAGCCCAACCCTTTTCAGAAGGGACAAGTGAACCACATCAATGTGGAGGAAATCTATGATGAGCCAGATGTTGTTGCTGGTAGGTTCAAACTCAATTCTATTCCAGCACTTGTTCTTTTTGATACTGGAGCATCGCATTCATTCATATCAAAACCATTTATTGATAGAAATGGGTTTCCAATTGAAAACATTGGGTGTCCAATAAAAGTAAGTTCTCCAAGTGGAAATATGATAGTAAGTCTTGGATGCCGGGATCTAGTGATAGAATTTGTAAAGCATAAGTTTCCAGTGAGTCTGATAATCCTAGATTCCCAAGGACTGGATGTAATTTTGGGAATGGATTGGATGACTAAGTATGAAGGAGTACTAGATTGTGCCAATCGTACTGTTGCACTCACAACCCCGGAAAAGAAACGGATTAGATTCAAGTCTAACTTTGAATCAAAAGGGAGTAAGCTAAATTCTCTTAAGGGGGTTAGCATAGACGGTGTGCCTATTGTGAGTGAATATCCGGATGTGTTTCCAGAAGAATTACCGGGAATGCCACCTGATAGAGATGTGGAATTTCTTATTGACTTGCTACCAGGATCTGGACCAATAGCAAAGAGACCGTACAAGATGTCAGTTGATGAGTTGAAAGAACTCAAGAAGCAACTTGGAGAACAGTTGTAGAAAGGTTTTATCCAACCAAGTTCTTCATCTTGGGGAGCACCAGTTTTGTTTGTGGAAAATAAAGATAGAAGTCAAAGGTTATGCATAGATTATCGTTCACTCAGTGAGGTGACTATCAAGAACAAATACCCTTTACCTAGAATCAATGACTTGTTTGATCAGTTAGAAGGAGCTTGTGTGTTCTCAAAGATTGATCTCCGGTCAGGTTATTTCCAACTCAAGATAAGGGAACAGGACATACCTAAGACATCTTTCACCACAAGATATGGATTGTATGAGTATACCGTGATGCCATTTGGTTTAACCAATGCACCAGCATACTTCATGAATATGATGAACAAGGTGTTCATGGAATTCCTTGATAAGTTTGTTGTCGTTTTCATCGATGACATTTTAATCTACTCCAAGAGAAGGGAAGAGCATGAAGGGCATTTATGATTGATACTAGATAAGCTTAGAGAGCATAAGCTATATGCCAAATTCAGCAAGTGTGAATTTTGGTTAAATGAAGTTGGTTTTCTTGGACACGTTGTGTCAGGAGATGGTGTAGCAGTTGATCCTACTAAAGTTTCAGCTGTAACTGAATGGGAATCTCCTAAGTCAGTGAAAGAGGTTCGTAGTTTCCTTGGCTTGGCGGGATACTACAGAAGATTTATTGAGAATTTCTCCAAGGTAGCTAAACCCATGACAAAATTGCTAAAGAAAGACAAGAAGTTTGCTTGGTCTGAAGGTTGTGAACTCAGCTTTCAAGAATTGAAGAAGAGACTAGTGACAGCACTAGTCTTATGTTTGCCAGATTTGGAGAAAGATTTCCAAGTATATTGTGATGCGTCTCATCATGGATTAGGTGCAGTACTTATGTAAGAAGGGAAAGTTGTAGCTTATGCCTCGAGACAACTCAAAACTCATGAAATAAACTACCCTACTCATGATTTAGAGTTAGCCTCTGTTGTTCATGCACTCAAAACATGGAGACACTATCTTTTGGGAAAGCGATGTGAAGTGTTCACAGATCACAAGAGTTTGAAGTATATCTTCACCCAGAAAGAAATTAACATGAGACAAAGAAGATGGCTAGAACTCATCAAGGACTATGATTTGAGTTTGCAATACCACCCCGGTAAAGCAAATGTTGTAGCGGATGCTCTAAGCCGTAAGGTTTTTGTGAATGGCCTTACTAAGGGAGAATTGCCAGATGATCTGTGTGCCCAATTTAGAGATCTCAGATTGGAGATTGTGCCTGAAGGACATCTCATGTCATTGGATGTTAAACCCACCTTGTTGGACAAGATCAAAGAAGCCCAAAAGACAGATATGGAAATTGAAGAGATTAAGGAAAATATTGGCAAGGGAAAAGCCTAAGGATTCCATGAAGACGAACAAGGTACTTTATGGCATGGAAAACATATCTGTGTTCCACAAGATCCGGAGCTTCGGAAACTAATTTTACAAGATGCACATAACTCACCATATTCTATTCATCCGGGTAACACCAAAATGTACATGGATATGAAGGAAAGATTTTGGTGGAATAATCTCAAGAAGGACATCGCCGAACATATTGCTTTGTGTGATGTATGCAGTAGAGTGAAAGCGGAACATCAGAAACCAGCAGGATTGTTACAGCCACTACCTATTCCTGATTGGAAGTGGGACAAGATTGGTATGGATTTCATTACCGGATTACCAAGGACCAGGTCAGGATATGATTCTATTTGGGTAGTAGTGGATCGCCTAACTAAAGTGGCTCATTTTATACCCGTGAAGACAACTTACACAAGTGCTAAGTTAGCCAAGATCTATATGAGCAGAATTGTATGTCTACATGGAGTACCCAAGAGTATTGTGTCTGATAGGGGAACACAATTCACTTCTCATTTTTGGAAGCAATTACATGAATCATTGGGAACGAGGTTGGAATTCAGCACTACATTTCATCCTCAAACTGATGGACAGACAGAAAGGACTAATCAGATTCTTGAAGATATGTTGAGAGCATGTGCTCTAGACTATGGAGCTAGTTGGGATGAAAGTCTGCCTTACGCAGAATTTTCTTACAATAACAGCTATCAAGCCAGTATTGAGATGGCACCATTTGAGTTTCTCTATGGGAGAAAGTGTACCACCCCATTGCTATGGAATGGTGTGGGAGAAAGAAGTTTGTTCGGACCAGAACTAATCAGAGAGGCTGAAGAGAAAGTCAAGCTGGTTAAGGACAGATTAAAGATAGCACAATCCCGACAAAAGAGCTACGTAGATCCTAAGCGTAGAGAAGTCATGTATGAAGTAGGTGATAGAGCTTATCTTAGAGTGTCACCACTTCGTGGAGTGAAAAGGTTTGGAGTCAAAGGAAAGTTGGCCCCAAGATATGTAGGACCATTCAAGATTCTGAGTCGTAAAGGAGAAGTGGCTTATGATATTGAATTGCCAGAGTCACTGTCTGCTGTTCATAATGTGTTTCATGTGAGTCAGCTTAAGAAATGCCATCCAGAAATAGAAGATACTTCTTTGAAATATACTATACCTTTGGAAGAGGTCCAATTGGAAAGTGATCTCACTTATGAGGAGAAACCTATCAGGATTCTTGAGACTACAGAAAGAGTAACTCGGACTAAGACTATCAAATTCTGCAAAGTTCAGCGGAACCATCATTCCGAAGAAGAAGCAACATGGGAAAGAGAAGATGATCTTCGGAAAGACCACCCTCACCTATTTGCTAGCCAATCTGAATCTCGAGGGCGAGATTCACCTTAAGGGGGTTAGATTTGTAACATCCCTAAAATCATGTTTTCAAAGATTTCATATCATGCATGCATGCATATCATTTAGGGATCAAAACTTAAACTCATTTGAAAGAAAACAGAATTTGAAAGCTATGATTTTATGTGTTCAACATTAAATCAAGTGCTACCTTCCAATGAGAGGTTATTTGTTCAAAAACCAAACCTTGTTGCTCTCAGATTGTTTTGTTTGATTGCTATTGCTTAAACCAAAATTTACAAAACAAATATGGATTTAAAACCAAATTCAAAACTTGATCAAATCAAATGCTATGTCACTACTTATTTTGTTTGAACAAAAGGACCAATGTAATACAGTGAGACCATATGTTTTTATACCCAGAAATATGAGTGTTACACTCTACAAAAATCCAGAACAAATTTGAATTCAAATGGAATTTGAATTTGTTTGAAAATGGATTCAGAAAATTAAAACAGAAATGGAAAAAGAATAGAGAAAAGGAAAAAGGTCGGCGCCAGGCTTTTGGCCCAACAGCGAAACCAGCCCAACAACCAGCCCACCCGGGTTTCCCCCTCTCCCTCTGTTTCTCACCGCGTTCGCGCATACCCTCTCGCTGACAAGTGGACCCCGCGGCCACGTCACTCCGTCATCCCCAAAATCCCGCCCGCAGACCACGTCGCCGCTGCCATCGATGCCGATAATGTCGCGGCGTAATTGGCCTTGATTCCGCGAGCGTTTCCAGTCGCGATGCTGCCTACTTAAACCCCTCCCCTCGCCGCTCATTTCCCCTCACACAGCACAGACTCCACACCACCAGGCTGCCCATAATCGTGCCCACACCGCCGCAGCACCGACGACCTCCGGCGACCAATTCCGGTGAGCCTCGTCCACCCCTTTGTCTCTGCTTCATGCGAGCATGTTCTACATGTCCCTGTGCATCTTCTCATGCATTTCTTTCTCTCTGTTTCATCCTAGAACGTCGTCACCGTCCCCCACTAGAAGCAACCAAAGCTCGGCGCAACTCCGGCGACCCCTCCTGGTAGTTCCCGACCACCCCTTCTCTCCTTTTCGATACGTACGTGTTCGCCTGGCTCGCGCGCATCTAACAGCCTTACTGGTTCGTCTTAGCGTGCACCAGAACCTCGCCTCCGACGACGCCAAGGTTTGCCCGACGTCTGCCTCTACTCCGACGAGGAATCCTCGCCGTGTCCGCGCGCCCCTTGTCAAGCCACTGCCACGTTGAGCTTCAACACATCGCCGCGAGTCTGGTAAGCATCTCCGACGACCCCAACCCCCTCTGTAGCTGCCGCACCGCCGTAGACAGAGCGCGCCGCCACGCGCCGCCAGTTCCTGGTAGGTTGATCGAACACCGTAGGATCTAGATCTAACGCATAGGATAGATCACTTAACAAAGGGGTAAGTTTAGATCTGGGCCGCGCGTTTTAGTTAGATCTGACGGTTCATAGACGCGATCCAGCGCGAAGCGGTACCAGCCAATCAGATGCCACCGCGTGTCAGTGAGTTAGATTTAAAATCAGAAATTTGATCTATTAAAAGTTTAAACTTGTTTAATTCATAACTTTTGATTCCCACGTCCAAATTTGACAAATTTTATGATGTGACCATGACATTTTCGAACAGCCAGATCGTCACGGATCTGTTTATGATGTGATGCACATGATGTTTCTATCGTCACAGAATTTGATGGCCATCTATCACATTCTACCTCTAATCCATGACGTTTTGTACCAAAATGAATCTTGTAGTCACTTGGAGGACGTCAGAATTAGCAAAAGACAGAGAAATATGATATTAAACGTTTGTACAGAACAATGGATCGAAAAGCACGGAAATGTTGTAAGCTTGGATGTTTGTTTCGTATGATTAGAAAAATACAGTAATCTTAATAAATATGGTCATATTCCTATATGGGCAGATCCAGTATAGGAATCTGAGAAATATATGTTGATAAAAGAGTCAATGTGTATAAAAAGACTACGTCTCCTCCCACCAGAATGTTGCTCGGGCTGAGATGCATCATCATCAGCGTCACCGAGCTCCGCATGTCACCATTCAGATACATGTAAATATGTAATGTAAGCAGGGGTGAATCTGCTGCATAGCTATTGGGGTCAGCTGACTCCATTAATTTTTTGGCAAAACCTTTAGTAAATCACCATTTAGAGGATGACATCATCGATGTAGTAGTAATGTACTTCCTCCGTTTCAAAAAATAAGACACACGGATTTCAATGCAAAGTTTGACGGAATAAATAAAATAACTAAAATTTGATTATATATGTATAATTAGTATTGTTGGATTCGTATTGAAACATACTTTTCAATAATGCTAACTTTATACCAACATTTTTCGTACTACCTCCTTCACGGTTTGTAGGGCGCTCTACAAAAATCTCACGGACCTAGGCGCAAACGTAGTGGCTGAAAATTAGGCCTATTAATGAGTGGTTAAGACGCATGCATTGGTGAGAGACTATTGCATGCATAGAAAGTTGGGAGGAAAGCTGCCACATTAATCAATAATTAATTCTTATGCGCCTAGAAACGTTGTAGTTTTGGAAATATCCAAATTTAATTAGACGTCTTGCAAACCGAGAATGAGGGAGTATATTTAAAGTAAATCTTGGTTAAAAAAATCACGCAAAACGAGGGGACCTTCACTGGAACGGAGCTAGTATTAGTAGGACGCGCGTGATGCACGTGAAGGAGTTAATAAACTGTGTAGGCCATCGAGCGTGTGGGCAGCTTGCGGGCAGATCTAGTATAGGAATCTGGGCTTGTGAATGCACTAAATATAATGGGCCAATTAGTGCTAGGACCCCGTGAAGGACCATCACTGACCAGCGGCCGTCGTCTCCACTCCACGTGAAGGAGAAGGACCATCACTGACCAGCTGGCAAAAATCTAGGACCCCAATCGTGATGCATGGTGTGTCCGCAACTTGCGGAAAGATTTCACAAAGATCCAGCCCGGCAAAAATCTGCAGTATTATACTAGTATCATTATATATTGAAAATGTAGCGACATATGCTATTAAAGCAAGTATAATAAATTCTAGTCAGCTGGCTATAAGAATTAAACTAATATTATTTTGCTTAGTTGGAGGAGAGAGAAGAGGTGGAAGAAGAGGTGTAGGCTCCCATACAATAACCAGCTCTTGCGCGTGCTCCTATGCACTTTGTGAGTACGTGAGTGGGTCATTCACTTATAAAGTAGTACTCTTTAAAAGTACTTGATTATAAGCTGACTATAGATAAACTTATAGCTAACAAGCCGGTTGTATTATTGGAATTGCTCTTAAATATTGCTCGTCTACCAAACATATATGGTCCTTGTATTAGATGGCATCAAATGAAATGGGCCTAGCTATGGCGCCATATATATGTGTCCGAAAACCCTAACGTGGCCGGCGCTCAATGGAGACTTTTATTTTGAGAAACTGAAAATCATAATTTAATTTCTCAAGAAAACATGAAAAGGTTCTGTATGTAGACAGTGTATGTCACAATGAACGTGGAAAATCATAATGTGAAATAGTGGGATAGATGCAAAACATGACCAAATCACGTGGAATCGCATGTTCAAAATGGTAGAAATTGTTGTATATTTGACGACTAAACATTTGTGAGGTGGGCAACTGTATGGCTTGAAAGAGATAACGTGGAGATATTTTAAAAATATAGATTCTACCATTAATGAATGTTTTCTCCTCCTATACCTGATCTTGTAAAGAAGTGAACTCATGCCGATGTGATGAGTTTGAATTGTGCTTTGCAACATTGCTCTTTATGTTAAATTAAGGAAAACAACTCACTCAGAAGAAAAGTATACACTGATAGTTTAGTATACTCGGAAACAGCATGAGCATAGTGACCATACGCCTCCTTTATGAGATCCTGGAGGTATCTAATAATGGACCTCACCTTTGTATTTTAGTGGCATGCCTGAATGACTTGTCGGCACGCGCTCCACGTGGAGACAAGATCATGACCACGTCTTCCTGTCACGGTCCTTAATTATGAGTAGAGTGATGTTACTCCTTTCATTGTGTTTTTAACTACACCTTGGATGGCCTTAAAAAATCTTTATGTTTTGAAAAACCATATTAATTTAATAAATTAATTAGAAAAGGTAAACTTTTTTGAGAGAGATTGGAAAAGGTAAATAAGATTTGAATTTAATAAATAAATTGATTTTCCTGCAGAGTTGTAGTCATGAAAAACTGGTGTCAACTTCTGACAATTCTAGCCATCTGTTTCAAAAGTACAAATTTTGAAAGTGTTAACCACAAACATATATTCTTGTTGTGCACTCAGGGATCAAGTTTCTCGTGGATCTATATGGAAATGTTAATTTCTTTTTAATCTTACCAAACCGGAGTATCAACCTTCACCGCACCTACCAAGGACTCACGAGATACTAAACAAGGTCATGGTCCCGAGGGTAGGCCCACTAGGCATAAATGTGAACCGCTCAGTCGGGACTCCTCGGCCAAATGGCTAACACTTGGCTAGGGGGCACTCAGCGCATCATCTTGCAGCACGTTCTAGAGTATGAGATATAGTTTTAACCCATCCAGATCGGATTTAGAGTATCTCTCGCTAGAGCTACCTCTTGGTTGTAAGTTGGTTTCTCCGGTATTTATCATGCATTGTCGTTGAGGCCACAACTTGAGAGCATTTAAACGTTTTTTTATGGATGAAACAAAGGAAATGGATAAGTTATTTGCTTCTATTCCTAAAACTTGCAAGGTGTTGTGGAAAGCAAGAAGGTGCCATATGCTTCACAAGATGGCAATGAGGATGAAAAAATTCCTTCCACCGAAGTTGTGCAGCACTATGCGTTGTCGCGGGACAAGAGAAACCCAACTTTTCTAAAGAATATTGGCATCCATCCAAGTACTTTAAGACCAACCAAGTCTCAACTTGAAGCAAAACTTGAGGCTCAAAGAGCAGATGGTGAGGAACTGCGTCCTACCATTGAGGAGTTGCAGAAGGCGAATGAAGGTAGCGAAGTAGAGAGGCTGAAATATGTGGAAGACCTACAGGCAATGCAGAATGAAAAGGAAGAATTGAAGAAGAAAAAAGACCAATGCAAATGCACTAATTCACCAAATGTTGGCTTGTTGTCTCAGCAACAGCCTTCGGCAAGTTGGAAAGTGAACTGGTCGTGTGAAACTTATGGTAAATCCGTAGAAACTTGAGAGGCATTTGGCCAAGAAACTAATGTGAACAGTTTGGCATTTGAACCATTTATGTGAGTTTCTGGGAGGCTAGTATTTATTTTTGTGAATATCTGGGATGTATCAAATTCTGTAATATTATGCATGTCAGCAAACATGTGAGACCAAAACAAAAACGCCATGGATAGACGTTAACGTGACACACTTCCATTGGTCAATAGGCACGAGTAAAACAATGTCACGGAAAATGATGACAGCATCACGTCTACCTTGACGAAACAAAATCTTCATGGATATGAGATACATGTCCATCATCGATTGGTCCACGTGTCGCATTCCTGATAGCCCACGTGTCAGCAAGCCGGCGGTAGGCCGCAACAAACATAAAATGTGTCACGAAAAGGATGCCATCAGAAACGGGGTGGATGACGTGAGCAATGGTCATGATGCCATCACGAAGCGACCGTAACGGCATCTTGCAGTGACAAAAGAACGTCGCGACTCTGGTGACATCATAGAAAACCGCTATGATGTTATCTAACGACGATAACGACTGTTCGCGGTGCCGTCTGCCACGTGGCACCGTCCCTGACAAAAAAATGTCATGAGTGATTGGGTGTAGGATGGGCCGGCCTCGATGGTCCTGACAAATTTGCAGGAATGCCACCGATGACCATGACATTTCAAGCAGCGAGAACGTCACGAATCTATTTATATTGAGATGCGCATGATGTTTCTTTGGTCACAGAGTTTGTCACGAATGACCATCTAAGACCTATGACGTTCTACCTCTGATCCATGATCCATGATGAAAACATCATGTACCAAATGAATCTTATAGTGTCACTTGGAGGACGTTTTTGGTTTGTGTACACCAAAAACACATAAATAGGAAAAGACACGGAAAATGATAGACATGTCTGCGCAGAACAATGGATTGAAAAGCACGAAAATTTTGTAAGATGGAATGTTTGTTTCATATATGAATGTAAAAATACAATAATTTTAATAAATATGGTCATATTCCACCTCCCGAGTAGTAGGACCGCGTGATGTACGTGAATGAGTTAATAAATCTGGGCATCAAGTGTGTCGGCAGCTTGCGGGCAGATCCGATATAGGAATCTGGGCACTAAATCTAGTACCCCTCCGATCCTAAATAAGTGTCACGGTTTTGAACTAACTCTAGTTTAAAATGACGACACTTATTTATGATTGGATGGAGTAGTATATTCTGGGAGCGGCCGTCTTCACGTGACCATCACTGACAAAAAATCTAGGACTGCTTTGTGATGGGCAGATTCAGAAAGCCAAAATCTAGGACTGCTTTGTGATGGGCAGATCCAGAAAGCCTCCACTAGATCCAGCTCGACAAAAATCTACAGGCAACATTATATCATTATTGAGAATGTGGCGCCATATACACATTAGATGTTGCTCGTCTAACAAACATATAGTCCTTGTTGTAGATGGCATATCAAATGAAATGGGCCTAGCTGCGTGGCGCCATATGATTCCGAAAACACTAACGTTGTCAGCGAGTTTGACGGAGACTTTTATTTTAACAGGGATGTAAAAAATGACAAAATGACCAGTTATGATGAAATCACCCATTCAAAATGATCTATTCAACTGATGTGAAATTGTTGTATATGTGACGACTAAACATTCGTGGGGTGGACATTTGTATGGCTGGAAAATATGGCTTGTAAATATTGTAAAATTATTCTAACATTTATTTATGTTAGTGGAACTGAAATGTGCAATGGATTGGATAAATAATAATCCTAGACTTACGGACTCGTTGGCTTACGGAAAGGTTACAGACGAATGTGACTGAAATTGGTTTGCTGAGAGTTTATCCCTTCCTTGAAAAACGAAGCAGTTTGTTTTTCTACCCGTGTGTACTATATCAGATCGTGAGTCCGTAAGATATTTTCGTAAAACTTGCCCGTACGTGTAGTTGGATAAAATAATATGTAATATAGATAGTGTGATGAAGGGGTTAACCTCTTGGGTGGCCCGATCTTCACGGATCTCGTGGCCAAATTGATGGGAAAGCGAGGGAAAAGGGAGAAGGTAGCAGAAGCGAACACACACCTCGCGAAGAACACGATGAACACACGCAAAACTCAGACGATACAAGGCTGATTGCTCCCGAACGGCGGCCACCGGTCCGATAGAATCCTCGCAAGAAAAGATCGGTCAACGTGCTCCCTCAAATCCACATCAGAGAGGGAAGAACACCTTGGGGGGTCTTGACAACTTGGAGACGAGACAATGAACTCCAAGGCCTTGTTCAACGATGGATGCGTGATGCAAAGTCCAATCGAGGTTGGTGATGATAGTCGGTCTCCTTGATAAAGGGGATGAGGCAAAACTAGAGATTCCACACAAGGGGGTTGTCTTTAGTCTATCATCTATGCCTAAGGGATACATGAAGGGGGTGGGGGCTCTATTTATAGGCCAGCCACATAAACAGGGGTAGTTTAGGGATAAAACTAGGGTTTGGACGAGCTAGAGGGATACATGGGCCGAGGGCCCAGCTGGCGCGGCGCAGGCCCATCACGCAGGACGGAAACTCCGGTGTAGGGGCCGGAGACTCCGGTCAGGGCCGGAGATTCTGGTCAGTCTCCGGTGTCGTCTCCGGAGTGGCGTACTGACTGTCCCCGGGTCGGTTGCTGGAGTCGGTCCGGAGGTCGGTCCGGATACTCCGGTGCGCAGGCCGGAGACTCCGGTGTAGCAGGACCGGAGACTCCGGTGTAGGACGGAGACTCTGGTGGTTCAGCCGTGGCTTGTTCCGTCTCCTCTTCCAAGCCTCCGTCTTGTCGGGCTTGATGTTCCGGGCTCCCTCCCTTGCCTCTGTACTTGTCGGTGTGAACCTATCATGCATATGTGACGGAGTATGAAGTAGCATACCATTCAATAGGGTAGGAAGTGGGCTCGTATAGAGGAACGGATTCACCTTTGGAGTTCATGACGACTTGGCGTAAGTTGGAAACCATGATGTGGTAACGACCGTAGGTCGGGCTACATCAGCTCCCCCCCCCCTTCAAAAAGAGTCATCCTCGACTCTACATGCTCATCACAAAGTAGAAGAGGTTGAGAGACCTTCTTGATCCTGGGGTTCACCATATAGTCGTCCTCGAGAAGATTGACTTGACAACACTTAAATATTCCTTCACCTTCCATGAAGCCTACAAAGCTCACAACAAAAGCGAAGCAACACTCAAAGCGTAGCCAATTCATGAAGATTATTGCATGAGTCCTCAAGTAGAAGGAAGTCACCTTATCTTGTAGAGATAGCTCGATGAAGGGTATACATAGGTAACTTTCTTCGGTTATTCTTGTCAACACATGGTTGGTAGAGATTGATGTGTATGCGTTTGTACCTTCACACAACAAAGACCAAGCAAAATATTTCCGTGCGTGATAGAGGAGCATGTCATTTGTGGCATGTCCATTCATGTTCACAACACTATTAGCACAATACAAGGATAGAAAATGGAATGCATATGCAAAGTCGAAGTGCATGGAAATCGTTTGAACATCATCCAAATGTGAAAACTCAAAAACTCCATATAACGTAGTAGGGTGGCACGCAAAGCAATTGACTAAATATATCAACATCTTTGATGCAAGAATGGGAGAATTTGGCAAAAACACACGAGGAAGCATATCCAATACAAAAGCATTATGTGTGCAAACCAACCATTGGAAAGAGAAATTGTTCAACATGTTGGATGCCATACACATATCATCAACATCAAGTATCATGGGAATATGAGTATCCCAAGTGGAAGCAAAAGCGACATGTTTGCAAACAAACCAAATGAAAGAGCATGTGGTCCTTATGTTTGTTGCAACAACAAGGCGAGATTCTTGGAAGCTCTCATGACAATACATGCTCTTAATGGCATTATGGTTGCACACAAAACATCGGAAAGGGAAATTGTTCAACATTTTTGTTGCAACACACAAAGAATCATTATCCCAAAGCAAAGAAACATGAATATCACAAGGAGAGATAATACCATTAACATGCTTGCAAGCAAACCATAGAAAAGAGCAATTTGCCAACATGAAAGATGCAAAGAATGCAAAAGGTATCAGAGTTGGGTTCGATTTTGAACTCACTTGTGGGATGCTCTCAAGAGCTCTTTTTGTGAACCCGTGCTCAACAGAGGTTGACATGATAGTGCGGGTACCTACACACATCATACACAAAAGGAAGAACGTGTGTGCATGGTAGAGATACACATCATCCATCATGACGCATCTCTTCTTGTGCACATCACCATTAATTTCAATCAAGTATGAAATAGATGCATGGTGAGTATGCAAGTGGGGAACATGCTTATCATGGCAATCATTAAAATCTCCAAAAATTGAGAAAGCTATGGGGGCTATCTCATTATAACGCATATAATCAATATTGTTGCAAGCAAAGCAAGTGAAATAACAAGCATTCATATTATCGCAAGCAACGGGAGAAATTGAATGACTAGCATGACAAGACAAGTCCGAAGCAATTGGAGGATACACACAAGATGCATAGCATGGCATGTTTATTTTAATGATATCGCAATCAAACAATTCCACATGATCAATATTATGCAAAGGCAAAGCATCACATGGGAATGTGGATGAAGCATATGTAATGTCACAAGTATCATCCAAAACATGCATATCCTCACAATTCGTCATGTCCACTAGTGGGATCATGGCATCATCAACACCCTTATTGTTACCTTGGTCATACCTCTCATATGAAGTGGGTGGTGTGGTAGTAGTGGCCTCCTCGTGGACGAATTCGTTTTCTTGATGTAGCCATGGCGTAGCATCATCTTCGTGCACCATGTATATCTTCTCTAATTGAGGCATCATTGCTTCATGGCTTGGCACGTCTTCCTCCATGGAACCCAGCACAACACAAGAGAACACACTAGAGGTAGAGGGTAAGTTGTTAGAAATCGAAACGGTCTCACTTGACCTATCAACTACCACTCTCAACTCACTAGGAGTATCGCTCGTGCCCTCCAAGTGGAAGCACTCAATCTCACATAAGGTGGAGTCACTCATCCCACTCCTGTTCTCACTCAAGTGGGCTAAGTGGCTCTCATACTCACTTGGGATTGGTACCACATCATCACTCAAGCATATGTGGATAGGCTCGGCTTCCTCAACTCCATGCGCCTCCTTTGGTGAAGGGAAAATCCCATGCTCACCATTCTTGACCTTGTCGCCTTCAAGGTTGGATGCCATAAGATGGGCATCATCGCTCTCCTCCATGGTCAAAGGGAAAATCCCATGCTCGACCGTCTTGTGGCCATCCCGTAGTAGAGGTGGATGTAGGCTCATGCTATCCAACTTGGCGAAGTAGAGGTTTACATTTTCCTCGTTCGCGAGGTCGTGGAAGTCAAGCGTAGGCATTGAAGCTTGATCGCGTGGAGGAATGCTTGCTCTTGGTGCCATTGTGGTGGTGGCACGAGTAGTTGAAGGTGCCCTATGATGGTGTCGACGGAGGTCATTGGCGTGCCTTGCCGATGGTTGATGTTGGTGAAGCAGTTGGTCATCCACATGACGCTCACGATGGTGATCTTTTGCCTTGGCACTCTTCGTGTGCTTGTGGTGCCTTCTTGAGCTTTCTTGAGCATTATGGTTGGTGCTCATCAAGAATTCTTCGTCTTGGTGGCGAAGATGCCTTTGACGATGTCTTGTATCCTCTTTATGGTGGCGATGCTCATGAGAGGATGTTTGTCGATGAAGATTCTTGTTTCTTGGCGCCTCTTGATGTATATGATGTTTGGACGCCACTCTTCGTTGGATAGGAGGTAGAGCTTGGCGCCTTGGAGGTGATGTAGCTTGGCGCCTCTTGATGTATATGATGTTTGGACGCCACTCTTCGTTGGATAGGAGGTGGAGCTTGGCGCCTTGGAGGTGATGTAGCTTGGCGCCTTGGAGATGGTGGATCTTGACGCCATCTAGATGGTGGCACTAGATGCCTTGTCGATGGTGGCGCTTGACGCCTTGGAGGTGGTGGAACTTGACGCCTTGGAGGTGGATCATCGAAGTAGGTGGTGCCCTTTGGTGTGGCACGCTTGGCCTTGAAGGTCATGGAATCTTGATGATGCGCCTCCGCTTGCTTGGCGTAGTAGGCTTCCATCTCCACACGGTGGAGGAATTCTTCATGGCTCATGGAGGAGCCATCAAAGTCGATCAAGTTCTCCGTGTCCTCCATGCTTGGCGACGCGTCGTCGATGTCGCACTCGAAGTCGTCCATGCTTGGGGAGTAATTGTTGGTGTAGTACTCCATATCACCCAAGCATGTGGAGCGATTGTCGGTGTAGTGCTCCATATTCTCCATGCATGAGGAGCCATTGTCGATTTAGTGCTCCATATTCTCCATGCATGAGGAGCCATTGTCGATTTAAGCCGTTGTCGGTGTAGTGCTCCGGGTCTTCAAAGCATGCGGAGCCATTGTCGGTGTTGTGCTCCATCATGTCCTCTATACTTGTGGAGTCGTAGTCATGGTGGCTCATCATGGATTCTTCATAGATATCATTCTCGGTACCGGAGTCCCTAGACATGCTTCACAAGACCAAGTGTTGTATATGGAAGTGGTAGAGGGTGTTAGGGATACAACATCGAACCTTACTTTACCTTGGAAGATCGTATCGTGCAAGCGGCCACACTTGAGAGCAATAAACCAAGCAAAGTGAAGTTCACGCGGAACACCAAAACCAACTACTAACCAAAAAACACACACACACACAAGGCCTATGGTGAATAGGTATGGAAAGTGGCATGTCAAGAACCAATCCGAAATCAAGATGTTGTAATGGCAAGTAAAGAACCACAATGATCACAAAGTAAAACAAGTCAATCCACAAGATAAGAAATATGTACAAGGAAACACACACGGTGGGATAAATGGGACTTGTGTGACGGAGAAAGTGAGCTAAGAACCAAATGATTACCTAGCGAAGACTATAAGCTCGTGTCACAAAAGTACAAGGAGAGACACTAGTTCGATTGCATAAGATTGGTGGGCTACAAGATATGCACAATAAGTACCACCTATATGATGTTCATCGAGCTTGCGCTTCCTATTCTATGAGGCACATGTATATTTTTTTTTTCTTTTTTCTTTTTCTTTTTCTTTTTCTTTTTTCTTTTTCTTTTTCTTTTTCTTTTTCACTTGCCTCTTCCTTGTGCCAACAACTATACAAGATAACTATATGAGATAGCGCTCACACGTTTGCTCGGAATTCTACAAGGTATCAAATGTGCATAGCCCAAGCAATCATAAGAGGAACCAGTCTCAATAGGTGTTTGTTGCTCGCAAAGATAGTGGGGTTCACAAAGGAATGCAAGTGGGGAAAAATCGCGGAATGTTTATACCTTTCATCGATGATCTTCACCCTTTATTTTTGGATTCCGCCTTGCTCATGGAATTTTGATGTAGTATATAGCATGAACAACATGGATGATGATGTAGAGCTCCTTCTCCTCTTCGAAACGAGCTAAAGAACACCAAAATCCGAGTTGAAATGCAAAAGTTATGCTTAAAACTGTGCTGCGGTTTTTCTGTCTGCAGGAAGGGGCGGAGACTCCGGTCTGGAGCTCGAAAAGTCCGGAAACTCCGGTCTAGGCCGGAGACTCCGGTCCGGGAGATTTCAGGACGTCCAGAACTCGAACGGAACGCGTTTTGGGCGGATAAACTCGAACCAAAACCTCAGATTGATGGGGAAAATTAAGGAATTAGGCCATGGGAACGCAGGGGGAGGTAGATCAACAAGTTTAGCAAGTAATTCATGGATCAAAACCTACCAAAACTCACACAAATCACAGAAGGATCCAAAACACGAATTGGGGCTGTTTTTGGTGGAATTTTCGAATTTATGGGGAAAAGACCAAATCGATGAGAAATCCGTGGCAACCAAAAGTTGTTGATACTAGATGATGAAGGGGTTAACCTCTTGGGTGGCCCGATCTTCACGGATCTCGTGGTCAAATCGATGGAAAAGCGAGGGTAAAGGGAGAAGGTAGTGGAAGCGAACACACACCTCGTGAAGAACACGATGAACACACGCAAAACTCACACGATACAAGGCCGATTGCTCCCGAACGGCGGCCACCGGTCCAATAGAATCCTCGCAAGGAAAGATCGGTCAACGTGCTCCCTCAAATCCACATCGGAGAGGGAAGAACACCTTGGGGAGGGTCTTGACAACTTGGAGACGAGACAATGAACTCCAAGGCCTTGTTCAACGATGGATGCGTGATGCAAAGTCCAATCGAGGTTGTTGACGATAGTCTGTCCCCTTGGTAAAGGGGATGAGGCAAAACTAGAGATTCCACACAAGGGAGTTGTCTTTAGTCTATCATCTATGCCTAAGGGATATATGAAGGGGTGGGGGCTCTATTTATAGGCCAGCCACATAAACAGGGGTAGTTTAGGGATAAAACTAGGGTTTAGACAAGCTAGAGGGATACATGGGCCGAGGGCTCAGCTGGCGGCGCGCAGGCCCATCACGCAGGCCGGAGACTCCGATGTAGGGGCCGGAGACTCCGGTCAAGGCCGGAGATTCCTGTCAGTCTCCGGTGTCGTCTTCGGAGTGGCGTACTGACTGTCCCCGGGTCGGTTGCTGGGGTCGGTCCGGAGACTCTGGTGTGCAGGCCGGAGACTCCGGTGTAGCAGGACCGGAGACTCCGGTGTAGGCCGGAGTCTCTGGTGGTTCAGCCGTGGCTTGTTCCGTCTCCTCTTCCAAGCCTCCGTCTTGTCGGGCTTCCTCTCTTGCCTCCATACTTGTCGGTGTGAACCTATCATGCATATGTGACGGAGTATGAAGTAGCATATCATTTAATAGGGTAGGAAATGGGCTCGTATAGAGGAACAGATTCACCTTTGGAGTCCATGACGACTTGGCGTAAGTTGAAAACCATGATGTAGTAACGACCGTAGGTCGGGCTACATCATAGTGCATGTTAAAAAAAAGTCCAACTGCCAACGGTTAAGCATGTACACCGCTCCAGTTTTTAAGATGGCATCAAGTAAATTAGTACCCAAAATTTTGTTGCACGGCCCTCGAAAATGCTGAAACAAAGACCCTCTATTATGTTGAAAGTAACAATAAAATTAACCTATAGTTTTATTTATGCTTATATTATGCAATATGACCCTTCTAAAAACATATTTAATATATTCCTTACATGAAATTATTACCCAACAATTTCTCATAACCAAGAGAGACCAGGCGGTTTATCGAGTAATGTTGCGCTAGACCATGGTCCAGAAGGAACCCACATTCCGCACCCCGCCATGTTTTTTTCTGCGAAATCCCATAGATCTATTAATAATCAACAATAGTAGTACAAAGTAGTTAATACAATCCAGAATGCACAAATAAGGCTACAAATTTTGAAAGTGTTAACCACAAACATATTTTCTTATTGTGCACTACAGGAACCTGGCAAAGTCTATTTCCGATGCCACGTCATCAATTTTGTGTATGCGTGTCGAAACCCTACCGGACAGACACGGACCCATTCAGCATCAAATTTGTGTCACAGATGGATCTACCCGGACAGACACGGATGCTGGCATGTCCGGTTGTTGTAGCAGACTGACCCAGTTGGCAGTCACGCTATGGGCTTTCTTCTCTCTTCTCTCTCTTAGACTACCCCGTCTCTCTTGGGCTGTTCAAACAAAATAGGATAATTTGTCACGCTGTTGGGCACGGCTGGCCGGACAGGTCGGACCACGACCCAAAAGTATCGGTGGCTCGACCCAAACGGAACCGTTTGGATCGCGTGTTTGGGTGTTTCCGATGGAGATGCCCTAAATCTTTGACCCTCCCAAACAGGTTACGACCATCTGGTGCGAGATCGTAGTAGATCACATTTCTTTTAGCGTTGTTACATGCGGTGCAAGGATAAGAAGTTCGCAGTAGTATTTTTTTTATGTGACCAAGCACATTCTCTTGTGGCAATAAAATGTAAAGTATGTTAATTACCAAGCCAGAGCTGCGCCATGGATCCCGGGCTCCATGGAACCCTTTTTGGAATTTCAAAAACCTGCATTCCAAAGATTTAAACAATTTGGAAATATATACCTAGATGAAGCCCACTATATATTCTATTATTGTGTAAAATTTCAGCTCCAAAATCTTCGTATTTTAGGCTCAGCAAAAATGACATACTACCTCCGTCCCAAGGCTTAAGGCATATAATTTTTTTCAAAATTCAAGCCAACTAAAGTTCGACCAAGTTTTTAGAGGTTTTTTCAAAAGTTATATGCCTTAGTCAAGTTTTTTGCCCTCGGTGAACTGTGTTAAACACTAGACTAAAGTGGATTTTTTTTCATTTCTGCTGAGTCTAAAATGCGAATTATTTTCATCTGAAAATCTACATACTGATAGAACATATACGGTTGGATCCATCGCCATATTTTGACCGAATTATTTTGGAAACTTTAGACTCAAATCTTGGAAGTTTGAAAGAGAAAAAAACAAAGAGCTACCTAGAGCCCGGGTTCCAACAGGCTTATTCGGTGACCAAGCACATAGAGGGAGGTCCACACTCCACACAAGGAAGAAGAAGTAAAGATACGAGCACGGAGGCATGCATGCATGCATGTGACGATGGGATCTATGACACGGAGTACGTAAGTAGCTAAGTGGTCCTTGGGACGATGCGAGCACGGAGGCGGTTCTTGAGGACGATGACGCTCGCTAGCTCCGGTGTCATGTCGACGCCGTCCTGCCCTGGTTCCGGCGGCAGCCACTGGAACTCCTTGACGAGGCTGCCCACGAAGTACTCGGCGTGCAGCGTGGCGAGCATGTGGCCCGGGCACATCCTGCGGCCGGCACCGAAGGGCGCCATCTTGAGCTCCCTGGTTCCCGTGATGTCCAGGTCGCTGCCGTCGCCGCCCTCCAAGAACCGCTCCGGCCGGAACTCCGACGCCTCCGACCACACCTTCTCGTCGCGGCCCAGGTCGGCGATGAGGACGTTGATGACGGCGCCCTTGGGCACCCTGTAGCCGCCCACCTCGGCGTCGCTCTTCACGCCGTGAGGCAGGATGATGTGGGACCCAGGGTGCAGCCGCAGGCCCTCCAGCACGACGGCCTTGAGGAACGGCATCCCCTTGAGGTCGCTCAGGTCGGCCTTGGCGCTCACCTCCTCGTACACCTTGGCCTGCGCGTCCGGGTGGTTCACCAGCTCCGCCATGATCCACTCCATTAGGCTCACCGAGGTGTCCACGGCGCCGATGATGAACTCCGTGCAGAGCGCGGCCATCTCCTCGTCCGTCAGCGGGCGGCCGCCTTCCTCGGCCACGCGCAGCTCCAGGAGCGAGTCGGCGTAGCAGGGCGGGTCGTCGGCGCCGCGCTGCGCGCGGATCAGCGGCACCAGCACCCTCTGCTGCTTCTCGCGCAGCGCCAAGTACCACGTCCACCGCTTCCGGAGGACCCTCCTGGTGATCGCCGGGAAGATGGCGAAGACCGGGAAGCCGGCCAGGGCCAGGAAGATCTCCAGCATCATCTCCCGCATCTCCTCCAGCGCCTCCTGCCCGAGCCGCACGCCCAGGGCCATCTCCACGATCAGCGCGAACAGGCAGCGCGTCAGCATGGGCCGCACCGTCACGGCCGCCGACCCGCCCTCGCTGTCGGCGCGCAGCGAGGCGAACATGGCGTCGCGGGCGCGCTGCCTCGCCTCCGAGAATTGCCGGATGCGGGTCGGGTGCAGCGCCTGCGAGTGCATGTTGCGGCGGACCAGGCGCCAGTAGGCCCCGTAGGAGGAGGTGCCGATGGTCTGAGGGAAGAAGAGCTCCATGATCACGCTCGGCGGAGGGCGGTCGTCGAAGTTGCCGCCGCCCTTGATGAGGACGCTGTGGGCGAGGCCGTGGTCGGCCACGAAGACGAAGGTGATCTTCACCATGGAGATGGAGATGATGGGGCCGTAGCGCGCGTGCAGGCCGCGGAGGATATGCCCGATGTGACCCACGTTCCGGCCGGGCACCAAGAACTTGGCGATGAAGAGCAGGAGCGGCGGACCAGGCGGGAGAGGGAGCTTCTTCTTCTCCGATGCTCCATTATTCTTACCGCGGGTCAGCATGAAGAGGAGAGGGAGGGCGGCGAGGGCCACCCACAAGAGGATGCTCAGCGCCTCCATTATTGCCTCAGCTCTTTGTCACTCTCAAGTCTCAACTTGTACTACTATGTGCTCGGAGACTACATATATATATACTGTGCATGCGTGATGATCCATCGTCTGCAGGGTGGTTGAGCAGGGAGTCTGCGTTCATGTTGCTAAATTCTAGGTGCAAAAAAATATATATCGGTACAACTTAAACATTTCTACACGTACAAATTTTCTAACTCTTTCTCGACTCGTAAAAATTAAAAAGTTAACCCCAAAAAATGATTCCTCACGAATTATACATTGTTAGATAGATGTGACCTCTACAACAGCGGATTAAGGGCAGCCAGAATGTGTCGATAGCCAAACATGACATATCCCAGAATTTGGCTAGCTTTGGTATGCAATATAGCCTCATCTCTACAGCGTAGCTGATTCTACGTGTATAGTGAATCCCACTTTGATATAACTTACATTAAAATAGCTTCCCTTTTCTGATCCATTCTCTCTTTCCACACTCACTTTCTTCCACCGTGTGAGAGAATGGTTTTTTAATAGCACGGGAAGATTTGGCATCCAAACATGCAGTTACTCTGATTCCCATTTTTGCTCATTTTAGAACTACCTTCGTAATGTATGAAACTAGTTTCAAAAGTCAAAAAGACAATATAAAACCACTTTTGGTACAACGTTGGGGTGCCCTAACACGTCTGAATAACACCTCGTTTAATTTTAGTCCCCACGAGGACTCGAACCCGGGTGGACTAGCTGCGCACGCTAGCCTTGCCATCAAGCCGTCTGTGAAAATTAGTAACTACCGAATTATTAATAGTTGGTATTTTTAGATTAGTTCCAGTTTACATCATTTCCAACTTGTTTTATTACATAAATGTAATAATAATCTAAAGCTAGTTGCACTACCGGAAAATAATTTGTTGCCATGTATTTTTTTTATGTTGAGTGTATAATTTCCCCGAAAATCGGCAAACAAGGTGAGATTGTTTATCGTGAAGATATTGATGTTGATTTTTTACATGAAAAAGGTGAGATTGTTTATCGTGCTCTTGTTAAGAATGATATTGCTTACTCTAACTTCGTTAAAATCTTGAATTTTGCTATTAAGAGTAAGGAACCTATTGATAAGTTAGAAGCTCAAGTTGAAGAGCATGAGAACACCATTGAAAAAATGAGTAGCCTTGAGTGCGAGTATGCTAATGATATTGAAAATCTAGATAAAGCTCTTGAAGAGGAACAAACCATCAAGGAATCTCTTGAGAAGACGTTTGCTCTAGAGCTATTTAGAGTGAACAAATCTCATGATAGAGATCTTGAGGTGGAAAGTGATCTTAAAAGTAAAAATGATGAGCTTCAAATTGCTTATGCTAAACTTCTTGAAAATTTTGAGCACTTCAAAAATAGGTTTTGTGCTTGACAAATTAAATGCTAATTTTATTAAGTCTTTGTTAAGCCCATCTCGTAAAAGATTTAAACTGCATATTCACCCTCCTCTAGGCGGCATGTGTATCCTTTCACGTCTGTTGACAACCTTAGGACATCTGCTGTTTCCGGTTTTCTACTAAAAATTCAGCAGGGGTGTCGAATTGAAACCATTTCCAGCTAACTCTGGCAGAGCTAACTCTATGTGACTTTGTACATATAATTTGGCAAATTCCCCATTTCACAACACGGGGAATTAATATCCATGTATTATAACACCAATTTTAAGAATTTCAGCGACATTAGAACTGAGGAGGCATCGGCAATAATGTGGGCTAAACACCTAGGCACACAGACTGTGTTGATGTATGTTGGTATTGTTACCAAAAATACTAGGGAAGAGATAATCTTCAATGATTTAGGATCATCGGCTATGCAGACAACTCAACCCACCATAACAGAGCAGTCTCTCCTTCCTAGACCGAGTGTAACCACCCAGCTTGTTCTCGAGCAAGATGTATTGTAAAGTAAGCGGGAAAACATCAAAATTGAGGAGGGTTAGAGGATGATTTTGTTTTTAGAGATGATGATGATGATGAAAAAACATATCCACATGTGGCTGCTGATGCTGAATGGATGGAAAATAGGGAACATTTGGTTGATTCTACTTTTGATCCTGACTATGGGACTCATGGGGATGAGGGTCTTGAAGATGCGAAAATGGGATGCAAATATGATGATGAAGAAGAGGACATACTAATACTATAATTTGACATGGACAACCCTACAATTGACGAGGGTGATGTCTTTGAGAATTCGATTACTGAAGATATGCACTGGTTGCCTTTGCGCTAAAGGTTGGGTTTCATTATAGAGTAGAAAAGAGTGACCAAATAAGACTAGGGGTGCATTATAGGAAAAGTAAGGTGTGTAAATGGATACTACATGCATCCCTAATAAGGGGTGGATAACAATTTCAGGTTGCAATAACTAAATAATATTTCTATTTCATATTTCATTTGCTGGAATGTGTTTTTATCTAATTTATTATATAATGCAGATCAAGATAAACACATATAAACAAAACTCTCCTAATACTTCATTAAGTGAAAAAAATAAGGCATTCTTCACCCAAGTGGATTGCTGCTACTATACTTGATTGGGCGAATTAGGATCATAAAAATGAACCAGCTGAACTCATATCAAACCTAGTGATAAGTTTAACTGTCTAATTTCTTACCACTGATCTCTTTTTTCCCTATAATTGCATTAAAAAATCATAAATATTCCTATAATTTGTTGGTGAAGCAGTCGGCATATGGAGTGGACATAATTCTCCCTCAGGCATGTTGATATATTACCGCCTCGACAGACAACTAGCGGCAGTACTGTAATACTACCAAGCGCCCACTGTCGTTCTCATCGCACTACTGCGAGCGATGGCGCCCAGCTCGGAGGAGCTACACTTCCTGGTCGTGCCGCTGGCGGCGCAGGGCCACATCATCCCCATGGTGGACGTGGCGCGCCTCCTCGCCGCGCGTGGCTCGCGGGTCACCATCGTCACCACGCCCGTCAACGCTGCGCGCAACCGTGCCGCCGTGGACGGCGCCAGGAAGGCGGGCCTCGCCGTCGAGCTCCTGGAGCTCCCGTTGCCCAGCGCGCAGCTCGGCCTGCCCGAGGGCATTGAGGCCGTCGACCAGCTGAACGGGCAGCCACCTGAAATCTCCATCGGCCTCTTCAAGGCCATCTGGACCATGGCCGGACCGCTGGAGGAGTACCTCCGCGCGCTGCCGCGCCTGCCGGACTGCCTCGTCGCCGACTTGTGCAACCCGTGGACAGCGCCGGTCTGCGAGCGCCTCGGCATCCCGAGGCTGGTTATGCACTGCCCGTCCGCCTACTTCCAGCTCGCCGTGCACCGCCTGAACGAGCACGGCGTGTACGACGGAGGCGTCGAGGACTACGACCCCACGCCTATCGAGGTGCCGGGCTTCCCCGTGCGCGCCTTCGGGAGCAAGACCACCATGCGGGGCTTCTTCCAGTACCCCGGCGTCGAGCAGGAGCACCTTGAAGCGCTCCACGCCGAGGCCACCGCCGACGGCCTGCTCTTCAACAGCTTCCGCGCCATCGAGGCCGACTTCCTCGACGCCTACGCGGCGGCGCTCGGCAAGACGACGTGGGCCGTCGGGCCGACCGCCTTGGTGAACAACAACACCACCACCGCCGCCGCCGCCGCCTCCTCGAGCAGCATCCTGTCCTGGCTCGACGCCCGGCCGCCGGACTCCGTGCTGTACGTCAGCTTCGGCAGCATCTCTCTTCTGTCGGCGAAGCAGCTGGCGAAGCTCGCGGACGGGCTGGAGGCGTCGGGGCGGCCGTTCGTGTGGGCGATCAAGGAGGAGAAGGCGGACGCGGCGGTGCGGTCGCAGCTGGACGAGGAGGGAGGGTTCGAGGCGCGGGTCAAGGACAGGGGCCTCCTGGTGCGCGGGTGGGCGCCGCAGGTGGCCATCCTTTCGCACCCGGCGGTGGGCGGCTTCCTCACGCATTGCGGCTGGAACAGCACGCTGGAGGCCCTCTCACACGGCGTGCCGGCGCTGACGTGGCCCACCAACGCCGACCAGTTCTGCAGCGAGCAGGTGATCGTGGACGTCCTCGACGTCGGCGTCAGGTCTGGCGTCAAGATCCCGGCCCTGTACGTGCCCCCGGAGGCCGAGGGGGTGCAGGTGGAGAGCGGCGACGTGGAGAGGGCCATCGTCGAGCTGATGGACGGCGGGCCGGAAGGGGCGGCGAGGAGGGCCAGGGCCAGGAAGATCGCCGTGCAGGCCAAGGCGGCCATGGAGGAAGGCGGGACGTCGCACTCCGACCTGACGGACATGATCCGCCATGTCTCGGAGCTGTCCAGGAAGAGGAGGCTCCAGCTCGAGACAGCCGACGCGACCTGTGAAGAAGCAACAAGAGGAGCAGACAACGCTGCCGCAGTACCGGTGCATCTACTGTCCCAAGCTAATTAATTAAGCTGCATCTGCAATCGCTGCACAAGAAACCGGCCGGCGCGATCAAATAAACTTTCGTGATTTGCTCCTAGCTAGAGTATTTTCCCTTCTTAGTCGATTTAGGAATTTTTATTTCAAATTCGAGTCTTCTTATAATTTATAATAAGGTTATCGATCCGGAAAAAATCAGAAATGTGACAAATTTGAAAACAATCGTTTTTTGAAATAATCCCCATACAAAAAAGAAGAAGCATAAATTTTTAGAGAGCCTAGATCAACTATACAAACCCAATAGCTGAGTTCAAATCCTCACGAAATACGAATTTAGGTTTATATTTATACTTGAGGAACAGGCTATCCTGGTACTCATACAATTTATCTTAAGGACCATGCTTGGTATTTAACCAAGTTTAAAAATCCTGATACTCATGCTTAATAGCTATGTGCATCCCTAATTGGTGCAGATGCCGGGGAAGTGAAATGCTCCCTCCATTTAAGAGCTCCAAATGAAACGGTGCCCCTCCTCCTAACTGTAACCCTCCCGAGCCGCCCCTAGGCGACTCCGGGGGACTCCTCTCCATCCTCCCCTAAGAACCCCCCTAACCCTCTCTGCGTCGGCTGCCGCTGCTTTCGGCTCCGGCGGCGGTGGCGAAGCCTTGTCCATCTAAGATGGGGCAGGAGAGGAGTCTGCGGCGGCGTTCACATGGGGAAGGTGCGGCACGGCCGTCTTGGCTAGGGCCTGAGGTTCTCTGGCGGCCGACGACGGGATGGAGGCGCCGCCGCCGCCTGGGTGAGGCTGCGACCTAGCCACGCTGATCTCCTGCGGTTGTTGCCATCTCCTCCTCTGTTGGTGCTACACGGAGGCGACGAGCGGCGTGGGGCTGCTTGTCTGTTGAATAAAGGCGACGGTCCTAGGATTTCTCTTACGCCAAGACGAGGATCTACTTGTTGCTTGCCCCCTTTGATCTGGTCGGAGTGGCGAGCTCCAGAAGGCTTCTCCGGCGAACTCCCATGGGCGAATAATGCATGGAGATTGTTGAATTGGAGGGATTCGGTTGTGCACATCCATGTTTTACTTTGACCATTTGGGTTTAGAGGAGGCGCTTCGAAGCTCTGTTGGCTGTTAATATCATAGGGCATGTTCTCGTCATGGTGCTGACGGAGAATGTCATGGAGATCGAGATCTGAGGACTGACAATGGTGGTTCGAGTCTGTGTGTGGATGAGGAATTGGCTTGGTGACTCGTGACTTGGAGCAGTGGCATGCAAGTGGGGACAACTGCACAGGAGAGTTTCACAGTCCTACCTTTCAGGGTGAAAACTCAGGGTGTGGCCTTAAGTGGTTGTGCCTGGCAATGGCTTTGTTGAAGGTATTGTTTTGAGAGCGTGTACTTTCTCCAGGGTGAAAACCTAAGATCTATGATCGGGCGATGACGGTGTTTGTGCACTATTCCCTTCTTAGAGGCGTTGTTTTGGAAGAATCTGGACTTCTGATGCTGTTTTGGTGGTGGTAGTACCGCTGTTTCAACGAATTAGTCACTGTAGCAGGATTTTTTTTTGTAATTCTTTTTTTTTTTTTGTGTGCATACATATAACTGTTTGGGCAATGTGTTATTGCAGGCTAGGTATAATTGATATCTTATGATATTAATGTATGCTTCTTTCAAAAAAAAATATGTTGTTTAAAGCTGCATTCAACGAAATGCATGCCAACCAACATACGGCAGTCACTGAGTTGCCAGCACATGTTCTAAGTCTTTGTAAGGTGACCTTCTCTGACCAAGCAAAAATGCCTCGGGGGTTTTCCATGCATGTTCCAGTGGAGATTTTTTGGCTCCGTGAGCACCAGTGCTTTGACTATTTAGAAATATGGAAAATTATATTTATAAGTTTCAAAAATAATAATGATAAAAAAAGTATTCTTTCACAATTGACTGCTCGTGGGATACAGCATTGACTGCTTCCACAATTAATTCTGTTCTTTCTCAAACTTGTAAATATCATTTTGAATTTTTCAAAATGAATGGAGGACGGGATCTTGGGAGCCAAAGACACTTTTCCCGCATGTTCTATTATTTTTTTGTCTCAACCAATAGATCCATTTGGTCTTCAATTTACACTCTGTTGAGTGCATCGCTATATATCTCGCTCGCATTCTCTCTTAATTCTCCTTGCTGTGACGGTACCAAGGACAACATACAAGTACATCACCTTGTTAATCATGAGGGAACGGATAACCCTATATTGAGGGTTCATGTTACGTGTTATATGGCGTGGAAAAAGCCTTCACGGTGAAATACAAGAGTCCTAGACGGGTTAGAGTATTACTCCATACCAGATGCAAAACGAGTATAATATATCTCTAAAGCTTGGAAATATTTATATTACGCTTAAACTCATGTAACTTCTTAGAACACAACATCTTAGTAAATCTATCTGCTATATGATCCTTGTTTGAGATAAACCTGACGTCAATTTGCTTGCTAGCAACCTGTTCATGAACAAAGTAAAAAAATCAATCTCAATGTGTTTGGTATGAGCATGAAACACATGATTACGAAGAGAAATGTGGCACCAAGATTGTCACACCAGAGACAAGGTCTCTCAGTGAACGAGACACCAAGCTCACGAACAAGAGCTTCAACCCAAATTAACTCTGTTGTAGCACTTGCAAGAGCCTTGTATTCTGCCTCGGTAGTAGAGCGTGTCAAAGTAGGTTGTTTTCGAGCACTCCAAGATATAAGATTGGGACAAAAAAACAAAAAAAAACTCATGTAGATCGACGATCATCTAAATCACCTGCCCAGTCTGCATCAGAGAAGACACTCAGAAGTGTCAAAGGAGACTTCTGAAACATGAGACCCAGAGTGCGTGTGCCACTGATATACCTAAAAATCCTTTTACCAGTTTTCCAATGAGAAGTGGCGGGTGCATGAAGAAACTAACATACCTTATTGACTGAGAAAGACAAATCAGGCCGTGCTAGAGTCAAATACTAAAGAGCACCAAAAACACTCCTATAATTAGTGCTATCCTTAGGTCCAAGTAGAGACCCATCATGCAAAGAAAGGGTGTCATTGCTGGAAAGTGGCGTTGGACACGATGCACATGTTGTCATATTAACTCGTTTCAGTAAATCTGTTGCATACTTGTCCTGGTTTAATAGAAAACCATATAACTTTTTGTGAACCTCAAGATCCAAAAAATAATGAAGATCACCAAGATCCTTAAAAGCAAAGTTAGTACTTAAATTATGAAGCAGTGATAAAATGGCTGTGTCAGAGAAACTTGTGACAATAATGTCATCAACATAAATGATAAGAAACACGATGATACCAGACTGACCAAAGAGGAATAAAGATGTATCAACCTTGGATGGAATGAAACCTAGGGTGTGTAACTTTGCACTGAGCCTAGAATACCATGCACAAGGAGCCTGTTTCAATCCATATATAGCTTTTTCAAGTTTGCAAATATAATTTGGAGTAGCGAAAGACTCAAAATCAGGTAGTTATTTCATGTAAACCTCCTCTTTTAGAACACATTATAGAACCGCGTTCTTGATATCTAGCTGTCATAGGATCCAACCACGAGAAACAGATATGGACAAAACAAGACAAATAGTAGCAGCCTTAACAACATGACTAAAAGTATCTTTATAGTCTAGTCCATACCTTTGTTTGAGACCTTTTGCAACAAGACGAGCTTTATACATGTCAACTGTACCCTATTGATTCGATAGACCCATTTGTAGTCAATGACATTTTTGTTGGAACTATGTGGTACAAGGTGCCAGGTGTTATTAGCAACTAGAGCATCAAATTCATCTTGCATGGCATGTTTCTAGTGTGTATTGGTGAGTGCCTTACGTAAATTTCCCGGTTCTCCTAAAGATGTTAATAATGCCCATCGAATCGTACCATCAGTGCGAATTTTAGGTTGCGTAATACCTTTTTGTAACCGCGTGAGGGGTGCAGCAGCAAGAGGAGGAGAAGCTGCAAAATTCGGCGTCGAGGATCCTGGGATGTGACCGTTGTCACCTGAGACGAGCGGATCCGGAGCTAGGGCGCTATCCCGAGTCGCATGCGACGCGTTGCCATGCTCAGCAAGTGGGGTCCAAGGAGGAGATGACTTAGGCAGGGACCGGGGCGGGGTGACCCAGCGCGCGATGGGACGTTACGTCCGGACGCGGTAGGTGGCAGATGGGTCCCGGTCCCAGGCGACGTGGGTGCGTCGGAGTGTGCGTCATCGCACGCGGGAGAAGAGAGCCTATAGTACGACGCGTCAGGTCCGGGCGACAGGCGATCCGAGTGTGAAGTCTATGTTTTCTTGTCATGTAGCGCTGGAATACATAACTTTATCATTTTGTGTGTTATTTTCACAAGTTTCTTTAGATTTTGATCCAGTTTCTTGAGAAGAACTTGTAGAGGGCCTGATATATGGTTCCTGCGGAGGATCAACAACAGGAACTATTTGAAGTATGGACCATTAGTATGCACACCCCAATCATGTAACGTGGATGGAGACGTGTCTGATGGAAGAAGTAGAATTTCTTCACTAAGACGTCTACTGGCATTTGGTTGAAGGGAAGCAAAGGGAAAAACATTCTCGTCAAAAACAAAGTCCGGAGAGACATAAAGACGACCGGTTGTCACATCTAGACATTTGACTCCTTTGTGAAAAGGGCTATAGACAAGAAAAACACAGCGCTTGAAACGATAGGAAAGCATGTGTTTATTGTAGGGATGTAGATTAGGCCAACATGCACAACTAAAAACATGAAGAGACTCATTGTTGGGTTTTATGTTCAGAAGTTTCTTAGTGGGTGTCTCAAAGTTAAGAACTTTTGTAGGGATGATGTTAATAAGAAAGGTGGCCGTGAGAAAAGCATCATCCCAATATTTTAAGGGCATACCTCAACGATATGATGGTGCTTACGTTTAGCCGAACCATTTTGTTGGTGAGCATGAGTACATGAGACATGATGTGTAATACCAAATTTTTAAAAGAAATCATTGAGTTTTTCATATTCACCACCCCAATCAGATTGTATATTAATAATTTTTTCTATCAAACTTGCGCTCAACAAATTGTTGAAAATTAAGAAAGACTTAGTACACATCAGAGCGCTTTTTAAGCAAATAAATCCAAGTAAATTTACTAAAGTCACCAATGAAACTTACATAATATAAATTCTTGCTACAGAAAGAAGATCAGGACCCTAAACATCAGAAAAACATGTTCCAAAGGAACAGTAGAGACACTAGTAGAAGTGTGGTAGGGAAACTGATGACTCTTTGCCTGTTGACACGGATCATAAACATAAGGGTTTATTTCTGGAGTATATGACAACTTATGTGCCCTAAGAATTTTCTGAACAATAAAAGAGGAAGGATGCCCTAGACGATGATGCCACGTAGAGGATGAAGGCTTGGAGGTGACGAGTGCATGGTTGGATGACCCCATGGACACTAGAACAAGAGGATAGATATCATCATAGGACGGACCTCTAAACATGATTTGGTGGGTTGTCTGATCGTTTATCAAAAAGAAGACATGGTGAATTTCAATAAAAGCATTATTGTCTAGAGCAAGTTTATGAGCAGAAATCAAATTCATGGAAGCATTAGGAACACGAAGAATGTCACGAATCTGAAGAGTACTATGTGGGGTGTGCAAAACTGAATAACCAATATGTACAATGTTCGTACCTTGTCCACTAGCATTATAAACTTGATCTTGCCCCTGATAGTTTTCATGAACTTGCAGCTTGTGAAGTTGTCCTGTAACATGAGTTGAGGTGCCGGAGTCCATGTACCAATTTGTGTCTACTCCATAGGCGCCTTTGGGCTCATTGGGTGTATCATCATCATCGTCATAACACCACCAACAGTCGTTGGTGGGATGACCCTCCTTTTTGTAGATCTGACAGTACACACCAACTTACCATGGAGTGGCAACATGACCATGATTCTTTCCATGCCCTCCTTTGGGGCGAATATCCTGACGTCCTATATTAGGGATACCTTGAGGCTGAGGTGGAGGTGCACGCATCTGGGGGCGCGGCTAGGATTGTGGGGTATAGGGGTTGGGCAGATAGGGATATGGTGGAGGGTATGGGTGGTTATTGTATGTAGGTTGTGGCGGGGGTACGTATGGGCGTGGTGCATATGGTGGTGGCACATAGGACGGTGGAGCGTATGGTGCAGGGGCATAAGTTGGAGGCGGTGGATAAGGGCGTGGGAGAGGGCAAGAGGGATGGCATGGGTTGGCCGCCCCATAGGAAGGAGGGGGTGACGAGGGGCAGCATTAATGGAGGACGTAAACGTATCAGTTGCTTGTCCCATAGAGGCGAGCATAGTCTCGCGATACTCATAGGACATGAGCTGAGAGCACATATCATTGAGGGTTGTAGTAGGGTTTACATTGATGGAAGCAACAAGTGGGCTGTATGCACGGTCAAGGCCATTAAGGATGTAGTCACGAAGCTAATCATCATCAACTTTATTCCCCGTAGCAGCAAACTCCAAGGTGAACCCCTTCATCTTGGAGAGGTATGAAGAAAATATGCCCTAGAGGCAATCATAGAGATGATTATATTTCTTATGTATCCATGAGTTATTGTAATGTTCCTTGAATATCCATATCAAGCAACTTGTATTAATTGGTAATTATGTGAATTGTTTGTGAAACTCTTTACTTGTATGGTTATTTAAGAGTTGTCCCTAGTCGGAGTTCCTGTGAGGACACACGTGAATATTAGACTAGCACATCGATTGGTTGATGACTATGTTTCGCAAGTCATAGACATGGAGATGTCAAACCAATAATGTGGGAATATGTTATGAACATGGGGTTGGACTGACCCAACTTGAGACTAGCAATTAGTTGCAGCTCTCTATCTACACATCGTGTACGTTTTGTCCTTAGGCCTGAGATTATCACATGTACTTGAGATGTGGATCGACATACTTTGGGGCTATCAGACGCTACTCCGTAACTGAGTAGTTATAAAGGTAGCTTTCGGGTTTGTCCTGAAGCATGCTGCAAGGCATGGTCAATCAAGATGGGATTTGCCCCTCTCTACTTGAGAGAGATATCTCTGGGCCCCTCGAGTGATCGGATCCAGAAATGCATGACCATGCTACATAAGGTTAAGAGTTAACCTAGTAAAGGGATTCCGAGTTACGGTAGCGAGAAAGAGAGGTCAGCTTGGAGCTAGACCAAATATTGTGAGGCAAAGGGAAAGACATATACTAAACCTTGTGATGGTTCGTCCGATATGATCTTTGTATGCGTTTAGGAGTTGGCACGTCTTGCTAGAGACCGCTACCAACTATTGAAAGAATAAGTGTATTCGTGTCATGTCTACACGTATATGAACCTATAGGGTCACACACTTAAGGGGCTGGAAGCCTAATGAGAATTTAATCCGAATTAGACCAGGCTTAGGCTACTAATGGGCTGCTAATGTAGAAGCCCACTAGGGACGCTTATATAAGAGAGGGTGGGGCGAGATGACCAGGGTTAGACCTCAGACCATTCTCCTCAGCCGCCACTCCTCACGCCTGTGTTGCACGCGCGGACCTAGCAGTCCGGCGTCTGACGCTTCCACCCTGTACGTGTGGATACCTCGAAGGCGCTGCATCTGTAGCGCTTGGACGAGCCGCGCAAGGGGAGCTGCTCGTGGGACGAGAACAAGGAGTAGACGTGGAACGTCTGCACTACCTCGACGCGCTTCATCAATTCCGCAACTGCGCGTCTATTGGTAATCCCGTGATCCATGACAACAGTATTCCTGGTTTAATGGTAGAATTTTTTTATTTGCGCTAGTGTAGCCTACCAGTATCCCTTCAAGGTATTGGGCGGCGAGCATGTCGAGCTTCTTTGTGTTTGTCAAAGCACCACGAAGAGATGAGACCTTGGCTTTGGATTGAGTGGAGTAGAGACTAGAGAGGGCACTCCAAACATCCGCAGCATGCTCAAGCCCAAAGACATGGGAAAGCACATCCTCGGAGAGGGAATTTACTACAAAACCCACAACTTGTTGGTCCTTGGCGACCTAGGCATCATAGTCCGGGTTGGGGACAAAGATCTTCTTTCCATAAGAATCGGTGGCGTCTAGGAATTCGGACGGAGCAAGATCAGTGCCCTAAAGGAGCAACATGAAATGAGCACCACGTAGGGAGGGAAGAATCTGAGCCTGCCATGAGAGGTAGTTTTTGTGCATCAGCTTGATGGCTGGCAGCGACCCTAGGGTTCCTGCGATGGGTGTTGAGGATGTCGACATGGAGAAGTTGGTGTAGAAGAAAGAGGGAGGGATTTTAGGATGGGGAATTGATCAAGGAGGAAGAGACCTTTGAGAAATTCTGGTTTATAGTTAGATTTGTGAGGAGAAGAGAGAGAATCTGGCGGCGGAAGGTTGAAGACCGGAGGCGGCAGTTAGAGGGAGAGGATTGCTCTCGATACCATGTTAATCATGAGGGAACGGATAACCCTGTTGAGGGTTCCGGTTACGTCTTATATTGCGTGGGAAAAGCCCACGGTGGCAATACAAGAGTCCTAGACGGGTTGGAGTACTACTCCATACCAGATACAAAACAAGTACAATATATCTCTAACAGACCTTCGATCAAGTGCGTGAATGTCCCAAGCTCAATGAAAATGTTCGGGATCGTTTGTTTTTACAAGCCACCCCTATATATTGCGTGGCGCTACGTGATATCCTACTTCATGTGCGCATCATAAAAGACAAGTTAGAATTGTAATTGTCATCTTAAAAGGGCATTGTGCATGTTACACATTTTATAAGGGTTAATACGCGTGAGGAGGGGCTACTGGTCCAGGCTTGGCGATGGGATCTCGTCGGGGTCGGGCTCGCTCAAAAAGGAGGGAGGGAGGGAGAAATATTGGCGACGGGGTGGGTTTTGCAATGTGCCAAGAGAAGGTGGGGTGGATATCTAGGGTTCCTTCCGGGTGGACCTTGGATTGGATTAGGCTTAGACTTTAGAGCTCGTTTGGCTCCTATTATTTAAGCTAGAATCAAGGAATTTATTTGTGATTTCAAGAATCAACCTGTTTTACTGCCTCGGAATTGGTTACAGAATTCATTTGCAAATTCCATCGTTTTCATTTCAAATCTAAGCTTAATTCCTTTTGGTACTCTGTCATTCCTGTGAAATTATCAAATAAAATGACATCATAAATGTCATTTCAAATGATGGGAGCCAAAGAGGGCTCTTAGTGTTTGTTTATATTTGTGTTAAGCCCATGTTACAATTCTCCTGATTTTTTGTTTTCTTTTTTTTACCACGTGATGAATTTAGTATAATTATACTACATTTAATAAACCAAGGCAAGTGTGCCAGCAGCTCGCGGTCAGATCCAGCATATGCATGTGGCACTGTAAAATGCATGCATACTGTCGGAAAATATCTAGAGCCTATGTTTTGGTTCAAGTAGTATTAAATGGCAATAAATATAGTGGCCCACTTGCATCTCCAGATCCTGTGACAATGTAGTAAGTCCAATTATTTATTAGAGGTGTATATACATTTTTGTCCCATAACTAGCACCGGGGAACGTTTTAGTCATACATCTTGCAAAGTGAGGAACACTAGTCTTACAATCGGGGGCATTTTAGGTCAATTCAATCGAATTTCTATGATTTTATCCAAATTCGTCGTAACTCATTCTGGAACTGACACGTGGCATCATATTTTTTGCAAAATGACTTCTATGCTATTTTCTATCTGCCAGTTATGACCTTGGTACGACCTGACAGGCAGATCTGAATAAGAAAACAAATAATAAAAACTACCAATGCATTGTAGGGTATCGAACTGATTACCTGACGCTACTAAAGAAATCAGCTTTGCCACTACAGCAATCAAACGGAAGTGATTAACTGAAGTAGACTGAGTATTTTTTTGCGTTCGTGTATGCTTTTTTATTGTATAAATAATTACGTCCTACCAAGTTACTCCTCGTCTGGCATAATTACGTCCTCTCAAGTACTCCTCGTCTGACAGGAGTAATGGCTTGTGGGTGTAGCTTCTATCGGCATAATGGCTTGTGGGTGTGTGTCGTTGTACAAAGTTTTAAGTTCAAATCCATTCTCCTCTTAGAGATTTAACTATTTTATTTGTACGTCTACTAACAGGTGGCCCACCTGTCAGTCCGCATAGACAAATGACATAAAAAAATATAGAGGGATCATTTAAAAAAATCAACGTCATTTGTGGACAAATTAAGTCAAATTTACTGAAATTCAATTAAATTAGACTAAAATGCTCTTGAGATACAAGTTGTGGGACTAGTATTGCTCATTTTTCAATATGTGGGATTTAACTATTTTATTTGTACATCTACTAACAGGTGGCCCACTTGTCAGTCCGCATAGGGACACAAATGAAATAGAAAAATACAGAGAGATCATTTAGAAAAACGTCATTTATAAACAAATTAAGTCAAATTTACTGAAATTCGACTAAAGCAAGACGTGAGACTAAAGATATATATACCTCTATTTATTAGTATTAGATGGCATGGGGAAGATGATTACTACTACCACGTACTCAGTCCCAAGCTGACCCCGCTGTCCCGACCACCGTGGAGGGGAGGCGTGTTGTTTGCAGACATGAATTAGCTCTGCCGACGTCCGTGCAGATGCCAGCTTGAAGATGGCGTGACCTAAAATACACCGAAGGCCTCCTTTATGGCTATGGACCTGAGAGCCGCATCGATGTGCCCACTGAGAGGTGTCTCCACGCGCTCCACGAGAAGGCAAGAGTGTCATACCATAGTACTTCCTCCGTCCCAAAGTAATACTCCCTCTGTTTCACAAAGCCTTGCGCGTTTGACTGTGCATACTTAACTAGGCGCGCTAGAACTAGCTTGTTTTTCATCTTTTTACTCTTTCTTTTTTTTTATGTGTAGCACTATGTTGATTCTACCTATTCCAAAAATCCCAGGATTTTTTTTGATGAAAATTGGGAGAGTAATGGTCCTCTTTGTTTTCCGTGTCTGGTCAAACGCGCAGAGTAAATTAAAACAGAGGGAGTATATATAAGATTTTATTAGACTTAAACTGTATAAAAAAATCGTTTAGCGCTAAACTCTAAACTCTAATCGGTTGTGTTAATCGTTTAGCCCTATAGCTCCGACGGTTCAATTAGTAGTATGTTTCTGATTAACTACTATACTTGGTTAAAAATAAAAAATTCAACGCATATCGTCCATCCACCCTCTAGCTCGTCCTAATAAGTAGGTTTTAGGAAGCTTCTGCTAAATTCCCGCCTTCAGGAGCTCGATTTCCATTGTCACCTGCCAGTGTTTTGTCATCGTAGACCAGTTTCTCGCAGTTGCCCACCGAGAGTTGTCTACACGTCGCTCCACAAGAAGGCAAGATTTATTATCTCCGTTTTAAGGCTTGAGACATATAACTTATCAAACTACCTAAAATTTGACCAAGTTTTATACAAAAATATATATTTAAAATACGTAATCCATACCCTATCATACATCATGAAACGTATTTTCACATGGTATCTATATAATATAATAATTTTTGATTATTTTTTCTAAAAGTTTGGTCAAACTTTACATGGCTTAACTTTTTAAAAAAGTTATATGGCTTAAGCCTTGGGATGGAGGGAGTATATGCTTGACTAGAGTGTCATAGTACAGTACTCCCTCCGACCTAATTTAGTTTATATATAAGATTTTATTAGAATCAAACTGTATAAAGTTTGACCAAATAGTTTGGCACAACTATAAACATATACGGTGCCAAATTAGTATTATTAGAATTATATTAAAATATATTTTCATAATATATATATTTTATATCATTTATATTCATATTATTTTATATATTTTTGGAGTTTGACTTGCACGCAAAATTATGCGCAACATAATATGAAATGGAGGGAGTATATTGTTCATCCATGTTACATTTATTGGGCATTTTCAAGTCAACTTAGGATGGTCTTGATCTATTTTTTTGGCGAACTATATAAATCCAATAAGTTAATTGGAAAAACTAAATTTGATGGTTTTTTTTGAACAAAACCGAATAACAAGAACCATGGGAAATCAGCACTTCGCCTTGTGTTCAAAAAATCGGGCGAATCAGCGATTAATAAACCGATTAATTGCTACTCCGGATCAAACCTTATCGATTACCACTAGTCGGTTGTGTTAATCGTTTAGTCCGATTAATAGCTTTGACAGTCTAATTAGTAGGTATGTTCCCGATTAAGTACTACACTTGGTCAAAAATAAAAAATTCAACGCATATGGCCATCCAGCCTCTAGCCCGCCCCAATGAAGTAGGTTTTGCGAAGCTTTCGCGCAAATCCCGCCTCCAGGAGCTCGATTTCCATTGTCACCAGCCAGTGTTTTGTCGTCGTAGACCAGTTCTTCGCAGTTGCCGACCAGACCTCAGATACAAGAGCTCGAGAACTTTGAGAAGCTCGTGCGGAAGCTCGAGGCTACCTTTAATAGGGTAGGTGGTTGACGTGCTAGGAGTCGTACCCTGTGTAGGTGGTGGGAGAAGAAGAACTCGAGAGGAGGATAAGCGGAAGGATCGCACATGGTGCCAGCTGATGGACCCTGAGTCGCTCATGACCTTGATGATTAGGTCAGGAAGGAGAAGCGTACATGTTTTAATGGACTCTAGAGCAGTAGGGACGGGCATATAGATGGGCATATATTATTTCTTTCTTATATACACGTGTTTTAGGTGCTAATTTTTATAGGTGCGTCGATTAATAGCCGACCGATTAAATCAGTTAATCACTCACAAGCCGATCGAACATTTAACGATTATCGATTTCCTTACCATTGCATAAAATCAAAAGTTATGACAAGGTTTCTTCAAAATCGTCATCCTTGAAGTAGGTGAAAAGAATGCTTGGCCCTCGTGTCATCCTCCGGAGAGCTACTAGGGTTTCCCCGCGCCGCTAGCCCCTCCAGCCCCTCCCCCTGCCCTACCGCCCCCTGAGAAGGGCCCGGAGCAAGCATGTGTAATCTGCCAGTGAAGGTGGCGGCGAGGCTTCTTGTTGTGTTGTGTCTCAGGCGGCGGACATCGGACGCCATGGCAGCGGCCACAGTCACGGTGGGCGGCGTCGACTTTTCGGCGGGGTGGCAATTGTGTGGATGCTGGCTGCCGTCATCGGTTGTGTGGCCAGTGACACGGCAGCAGGTGTTGGTCCGGTGCGGGGCTCTCCGGCATTGCTTGCGCCAGATCTGAAGACTGTTGGATGGTTCAACACATCGCTTGAGATCCCTAACCTCTCCTGGCCGTCGTAGCTTGGCTAGGTGTGGCAAGGTGGGCGGGGGCTGGGGGCACCAGGAGAAATCCCTGGCCTGGATGGCCACAACGGCGGCAACGCCCGCGTGCATCGTCTTCCTCGCTAGAGGCGTCTTCGAGGTTTTTCTCTCCCTCCTACCTTTCCCCTGCTACCCGGGTGAAAATCCAATTCCTCCGGAATGGGTGGCGGCATCGCTTTGGCGTTGTGACCTTCTTGAAGGCGCCGCTTTTGGTAAAGTGGTGGCTATGCGCTAGTCCAATTCCCGCAGGTTGACAGCGGCGGTTCCTTTAGTGGCGCCCTTCTTCGGATCTCCGGTGAGGGTAACATTCATGTGTGTTGTTGTCCCTTCGTGATGCACCAGATGCTCACGTCAAGACCAGATGAGCTCTCATGACCGGTGGTGGAGTTGCCCTGGTGGTGATCTCACCTGATCTAGTTCGTCGTGTTCGGCACCTATCCATGGCAACAGTGTCTACGCTGTCATTCGAGCTTTCGTTGCCTCTTGTGTGTGGCTTCAACTTGTTCGATAATCAAGCTGTGCATGTCTTGTGTATTCTCTGTTTGTTTATGTTCGTTGTTGTCTTGTAAGCTGATCCCTCAATATCTTGTATCTTTATTAATCTATAATTTCTATAAAGTTTATCCTCACTACAAAGCATTTAATGTTTGCAAGCTCAAATGTGGTACAACCACGTCACCCCAATTTTCCTGTCCGCTGGATTTCCAAATCGTTGATCCATCCTTTTGGGCGTGGGTTCATACTTGCTATAGTTCTCGCAGAGTTGTGGTAATCCTGTCGCAGACTTTACCTCTGAAAACCATCATTAAATATTCTCTTAAATATTCACCCGAAATACCGAAGGCCACTAAGGAGTCATTCCTAGCTATCGGCTGATGCTCTTCCACTTTCAGTAACGGCCTCAACTCAGCGCCGGTTCTCTTTCTTGTGCCGACGACTTGGACTATTTTATGTCCCGCTTGCTCTGGAGCTATCGTCGAGACCCATCTGACTTCTCTCGCATTCTTCTCGCTCAGCCGACCGATGGCTGTGTAGAAGCTAGCAAGTTTTAAAAGAGGCGAGCAACTGTGCGCCGCTGCACCATAGGTTCTCACCATGGAACGACGAGAGAGCCTCCAGGTCCTCTATTTTTTCTACCTCTACCTCTCCATGGGGCATGAAGCTTTAGATTGATCGACTAGTAGACAAGAGGGAGAGCGTTGTAACTAAGCAAATCAATAGTGCAGTGGCTTTTTTCCCCAGAGCGCGGTGGATTTGGGAGTAACGTGGAGGAACATGTTCATTTTGACTAAGAAACATGTTCATTTTGACTAGGCGTGTACACACTCATCTTCTCTTTTCTTAGATTTTTCATGTTTCATGGTACAATTCAATTTCAATTGTTGGATTATATGGGCAAGATATCCACCTTTAAGCTAGTGTCATGCTTTAGCTCAATAATATTGAATTTCTTAATTTTAAAGTGTGCAATCATCAATATATATTTCCAACAAGTTTCAAGTTTTAATACATTTTCATCATGTATTTTCTTACATGTATTCTAGCGGCAAACATGCGGGGAGCAGCCATTAATTCAACCAGACAAAGATTTTTACATCAGTTAGTTTTGTTCGGTCTGGCAAGTGCCTTTTACAAATGATATGTTTTCAACACGCATCTGTTAGCAATCACCATTGTTGATGTGACATATACATTATAATCACTTGGTGATGAAAAATTGTTCATATTTCACTACCGTACCATTGTTGTGCTACTCACGATGGACCAGATTTTTATTATCTAAATTTTATTAGCTAACTCTTATCCTGCAATTTTAGTCTTCTTACATACTCTCTCTGTCCTGAAATATCCTGCATTCTGTAGTTAAGGTTAAACTTTGTAAAGTTTGACCAAACATATTGAAAATTTTATGTAAACCTATAATACAACATAAGTACCATTAGAATCGTCATAAGATATATTTTCATAATATATACATTTGATGCTATAGATGTTTATAGTTTTTTCTATATATTCCACCAAACTTTATAAAATTTGACTTTGACTAAACCCAGAATGCAGGGTATTTTAGGACAGAGAGTATCAACAAAAGATCACTTCACGCCTCTTGATTCAGGTGTCCACTAGTTTAATATAAAGTCCAGCCCATGTTGCATTGAGTTAAAAAAAGTCGTCATATATGAAAAGAGCTGTTCTGTTTCCATTAAGCCGCCACTGTTTCCTATCTCAGCCTTTTGTTTTTTCCCCATGGGCCTCGCCAGGTCTTGGCCTGCCAGCACGATCCACAGAGCCTGGAGGTGCACCACTGCTCCGGATCCATCCAATTGCGCCGAGTCCCACCCACTACACCGCTCGTTGCAGCGCAGAGTAGCACCCGCCCGCAGCAACTTTGTCACGGGCTGCACGGAAATGTGGCCCAAAAAGTAGGTGTTTTTTCTTTTATTCTTATTATATCTGAATTTTTTGAAATCTAAATGTTTTCTAAAAATGATTTTTTTTAAACATGAATATTTTTTGAAATGTGATTTTTCTAAAATATGAAAAAATTAGGGCTCATTTATATATGACTCAAACGGTTTAAAAAGAGTGTGCGATGGTGCACACATTTGAAAAAAGTCGTGTGCAATGCGTTTTACTACTCACGAGGCTTAGAAAACAAAACTGTGATCTATGGAGTTAAGACACACACGCACGCACACGCGCACGCACGCACGCACGCTTGCTTATTGTGTGTGATGTCAAATATAAGAAATTAAAAGGACACGCCGCTTCTTACCTTGTCGCCGCTTGCCGTGACAGGCGATGTTGCTCCAGCGCCACGACAACATCCACCAACACCACAACAGACGATATAGCCACCACCGCTCCAACAGATGACATCGACATTAAACCACTCTAGGTTGATGCCCCTCTCCTCCACCAATGTTGTATGGAAGCCTTGACCATCGCCGAGAGAAAGACATGAGGTGCCATCCAAGGTCACTGGCTCACTGTTGTCGTTGATCTGGTGTCGGCCGAGTCAACTGGTGCCATCCGAGGTGCTGCTCGAGGTTGCTAGAGCAGCTCTTCTTCTTCTTCTTCTTCTTCTTCTTCTTCTTCTTCTTCTTCTTCTTCTTCTTCTTCTCACTACTAGGAAAAACGCTACCAGCCACAGAATTCTCAACATTCTGTGGCGCATATGCCATATGCGCCACGGAATTTTGTCTCAGGATTTAAAAAAAATACCATAATACAACAGAAATACACAGAATACACAGGAAATATACTAGAATACAACAATATATCACAGAAATACACAAAACTCACAGGAATACTCAGAAACTCACTGAAATTCTTACAAAGTGACAAAATACATCAATATAGAGAGTCCAAGTGTTACACACAAGTCATGGGAGAGTACAAGTTCGAAATCACACAGTCGCACGAATTCACGATTGACGCAGATTCGACTGCTCCAGACGAGCCCCTGCAGCCTCTATCTCCTGAATGAATTGCAGACGGAACGAGTCGAGCTCCATTCTGCTCAACCTCGGGGACGCTCGCTGGGCATGGGTGGAAGCCAGTAGGTGGACCGCGCTCTGTTGCTCCACGACCGTCAGACACTGCTCCGAGGCGCTGGTGTCCCTGACCATCAACACCACCGAGTGTTCCGCCGACGGTAAGTCGGCTGACGCAGCCTGACGCATCTCCGCCATGACATCCGATCTCACCGCTAGGGCCTGCAGCAGTCACCCACCAGAGTCCCTCTGAGTCGGAAGCGGCCAGCCCCGCACCTTGCATCTCTCCGAGATCTCCTCCAAGACAGCTGCATCGCGTGGACCACCTCGGAGGTCATATTCTGGAAAAATCGCCCTGCGGAACCTCTGTCCTCGCCCCGTATCACCTCCGCGAGCACCCTATTAATTCACCATAAAAATAATGGATCCTAAGCACAAGTGTTAACTGAACAAAACAATTTACCAAGTGGTGGTAACCAACTTGATTGAAAAGTGAACAACTTAATAACTTTAATAAAGCAACTTGGATGTATAAATGTGCAGATCTACACATTTATATTTAAGCTATTTCATTATCTCCTTATCTGAACAAACTACATCATGACAGTGCCAGCAAGTAAGCCCCAAACTCAATTGCTACAAACATCAATTGCTACAAACATCAAACCTTTCACTTTCAGTTCAGGATCCATCCAACTCTGATTTGTAGCAGTGGCCGGATGGATGGTCCAGGAGGAACCGGCCCATCACTCTTGCCCAGGATTTGCCAATTGCAGCATGAGTGGCTTCCAGGATGATAACATGGGAAAGAATGAATATAGATGCTAGTACAATGCAAAAAATTTGGGTGCATACATACTTGCTGTGGATTTCTTTTCTCTATTTAGAAATAGCACATTTAGCACTATTTTCACCTGCCAGGTATAGTTGATAACCGCTAAATCTTCACTGAATGACCAAGACAGAAATCTACACGCAAAATTTTGATGCAAGGAAAAAAAGGTACTACATATTTCGGCGACAGAGAAAGATAAGTGATCTTACATGCAATTATTTTGTAAACCTAGAAATGATTCCAACAGTTAAAGTACTTTCATGACCTATAGTAACCTAACCATGGTGAATATACGGGGACTTTCCACTCAGATATTCATGAGATCAATCGTCTGACGAAGAGGACAAAGTAGAGGCCATTTCAGGGTGCAGGAAACTTGTCTCTTTCATCTTCTTTTCCATGGTGTGGCTGTTACTCTCACGCTTTCTATATGAATTCCTTAATTAGATCTCTCGACTCTTATGCACCACTCATCCACATTATAGGTGCCACTAAAAACCATAGCAAGTGCACCTTCTTTTTTTCGATATCGAGATAATATTTCTAGGCAGGCCTCAGTGGATAACAGATCGAAAGACATGGACCTGATTTGATAATAAAGTACTGCCCTCATACTTAGTTCTCAAGTCTCACGAGCTAAAGGTATCGTCTCTACGGGCCACACAAGCAATTGCTACAAACATCAAGTCTCACGAGTTAATACGGCAGATCTCAATTGCTAAAACATCAATTGCTCATGCTACAAACATCACTATCCCCTATAATTCAAAATAACAAACAAGAAACTGTCATCAACTTGAGTTTGGATCCATCCTGTCAACATCATAAACCTATTTTACTAGAAAAGCAGCAGACAACATAGCAATTACAGAGAAGAAATTAGTCAAAATTGCTCACCCTTCCATGCCCAAATTTGCACAGAAATTCGTCGCTGAAGCTGAGCTTCTCGAAGGGTGCTCCCCTGCGCCTGTCCGGCCGCGCTCGGCCGCCCCTGCTTGGCCTCCCTCTGCCCTGTCTGCTTCCGTGTCCAGTGTGCCGCCTTGGTCTGTTGCATCGCCTGGTCTCCCATGCGCAACGCATCCCTTGTCCATGGCCAGAGCCGCCTCTCGGAGCTAGCAGCCGTCGCCGCTCGGAGCAAGCAGCCGCCGCTGCTGCCAGCTAGGGTTCCAGGAGCGAGGCAGTTTCGCGTGAAGGCAGTCGATCTGGTTAGAGTTTTTTCTTTTTTAAATCTGTTTTCCATATTCTGTGGCGCATATGGCTATATCCGCCACAGAAAGTGATAATTCTGTGACGCATATAGCCATATGTGCCTCCTGTGCAGTTGATACACATCAGAGTGTGTGTTGATGTGGGTTGACACACATCAGAGTGTGTGTGGATGTGGGGATACACGAGGCCTCAAGGGAGACGTGGTGGCGCAATCATTTGGCCGTCGATCATCACTCCGGCTTTGTCCTTCCATGTACTTATTGCAAGAATTGTACTTGACCCATTAAGTTTTGCTATTATATGGCTATATTGCAAGAATTCTATGGAGCATTTGCTATATGCGCCACAAAATTAATTTTAGTGGAGCATTTTTTTCTATATGCGCCACAGAATTAAAATCTATCTATAATCATTTTTCTAGTAGTGTATTCTTCTTCTCTCTCTTCTAAACTATGAGCCCTACAATACTAGATTATAGGACAGAGCGACCTTACGACGTCTAAATATAATTGCAAACAAGTGAAGCTCAGTAATAATATCAAACAAAGAAATTAAATAGAATTGAAAATTTGATGGACCATCAAGTGGGGGTGATAGAGAATTATTCTTAACCCATATCTTCGCTAAATTTATGGATGCAAAGCAATAAGATATCAGATGCATTAGGACTTGGAGTATTACAAGCCCCCATTCATCACGAGGACATAAAAGGAAGGCACGAAAAGAAGGAAAGCTTGCAAAACTTAATGGGTCAAGTACAAGACTTGAATCGATCACGTGTGGTGTAGCTAGCAAGACGAAGTCGTTAGCGGTATTTCCATATGTGTGAAACTATATCCATCTGCAAACAATTCCGTAAAAATTACCTCTCCCTTAGATACATGTATTTTGTATCATTATAATAGCAATATATAAAATTAGTTCATATTATTATTTGAATAAATTTTTTCGTTATTTATATATTATTAGATGACTTGTGAGACTTTCCTATATAATCTCTTGTTTTGGTATTCAATTTCTATGAGGAAGAGAACCCCCTTTTTCGTATTTTATTGTTTTATATGAACCTTTTGGATCTCGACTAATTTGGGGAAAATACCACTGAAATTTTTTCATCCATACGAAGATCCTGTGCAGTTGACACACATCAGAGTGTGTGTGGATGTGGGGATACACGAGGCCTGAAGGGAGACGTGGTGGCGCGGTCATTTGGCCGTCGATCATCACCCCGACTTTGTCCTTCCATGTACTTATTCATCTCAGGAGAAAACCCTATGCCATATTTTCTGAGGCGGCGGAGGCAAAAGTCTTCTTCCACCCATGGGAGAGGGAAGATCATGTTGTCTAGTGGCCGCCGCCGAAGGGAAGTCCCGCCATCGTCGGCACCAACTCCTCCTTGGCGTATGGAAAGTGTCTACAATATCATCTTCACCAACACCATCTTCATCTCAAGACCGACTTCATCCTTTTTGGCGAAGGAGGCAACTGCCCAGCGATAGTGTTGACATTCACGTGCATAACGTGTAGAAGTAGGGTCTTCGTTGCAATTTTTCGTTCCAACAAGGCAGGGACACATGTCGGCTTGAGGGAGATTTTGTATGAACTTGCACATGCATGACAAGATTTTGTATGAGTGGAACATGAAAATGCACATGGATCACAAGGTTTCGTATGTCTGATGCAGTTACCTCTATTGTATAGTTGCAAAATTATTTTTTGACGGTGATTTAGTATAATAAAAAGGGAGGGAGGAGTTAATACACAAATCTAACATACTCATGATCTTGCTCTATTTAGAGGCAGGAGTGAGTGACGCTCATCACATACACACAAAAGCCAGCCGCAGTGAGCTAGCAGCAGCAGTAGAAATGGTCGCCAGCCGTGTGAAGAAGCTGCGTGTCCTGCTCATTCCCTTCTTCGCGACAAGCCACATCGAGCCCTACACCGAGCTCGCCATCCGCCTCGCCGGCGCCAGGCCGGACTACGCCGTGGAGCCAACAATTGCGGTGACGCCGGCGAACGTCCCAATCGTCCAGTCCTTGCTGGAGCGACGCGGACAGCAGGGGTGCATCAAGATCGCGACGTACCCGTTCCCGGCCGTGGAGGGCCTCCCGGCGGGCGTGGAGAACCTGGGCAAGGTGGCGGCGGCCGACGCCTGGCGCATCGACGCGGCCGCCATCAGCGACGCCCTGATGCGGCCCGCGCAGGAGGCGCTGGTGAGGGCGCAGTCCCCCGACGCCATGGTCGCCGACCCGCATTTCTCCTGGCAGGCCGGCATCGCCGCCGATCTGGGCGTGCCGCTGGTGTCGTTCAGCGTGGTGGGCGCCTTCTCGGGGCTCGTCATGGGCAATCTCATGGCCTACGGCGCCGTCGAGGAAGGGGAAGACGCCGTTACGGTCCCCCGGTTTCCCCTTCCGGAGATACGGATACCCGTGACCGAGCTGCCGGAGTTCCTGAGGACGCACCTGCTGGAGCGCGACGGGAAGGATGTCGATAGCATCGGCAAAGTTTCGGTGGGACAGAATTTCGGCCTCGCCATCAACACGGCGTCGCACCTGGAGCAGCAGTACTGCGAGATGCACACCAGCGGCGGCCAAATCAAGCGAGCCTACTTCGTGGGGCCCCTCTCGCTGGGAGCCGAAGCAGTTGCCCCCGGCGGCGGCGGCGGCGAGACACAGGCGCCGCCGTGCATCCGTTGGCTGGACTCGAAGCCGGACCGGTCGGTGGTGTACCTGTGCTTCGGGAGCCTGACCCACGTCTCGGACGCGCAGCTGGACGAGCTGGCTCTCGGGCTGGAGGCGTCCGGGAAGGCGTTCCTGTGGGTGGTGAGGGCGGCGGAGCAGTGGAGGCCGCCGGCGGGGTGGGCGGAGCGCGTGCAGGACAGGGGGATGCTCCTGACCGCCTGGGCCCCGCAGACCGCCATCCTGGGCCACCGCGCCGTGGGCGCCTTCGTGACGCACTGCGGGTGGAACTCGGTGCTGGAGGCGGTGGCGGCGGGGTTGCCGGTGCTGACGTGGCCGATGGTGTTCGAGCAGTTCATCACGGAGAGGCTGGTGACGGAGGTGATGGGGATCGGGGAGCGGTTCTGGCCGGAGGGCGCCGGACGGCGGAGCACCAGGTACGAAGAGCACGGGCTGGTCCCGGCGGAGGACGTGGCGCGGGCGGTGACAACGTTCATGTGCCCCGGAGGAGCAGGGGACGCCAAGAGGCAGAGGGCCATGGAGCTCGCCGCCGAGTCTCGTGCGGCCATGGCGGAAGGAGGCTCGTCGCACCGTGATCTGTGCCGCCTCGTTGACGATCTCGTCGCAGCTAAGCTAGAGAGAGAGCAGGTGCCTAGCTAGCTCTTCACTTCAGGTTCCTCCGGCAGAACAGAATATTCGATCGGCATCGCTCGAGTCCGTGCTAGCTTTGCTCTCCAGCAGAATAAACCAAAATTTCAGACTTTTTTTTTACCCCGTACCAGAATTTATCAGACTTGTTTTTCATTCTCAATGTTGGCTCGCCAAGAGTGACCTTGATTCGTGGTTATGGTATGCTAGATTTGGACATGTTAACTTCCACACCATGAATGTGTCCAAGATGAAGATGGTATTGGGAATGCCATTAATCGACCATATTAATCGACATGTTAACTTCCACACCCTATGTGACGAATGCATGGTTAGAAAATAACACCGTATACCATTTCCTGATATCGACCTATGTGGCCCTATCACTCTAGCAACTCAGGGGGAAGAAGCATTTTTTTCCTTGTGATAGATGACTACTCGAGATATATGTGGGTCGTACTCCTGCGCTCGAAGCATTTAAGAATCTAAAAGGCTGTAACTGAGATGGAACACAAGCTCGCATATGATGGATTTTTTTACAAATATAACCCTCTGCGCATTATCAATATAAAAAATAACCCCTTCAAAACCCATTGTCAAAATTGCCCCGACGGATAGTGGACAAAGCGGCACCTACATGCTCATGCCGTAAAGCGACACCTACATGCTCACGCCGTAGGGAGTGGCGGAGGGCTCACACTGCCACGTGGGTTTGGCGAAAGTTCTATCCCCACTGGGTTTGGCGAAAGTTGATGGCCTGGGTGTCATCGGATGGCGGGGAGTGGATGCATGCGGGCAGGCCTGGCGCTCTTGCGTTCGAGGTGCTCCCGTGGAGCATGGCCCCATCTCTCCCCAAGGGGGATGATTGGATGGGCTCTACCTTTTCTTGCACGATTAGAACCAGCTCAGTAAATTCTAATGCATCTTGTATCTCCCGTCGCCTAACTGAATAGACTTCCGTCAGTCCAAATGGCGGGAAGAACCTCCCGCCAGGCTGCATGGCTGGACGTCTGACGTTGGTCTCCATCGCCTTCCCCGACCGTGTGCTGCTCCCAAGACGCTTGTTGTCGTGGTGCCCCCCTCCCATACTCTTGGTTCGTCGGATCTGGGCCCCGGAGGTCCTTGTTTCATCCCCCTTTTTAGATTTTGTTTGCTCTTTTGTATAGATTTCTTGGGGTTTTTTTGAATGGATCCAGCTGGATTTGTTGTGTTCAAACTCACAATGTGAATTCTTATATTACAAATTCGCATTACCTTGTAATCATGTGGGCAGATCGTTATGAAAAAAATGAACAACTTTTTAGCGTGTCTTCTAGGATCTTTTTATGGTTCTGATTCCGGCTGAGATTGTTGTGTTCAAATTCACTTGGGTTTTTTTTGTGTTACACATTCACAACACCTCATAAACAAATGGTCAGATAGTAATGAAAATATGTGAAGAGCTTTTTAGGCTGTCTCAGAAATATTTGCTAAAAAATACATAGTACTTCGCAAACACTTCGTCAGATCGTTTTGGAAATTCTGGAGAACTTGAGAAACACATTACATCAGCCTAAACATTGGTAGGACTTCCCAGCAAAAATGCGACGAAGTTGAAGGTTCTTTTGGCAAAAATAACTCACCAATCTTGAAGCAACCGGCGGCTAGGGATAGCCACTGGGCGCTCAGCCTGATGGAGGTAATGTGTGTTTTACTCCTTCATTTCGCCCCAACCTGGCCTCCTCCCGCGTCACTACCGGCTGACCGCACCCAATTGGTTTTTCCATCATGCTTGCAATTTTGTGTTTGATTTTCAGTCTATTTTTTAGGCTTGTTTGATCTTCTTTTGACACACATATCTAAAAAAGCATGTTTTTGGTGCTCTATTTTAAAGCGTCCGGTGAAGTGATACTTTTGCATGTTATATATAGAGCTTCTGGTGGAGACGTTATCCGCCCCCCGTGCGCCAAAAATGAATAAAGCGTGCTGCAAAGATATAAAATTTAGAGCTTATTTCTAACCTTGGTAAGCTAAAATATACCTAAAATACACTCCGAATTGTGAAAAGCCTTACACCTAAACTGTCACTGCGCGTATAAGGGGTTGCTCACATCCACTTCCACTCTTAGCCGCATGTAACTGCCCCAACATCTACCGAGGGCATCAAGCAAATTAAAAGATTGCGACGTTGCAGTGTAGTATTAATTATGAATTAGTCAAGAGACGTTTTATCAATATTATTATCATTTTATATTTTTTAAATGTTGGACATTGGACACTTAGGGAATGCATCATGTATCATACATCTGACAAATTGAAAGAATGGACTTGATGAATTACTCGCCATCTCTCAATTATGCTGCTAACTCCCTGCTTGCAGGAATTAAAACAAACACGTACCGTTACACATACCACTATTTTCTGGGTGGGTGTGGGGGTGTGTGTGTGTGTGTGGGGGGGGGGGGGGGGGGGGGGGTTAATCAATCGGGCAAAGAAGCTAGAGCTAGAGAGCGTGATATAGGCACCAACTGGGTTGTGTACAGTCGGTCCGCAGTGGGCACTTGCCTTTTTTGCTGCTCCATGGTGTGCAACCCTATAGGCAGTCGATGACACCTCGTCAACTGTGAGGCACTCGAGCTTGCTGTGTCAAGGGGGTTCAAGCTCAGGGACACGTACGGAGGACTTTGCCGTTGCTGTGTCAAGGGGGTTCAAGCTCAGGGACACGTACGGAGGACTTTGCCGAACCTGGTCGGTCCTGCTATCCTCCCGAATCTGAGCTCGCCGTCACAGTGATTGCACCTACATCAACCACCTCGTTTGGTAGTGTGCACGAGTGGGTTTCTGTCTCTTCTCGCCTAAATTGGCAGTTTCATATTTTTTGATTATTAATTGGCAGTTTGTAGAGTACCATTTTCCCCTATGCTAACACTTATATTTCTTTTTTCTTAAATTGGTAGCAAATCTAGAGCAACTTCTCTCTTCGATCATTCATTCCTTTTGGCCCTTATTTTTGCCCTATCTGGTAGCAAATCTAGAACAACAAATAACACCAGCATAATACATATATTCAGAAATAAAGCACATGTAGATAAAGTTGTGTGCAACTAATATAGGATATGGCGATAGATAGTAGGGTACTTAACAAGGTTTGATACATTAGTTGCTCAGCAGCCAACACACAACATACAAAAATAAAAGAAGCTTCTTTACAACAGTAGCAGCACACAGGTTCAGCCCCTCCTGGCCGCCACCTCCGCCTCCTCCCTCTAACGCTTCCTCCACGTCATGTAGACCAGTCCCTTGATCTTGGAGACCTTGGGCTTGATCGGAGGCATGCGACCCTATTTGATGACCACCTTCTGGACGTTGCGGAGGTGAAGGTCGAGCGCCTTGTGCTGAGCGCTAAAGGCGTTGATGTTCACGGTCGTGCCGACTTTGGGGTTACTGGAGCTCGAGCCCTCTGCATTCATCATGAGGCAGTTGAAGTCAGTGGCGACGAGTCTCCTCCTGCAGAAGGGGACATGTAGACGCTGCCAGCAAAGTAGGTGTCATACTGGCCGGCCAGCAGCCTCCTCAGCACCTGACGAGTCTTGGTGTGCTTGGCCTCATCATCCCTGTAGACGTCGCTACTGTGCACCTATTGGAACAAAATAGTAGTGTGCATGATAATAAGGACATGATTGTGATCCCTTAATTGTCGGGATTGATTGTTTGCATAAGTTAATCGATTAGGATCCCTTGAAGATCTGGATTGATTGTTTGCATAAATTAACCGAGTGTGTTAAATTCCTCAGTCCCCAAATTTCAAACAAAATCAAGTATTGATTCCAACTAAAGATTGCCGCTAGTAGTAAATATGGAATCCCTTAACTACAACTCGAAGCACAAATAAAATATTATTGAATTCGAACAGGCAGATTCATCGAAACATAAGATCAATCTAGCATCCAACACAATAGGATTAGCTGATGTAAGAAGATCGATCTAGCATCCAACGACTGAAATGCGAACAACTGAATCCTAATAACACAAGATCTAGCATCCAATGATGGGAATGAGAGAAGAACAAGGGAATGGGAGCAAACCCTAGTTACCTCCGAACATGGGTCATCGATGTTGGTGTCGTAGGGGTTCACCGGAGAGATGTAGTCCTCCGGATGTAGGGGTTCGTAGCATGAAAAACAAAAAAATTCTACCGTATGCACACAAACAAGCCAAGATCTATCTACTAGATTGTAGCAACGAGTCGATTAGAGTACTCACCCTCGAAGATTCTAAAGCGGTTAACGAGAGCAGATTCTCGTGGGTGATGTAGTCGTACACTTGCCGATCTCAAGATTGCGTAGACGATCCTTTCGGCGCTGCGTTCTGGCAGCGCTTCCGCAGTCGGTCACACGTTCGGTACTCGATGAAGACCTTCCTCTCCCTTGTTCCAGTAGGCAGCGGAGGTTGTAGTTCTCCCCTCGCGGTTCCGGCAGCACGACGGCGTGGTGTCGGAAGTAGAGAGAAGATCCCGCAGGGCTTCGCCTAAGCCGGTGCGCGTTATGGTGGATCTAGGGTTTTCCGGCGATCTAGGTTTAGAAGGCCGGAGAGGAGGAGGAGGAGTCGGCGGCGGCTAGGGCGACGGCGCATGGGGTGGGAGGGCTGGCTCTTGTGTTGTTTGGGGCAGCCCTCTCCCTCTATTTATGAGAGGGAGGGGCAGCCTTGGGAGGGGAGAGTTTGAATCCAAACCCAAACCCAAGTTGGATAGAAGGAAGGACTCTTTCCTTCTTCCACTAGGAAACCATTGTTCTAGTTTGACTTCTCAAACCTCCCGTTTGACTTTCAATTTAGAACTTTAATTCTCTCTCGCAAATGCCCAAACCAAGTGACCTAAGATATGGTCCAGCCATTCCACTTACCCATGACACATTCATGGACCATTCCCCTTCTGGTCCGGTGAACCTTCTAGAACCTCTCCGATGAAAATATCAGAATCTTTCCCGAACTCCGGAATCGGACTTTCCTTATATGAATCTTATTCTCCGGACCATTCCGGATCTCCTCGTGATATCCCGGATCCCATCCGAGACTCCGAACAGCATTCAGTATCCCTACTTATATTCCATATCTACTAAACAACATCGAATCCTTAAGTGTGTCTCCCTACGGTTCGTGAATTATGCGGACATGACCGAGACACTTCTCTAATCAATAACCAATAGAGGAATTTGGAAATTCATATGGCTCCCACATATTTCTACGATTACTTTGCGATCGAATGAACCACTTACATACGATACCAATTTCCCTTTGTCTCGTGATAGTTTACTTATCCGAGGTTTGATCGTCGGTATCTCTGCATACCTAGTTGAACCTCGTTTGCCCCGACCGTGTGCTGCTCCCAAGACGCTTGTTGTCGTGGTGCCCCCCTCCCATACTCTTGGTTCGTCGGATCTGGGCCCCGGAGGTCCTTGTTTCATCCCCCTTTTTAGATTTTGTTTGCTCTTTTGCATAGATTTCTTGGGGTTTTTTTGAATGGATCCAGCTGGATTTGTTGTGTTCAAACTCACAATGTGGATTCTTATATTACAAATTCGCATTACCTTGTAATCATGCGGGCAGATCGTTATGAAAAAAATGAACAACTTTTTAGCGTGTCTTCTAGGATCTTTTTATGGTTCTGATTCCAGCTGAGATTGTTGTGTTCAAATTCACTTGGGTTTTTTTTGTGTTACACATTCACAACACCTCATAAACAAATGGTCAGATAGTAATGAAAATATGTGAAGAGCTTTTTTAGGCTGTCTCAGAAATATTTGCTAAAAAATACATAGTACTTCGCAAACACTTCGTCAGATCGTTTTGGAAATTCTGGAGAACTTGAGAAACACATTACATCAGCCTAAACATTGGTAGGACTTCCCAGCAAAAATGCGACGAAGTTGAAGGTTCTTTTGGCAAAAATAACTCACCAATCTTGAAGCAACCGGCGGCTAGGGATAGCCACTGGGCGCTCAGCATGATGGAGGTAATGTGTGTTTTACTCCTTCATTTCGCCCCAACCTGGCCTCCTCCCGCGTCACTACCGGCTGACCGCACCCAATTGGTTTTTCCATCATGCTTGCAATTTTATGTTTGATTTTCAGTCTATTTTTTGGGCTTGTTTGATCTTCTTTTGACACACATATCTAAAAAAGCATGTTTTTGGTGCTCTATTTAAAGCGTCCGGTGAAGTGATACTTTTGCATGTTATATATAGAGCTTCTGGTAGAGACGTTATCCGCCCCCCGTGCGCCAAAAATGAATAAAGCGTGCTACAAAGATATAAAATTTAGAGCTTATTTCTAACCTTGGTAAGCTAAAATATACCTAAAATACACTCCGAATTGTGAAAAGCCTTACACCTAAACTGTCACTGCGCGTATAAGGGGATTGCTCACATCCACTTCCACTCTTAGCCGCATGTAACTGCCCCAACATCTACCAAGGGCATCAAGCAAATTAAAAGATTGCGACGTTGCAGTGTAGTATTAATTATGAATTAGTCAAGAGACGTTTTATCAATATTATTATCATTTTATATTTTTTAAATGTTGGACATTGGACACTTGTAGGGAATGCATCATGTATCATACCTACATATATTAAGGCGCGACATTTTCAGAGCCTCTTAACGATCCAGCGCAGTAGTACTGTAGATGGCCTATTTTCTACCTATCACCTAGCAACACGTCTTTCTTTGGATTGTTTTAGTCAAAGCCGTTCACGAATAGACCACCACTTGGTTTCTCACTCCTCCATGAGCCATATTACTGTAGACAGATCAATATCTACCAATCAGCAGCCGCCACGTCGGCTCGCTACAGTGCAATTTTTCTTTCTTTATATTTTGCATTTTACACTTTTTAACGATAATTTTTTTGGGACACTTTTCTGTCGTAATTTTTTGGCAATAGTTTCGACATAACTTTTCGCCGTGTTTTTCCCGTTAATAATTATCCTTCAGTAATTCTATAAGTGTATATAGTAATTCTTCCGTCGATAGTCTACAACTGTATTTTCTTCTCTAAATTTTTAAAATATTTTACGGTATCTTTTTGACACAACTTTTTGGCCGCAATTTTATGATAGTAATTAACTATGTTTACAATGGTATTTTACATCCCTTTTTAACTATGCTAGGCTAATTATTCGACGAATCTTCATGTCCATCATTTTCCAACGGTCATTACCTTAAGTTTACGAAAACACTTTTAAAATCTTTTTTAACTCGGCTGCAATTTTTCTAACACAACTTTCCCTCCAGTAGATAATTGCCAGACAACTTCTCGATGGTGAATATCTGCAATATTATTTTATCTTCCTTTCCTATTCTATGACAATAATTTTTAGTCAGGCTTTCCCAGTCATAATTTCCATAAAGTAACTACCTTCCAGTAAATTTATGATGATGAGTCATTTTTTAGTCGTAACTCGCCGGTAGTAATTCAATTATTTACCTTTTGCATTTTTTGACACTAATTTCACATCCGCCGCCTCTTTTTACCGGAAAAATAGTACCAACGCTTTTCGACGGTAACTTTAGACGACAATGGTACACTACATAAGGCGTAATCCCCGGCAATACTTTCAGCCGATTATTTGACCCCATTGTCCCATCACGGGCGCGGCATGTTGCCACGCCACATTTCCTAGTACATCTGACAAATTGAAAGAATGGACTTGATGGATTACTCACCATCTCTCAACTATGCTGCTAACTCCCTGCTTGCAGGAATTAAAACAAACACGTACCGTTACACATACAACTATTTTCTAGCGGGGGGTTTTAATCAATCGGGCAAAGAAGCTAGAGCTAGAGAGCGTGATATAGGCACCAACTGGGTCGTGCACAGTCGGTCCGCAGTGGGCACTTGCCTTTTTTTCTGCTCCATGGTGTGCAACCCTATAGGCAGTCGATGGCACCTCGTCAACTGTGAGGCACTCGAGCTTGCTGTGTCAAGGGGGTTCAAGCTCAGGGACACGTACGGAGGACTTTGCCGAACCTGGTCGGTCCTGCTATCCTCCTGAATCTGAGCTCGCCGTCACCGTGGTTGCACCTACATCAACCACCTCGTTTGGTAGTGTGTACGAGTGGGTTTCTGTCTCTTCTCGCCTAAATTGGCAGTTTCATATTTTTTTGATTATTAATTGGCAGTTTTTAGAGTACCATTTTCCCCTCTCGCTAACACTTATGTTTCTTTTTTCTTAAATCGGTAGCAAATCTAGAGCAACTTCTCTCTTTGATCATTCATTCCTTTTGGCCCTTATTTTTGCCCTATCTGGTAGCAAATCTAGAACAACAAATAACACCAGCATAATACATATATTCAGAAACAAAGCACATGTAGATAAAGTTGTGTGCAACTAATATAGGATATAGCGATAGATAGTAGTGTACTTAACAAGGTTTGATACATTAGTTGCTCAGCAGCCAACACACAACATACAAAAATAAAAGAAGCTTCTTTACAACAGTAGCAGCACACAGGTTCAACCCCTCCTGGCCGCCACCTCCGCCTCCTCCCTCTAACGCTTCCTCCACGTCATGTAGACCAGTCCCTTGATCTTGGAGACCTTGGGCTTGATCGGAGGCATGCGACCCTATTTGATGACCACCTTCTGGACGTTGCGGAGGTGAAGGTCGAGCGCCTTGTGCTGAGCGCTAAAGGCGTTGATGTTCACGGTCGTGCCGACTTTCGGGTTACTAGAGTTCGAGCCCTCTGCATTCATCATGAGGCAGTTGAAGTCGGTGGCGACGAGTCTCCTCTTGCAGAAGGGGACATGTAGACGCTGCCAGCAAAGTAGGTGTCATACTGGCCGGCCAGCAGCCTCCTCAGCACCTGACGAGTCTTGGTGTGCTTGGACTCATCGTCCCTGTAGACGTCGCTACTGTGCACCTATTGGAACAAAATAGTAGTGTGCATGATAATAAGGACATGATTGTGATCCCTTAATTGTCGGGATTGATTGTTTGCATAAGTTAATCGATTAGGATCCCTTGAATATCTGGTTGATTGTTTGCATAAATTAACCGAGTGTGTTAAATTCCTCAATCCCCAAATTTCAAACAAAATCAAGTATTGATTCCAACTAAAGATTGCCGCTAGTAGTAAATATGGAATCCCTTAACTACAACTCGAAGCACAAATAAAATATTATTGAATTCGAATAGGCAGATTCATCGAAACATAAGATCAATCTAGCATCCAACACAATAGGATTAGCTGATGTAAGAAGATCGATCTAGCATCCAACGACTGAAATGCGAACAACTGAATCCTAATAACACAAGATCTAGCATCCAATGATGGGAATGAGAGAAGAACAAGGGAATGGGAGCAAACCCTAGTTACCTCCGAACATGGGTCATCGATGCTGGTGTCGTAGGGGTTCACCGGAGAGATGTAGTCCTCCGGATGTAGGGGTTCGTAGCATGAAAAACAAAAAAATTCTACCGCATGCACACAAACAAGCCAAGATCTATCTACTAGATTGTAGCAACGAGTCGATTAGAGTACTCACCCTCAAAGATTCTAAAGCGGTTAACGAGAGCAGATTCTCGTGGGTGATGTAGTCGTTGTTGGAGATATGCCCTAGAGGCAATAATAATTGTAGTTATTATTATATCTTTGTGTTTATGATAAATTTTTACATTCATGCTATAATAGTATTAACAAGGAAACATTAATACTTGTGTGATTTGTAAACTAAAATAGAGTCCCTAGTAAAGCCTCTTTATAATACTAGCTTGTTGGTTAATAAATGATTGTGGTTTCCCTATCATGAACATTGAGATGTTATTAACAACAAGATCATATCGTTAGGAGAATGATATGGTGGACATACTCCTATAGATAAGCGTAGCATAAAAGATCAAGTCATTTTAATAGTTCAATTTCTATATGCTTTCTGATACATAGTAACCTAATTCCTTCGACCATGAGATCATGCATATCACCTTCACCGGAAGGATGCTTTGATGACATCAAACACCACACCGTAACTGGGTGGCTATAAAGGTGGCATTGAGTGTTCGAAAAGTATTGGTTGAGACACATGGATCAAGAGTGGGATTTGTCCATCCATATGACAGATAGATATACTCTGGGCCCTCTCGGTGAAATGTCATCCAATTAGCTTGCAAGCATGTGACTGGCTCATAAGGGATCACATATCACGGGAACGAGAAAAGAGTAGTTATCAGTAACGAGGTTGAACTAGGTATGCAAAGATACCGACGATCATAACCTCGGATAAGTAAACTATCGTGAGACAAAGGGAAATTGGTATCGTATGTAAGTGGTTCATTCGATCGCAAAGTAATCGTAGAAATATGTGGGAGCCATATGAATTTCCAGATTCCTCTATTGGTTATTGTTCGGAGAAGTGTCTCGATCATGTCCGCATAATTCACGAACCGTAGGGAGACACACTTAAGGATTCGACGTTGTTTGAGTAGTTATGGAATGATGAGTAAGAGACCGAATGTTGTTCGGAGTCTCGGATGGGATCCGGGATATCACGAGGAGATCCGGAATGGTCCGGAGAATAAGATTCATATAAGGAAAGTCCTGTTTCGGAGTTGGGGAATGATTCCGGTGTTTTCATCGGGAATGTTCTAGAAGGTTCCGAAATGTCCGGCACTCCGAAGGGGAAGGGTACATGAATGTGTCATACCAAGTTGGAATGATTGCATCATGTACTAGGTGTCATCGCTGAACAAAATAAAGGGTTTAATCAAATCCTAGTTTGAAAAGTCAAACGCCAATTTGAAAAGTCAAACGGCTATTTTGGGAAGTGGAGGGGAAGGTGGAAACCGAGTTGGGGAGGAGTTCCTCCCCTCCACCGCCGGCCCCCTTGGGAAACCGAGTTGGGGAGGGACTCCCCTCCCCTGACGCGGCCTCTCCACCTATATAAGGAGGGGCAGGGCTGCCCCTCCTAGCACCCAACACCTCCACCCGCAAACCCTAGCGCTAAGCCGCCGGCCCTCCTGCAGCCGCCGCCGCCCTAGGGCAAGCCGCCGCCGCCTAGATAACCCTAGCCGCCGGCCAAGCCTCCTCCTTGGTGTGTCTAAACCCTAGATCGCCGAGGAGCTCTCTCATAGTCCACCATACTCGCTCCGGCTTAAGGCGAAGCCCTGCGAGATCTCCCCTCTACTTCCGGTACCATGCCGTTGTGCTACCGGAATCGCGAGGAGAGTCCTACAACCTCTGCTGCCTGCTGGAACAAGGGAGATGAAGGTCTTCGTCGAGTACCGAACGTGTGACCGACTACGGGAGCGCTGCCGAAACGTAGCGGCGGAAGGATCGTCTACGTGATCTTGAGATCGGGAAGAGTACGACTACATCACCCACGAGAATCCGCTCTCGTTAAACACTTTGGAATCTTTGAGGGTGAGTTATTCCATCGACTCGTTTCTACAATCTAGTAGATAGATCTTGGCTTGTTTGTTTGTATGCGATAGAAATTTTTTGTTTTCCATGCTACGAATCCCTACAGTGGTATCAGAGCCAGGTTTATATGTAGATCTGTTGCACGAGTAGAACACAATGGTCATTGTGGGCGTTGATGCTTTTATTGTCGATTGCTTCTTGTGTACTTTGCATCTTGCGGGATGTTGGGATGAAGCGGCCCGGGCTAACCTTACATGACATCGTTCATGAGACTTGCTCCACGCTTGACATGCAACTTGTATTGCATAAGTGGCTTTGCGAGTGCTTGTTTCTCCCAGCATAGTTAAGATTCAATTTACAACGGGTGATTGACGATACTAGTATCAATGTTGTGGTTCTTGTTCGTAAGTTAGAACGACACTTATTGAAAGCCCCAAGCCACGTAAAATATGCAAAGAAAGTAGAGGCGTCTAACTTTGTTTTGCAGGGGTGTGCTATGATGTGATATGGCCATGATTGTGATTATATTTGATGTATGCAATGTTCCTTATTGTAAGTTGGCAACCGGCAGGAGCCATATGGTTGTATTTAAATTATGTTAAGACCCGCATGTCTATTCAAAGTAGTTGTAATAGTTGAAGCCGGCGGACGACAACCATGGAGAAGCGTCATTGACCTTGATGCAATGCCGGTGATGATGGAGATCATGTTCGTGCTTGAAGATGGAGATCAGAAGCACAAAGAAGAAAGGCCATATCATATCACATATTATGAATTGCATGTGATGTTAATCCTTTATGCATCTTGTATTGCTTAGTTAATGACGGTTGCATTATAAGATGATCCCTCATGCACATGAATTTCAAGTCATAAAGTGTTCACCCTTAGTTAGCACCGTTGCTAAAGCTTGTTGTTTCGAAGCACCACGTGATAATCGGGTGTGTTAGATTCCGCAAGTGTATACAACGTGAGCAAGCCAGATTTGCTCATGCGGAAGCTAAGGTTTGATCTTGACGAGCCTAGCATGTACAGACATGGTCTCGGAACATGAATCATCGAAAGGTAAAGCATGAATCATATAGTAGATATGATGAACATGTCGATTGTTCGCCATTGAAACTATATCAACTCTCGTGATGATCGGTGTTGATATGGTGGATTTGGTTCGTCTGATCACTAAAACAATGTGAGGGATATTGTTTTGAGTGGGAGTTCACCTAGATTAATTTAACTATTAATTAGAACTCAATTTGTCATAAACTTAGTCTAAACTATTGCAAATATGTTGTAGATCAATGGCGGCCCCTACCATCAATTTTAATGCGTTCCTAGAGAAAGAAAAATTGAAAAACAATGGAAGCAACTTCGCGGATTGGTTCCACAATTTGAGGATTGTCCTCACAGCTGGTAATTTGACCTATGTGCTGGATGCACCGCTGGGTGACCCACCTGCAGCTACTGCTACCGATGAAGTAAAGAATGTTTACCTCGCTCGGAAGACTCAGTACTCCACAGTTCAGTGTGCTATCTTGTATGGTTTAGAATCGGAGCTTCAGAAAAGGTTTGAGAATTCAGACCCACATGATATTGTCCGTGATCTCAAATTGATCTTTGAGACTCACGTGGCAATTGAGAGCTATGAGGCTTCTGAAAAGTTCCTTAACTGCAAGATGGAAGATGGCAGCTCCGTCAGTGAGCATGTGCTTAAGATGTCTGGGCACGCAAACAAACTTCAAAGCTTGGGTATAGTGATTCCTAATGCTTTGGGGATTTACCATGTCCTCCAATCACTACCACCAAGTTACAAGAACTTTGTGATGAACTACAATATGCAAAACATGAACAAGCAGTTGCCAGAACTCTTTGCCATGTTGAAATCTGCAAAAGTGGAGATCAAGAAAGAGCACCAAGTGTTGATGGTCAATAAGACCACCAAATTCAAGAAAGGCAAGTCTAAGAAAAAGGGACACTTCAAGAAGGGTGGTAAGAAAGTTACCACGCCGACGAACAAGACCAAGGCTGGACCTAAGCCTGATACTGAGTGCTTTTACTGCAAGGGAGAGGGTCACTGGAAGCGGAATTGCCCAAAGTACTTGGCGGATTTGAAGAACGGCAACATCAAGAAGAAAGGTATATCCGATATACATGTTATTGATGTGTATCTCACTAGTACTCGTAGTAGTGCCTGGGTATTTGATACTGGTTCGGTTGCTCATATTTGTAACTCGAAATAGGTGCTGCAGAATAAACGGAAGCTAGCGAAGAACGAGGTGATGATGCGCGTGGGAAACGGATCAAAGGTTGAAGTGATCGCGGTCGGCACGCTACCTCTTCATCTACCATCGGGATTAGTTTTATACTTAAATAATTGTTATTTGGTGCCTGCGTTAAGCATGAACATTATATCGGGATCTTGTTTATTGCGAGACGGTTACTTGTTTAAGTCCGAGAATAATGGTTGTTCGATTTATATGAGTAATATGTTTTATGCACATGCACCTTTGATAGATGGTCTATTCTTATTGAATCTCGATAGTGGAAATACACATATTAATAACATTGAGGCTAAACGTTTGAAATCGAGCGATAACTCGACCTATATGTGGCACTGTCGTCTTGGTCACATTGGAGAGAAGCGTATGAAGAAACTCCATTCCGATGGACTTCTTGAATCACTTGATTTCGAATCACTTGAAAGATGCGAAGCATGTCTGATGGGTAAAATGACTAAGACTCCATTTTCTAGTATGATGGAGCGAGCTACGGACTTATTGGAAATCATACATACCGATGTGTGTGGTCCAATGAGTGTAGCATCGTGCAGTGGTTATCGTTATGTTCTTACCTTCATGGATGATTTGAGTAGATATGGGTATATCTATTTCATGAAACATAAGTCCGAAACTTTCGAGAAGTTTAAGGAATTTCAAAGTGAGGTTGAGAATCAACGTAACAAGAAGATTAAATTTCTACGTTCTGATCGTGGAGGTGAATATCTAAGTTACGAGTTTGGCAAGCATTTGAAGAAATGCGGAATACTTTCACAATTGACACCGCCGGGAACACCACATCGTAATGGTGTATCTGAACGTCGTAATCGAACTCTCTTAGATATGGTTCGTTCTATGATGTCACTTACAGATTTACCGCTATCATTTTGGGGTTATGCATTAGAAACAGCCGTATTCACTTTAAATAGGGCACCATCTAAATCCGTTGAAACGACACCGTATGAATTATAGTTTGGGAAGAAACCTAAATTGTCGTTCCTTAAAGTTTGGGGTTGCGAAGCCTATGTAAAGAAGTTACAGCCGGACAAGCTTGAACCCAAAGCGGAAAAATGCGTCTTCATAGGATACCCGAAGGAAACTATTGGGTATACCTTCTATCATAGGTCCGAAGGCAAAATCTTCGTTGCCAAGAATGGATCCTTTCTAGAGAAGGAATTTCTCTCAAAAGAAGTGACTGGAAGGAAAGTAGAACTCGACGAGGTTGTCGAACCTTCTCTTGAACTTGCGAGTAGCGCAGCACCGGAAGAAGTTCCTGTGGTGCCTGCACCAATAAGAGAGGAAGCTAATGATGATGATCATGAAACTTTGGTTGTAGTTGCTACAGAACCTCGCAGGTCAACGAGAACTCGTACCACTCCTGATTGGTATGATCCCGTTATGACTGTCATGTTGGTGGACAACACCGATGACCCTGCGACATATGAGGAAGCGATGATGAGCCCAGATTCCAATAAATGGCAAGAAGCCATGAAATCCGAGATTGGATCCATGTACAAAAACCAAGTATGGACTTTGGTGGACTTACCGGATGGCCGGAAGGCTGTCGAGAACAAATGGATTTTCAAGAATAAACAGATGCTGATGGTAATGTTACTGTCTATAAAGCTCGACTTGTCGCAAAAGGGTTTCGACAAATTCAAGGAGTTGACTACGATGAGACTTTCTCACCGGTAGCGAAGCTAAAGTCTATGAGGAATATGTTAGCAATCGCTGCATATTATGATTATGAGATATGGCAGATGGATGTCAAAACAGCATTCCTCAATGGAGACATTGATGAAGAGTTGTATATGATGCAACCCAAAGGTTTTGTCGATCCTAAAGATGCTAACAAGGTATGCAAACTTCAACGGTCCATCTATGGATTGAAGCAAGCATCCCGAAGTTGGAGTCAACGTTTTGATAAGGTAATCAAAAGTTTTGGTTTTATACAAACTTATGGAGAAGCTTGTATTTACAAGAAAGTGAGTGGGAGCTCTGTAGCATTCTAAATACTATATGTGGATGACATATTGTTGATTGTGAATGATGTAGACCTTCTTAATAGTGTCAAGGAATATTTGAATAATAGTTTTTCAATGAAGGATCTTGGCGAAGCAGCTTACATATTAGGCATAAATATTTATAGAGATAGATCGAGACGCCTAATATCATTGTCACAAAGTACATATTTGGACAAAGTTCTAAAGAGGTTTGGAATGGAAGATAGCAAGAAAGGGTTCTTGTCCATGTTGCCCAATACGACCTTGAGTAAAACTCAAAGTCCGACAACTGCAAAAGATAGAGAAAGGATGAGTAAGACTCCCTATGCCTCAGCCATAGGATGTCTAATGTATGGCATGCTATGTACTAGACCCGACATTGCATATGCTGTTAGTTTAACTAGCAGATATCAAAGTGATCCAGGAGTGGATCATTGGACAGCGGTCAAAAACATCCTTAAGTACTTGAGAAGAACTAAGGATATGGTTCTTTCTTATGGAGGTGATGAACAACTCGTTGTTAATGGTTACATCGATGCTAGTTGGAACACCGATCCGGATGATTCTAAATCACAATCTGGATACGTATTTACTTTGAATGGTGCAGCAGTTAGCTGGAGGAGTGCAAAGTAAAGCGTTGTGGCGAGATCTTCAACTGAATCGGAATACATGGCTGCTTCGGAGGCTTCACAAGAAGCGATATGGATGAAAGAGTTCATTACAGAGCTGGGTGTGGTTCCTAGTGCGCTGGACCCAATGTCTATCTACTGTGATAACATGGGCGCCATAGCCAATGCGTAAGAACCAATGTCACACAAGAAGATGAAGCACATCAAGCTACGTTTTCACGCTATTCGAGAACATGTCATAGATGGGGACATAAAGATTTGCAAAGTAAGCACAGATCTGAATGTGGCGGATCCGTTGAGTAAACCTCTCCAAAGGGCAAAACATGACCAACATCAAACTGCCATGGGTGTTCGTATATTACCATGTAATCTAGATTAGATGACTCTAGTGCAAGTGGGAGACTGTTGGAGATATGCGCTAGAGGCAATAATAATTGTAGTTATTATTATATCTTTGTGTTTATGATAAATGTTTACATTCATGCTATAATAGTATTAACAAGGAAACATTAATACTTGTGTGATTTGTAAATTAAAATAGAGTCCCTAGTAAAGCCTCTTTATAATACTAGCTTGTTGGTTAATAAATGATTGTGGTTTCCCTATCATGAACATTGAGATGTTATTAACAACAAGATCATATCGTTAGGAGAATGATATGGTGGACATACTCCTATAGATAAGCGTAGCATAAAAGATCAAGTCATTTTAATAGTTCAATTTCTATATGCTTTCTGATACATAGTAACCTAATTCCTTCGACCATGAGATCATGCATATCACCTTCACCGGAAGGATGCTTTGATGACATCAAACACCACACCGTAACTGGGTGGCTATAAAGGTGGCATTGAGTGTTCGAAAAGTATTGGTTGAGACACATGGATCAAGAGTGGGATTTGTCCATCCATATGACAGATAGATATACTCTGGGCCCTCTCGGTGAAATGTCATCCAATTAGCTTGCAAGCATGTGACTGGCTCATAAGGGATCACATATCACGGGAACGAGAAAAGAGTAGTTATCAGTAACGAGGTTGAACTAGGTATGCAAAGATACCGACGATCATAACCTCGGATAAGTAAACTATCGTGAGACAAAGGGAAATTGGTATCGTATGTAAGTGGTTCATTCGATCGCAAAGTAATCGTAGAAATATGTGGGAGCCATATGAATTTCCAGATTCCTCTATTGGTTATTGTTCGGAGAAGTGTCTCGATCATGTCCGCATAATTCACGAACCGTAGGGAGACACACTTAAGGATTCGACGTTGTTTGAGTAGTTATGGAATGATGAGTAAGAGACCGAATGTTGTTCGGAGTCTCGGATGGGATCCGAGATATCACGAGGAGATCTAGAATGGTCCAGAAAATAAGATTCATACAAGGAAAGTCCTGTTTCGGAGTTGGGGAATGGTTCCGGTGTTTTCATCGGGAATGTTCTAGAAGGTTCCGGAATGTCCGGCACTCCGAAGGGGAAGGGTACATGAATGTGTCATACCAAGTTGGAATGATTGCATCATGTACTAGGTGTCATCGCTGAACAAAATAAATGGTTTAATCAAATCCTAGTTTGAAAAGTCAAACGCCAATTTGAGAAGTCAAACGGCTATTTTGGGAAGTGGAGGGGAAGGTGGAAACCGAGTTGGGGAGGAGTTCCCCCCCTCCACCGCCGGCCCCCTTGGGAAACCGAGTTGAGGAGGGACTCCCCTCCCCTGGCGCGGCCCCTCCACCTATATAAGGAGGGGCAGGGCTGCCCCTCCTAGCACCCAACACCTCCACCCGCAAACCCTAGCCCTAAGCCGCCGGCCCTCCTGCAGCCGCCGCCGCCCTAGGGCAAGCCGTCGCCGCCGCCTAGCTAACCCTAGCCACCGGCCAAGCCTCCTCCTTGGTGTGTCTAAACCCTAGATCGCCGAGGAGCTCTCTCATAGTCCACCATACTCGCTCCGGCTTAAGGCGAAGCCCTGCGAGATCTGCCCTCTACTTCCGGTACCACGCCGTTGTGCTGCCGGAATCGCGAGGAGAGTGCTACAACCTCCGCTGCCTGCTGGAACAAGGGAGAGGAAGGTTTCGCCGAGTACCGAACGTGTGACTGACTGCGGGAGCGCTGCCGGAACACAGCGTCGGAAGGATCGTCTACGTGATCTTGAGATCGGGAAGAGTACGACTACATCACCCACGAGAATCCGCTCTCGTTAAACACTTTGGAATCTTCGAGGGTGAGTTATTCCATCGACTCGTTGCTATAATCTAGTAGATAGATCTTGGATTGTTTGTTTGTATGTGATAGAAATTTTTTGTTTTCCATGCTACGAATCCCTACAGTCGTACACTTGCCGATCTCAAGATTCGGTAGACGATCCTTCCGGCGCTGCGTTCCGACAGCGCTTCCGCAGTCGGTCACACATTCGGTACTCGATGAAGACCTTCCTCTCCCTTGTTCCAGTAGGCAGCGGAGGTTGTAGTTCTCCCCTCGCGGTTCCGGCAGCATGACGGCGTGGTGTCGGAAGTAGAGGGAAGATCCCGCAGGGCTTCGCCTAAGCCGGTGCGCGTTATGGTGGATCTAGGGTTTTCCGGCGATCTAGGTTTAGAAGGCCGGAGAGGAGGAGGAGGAGTCGGCGGTGGCTAGGGCGACGGCGCACGGGGTGGGAGGGATGACTCTTGTGTTGTTTGGGGCAGCCCTCCCCCTCTATTTATGAGAGGGAGGGGCAGCCTTGGGAGGGGAGAGTTTGAATCCAAACCCAAACCCAAGTTGGATAGAAGGAAGGACTCTTTCCTTCTTCCACTAGGAAACCATTGTTCCAGTTTGACTTTTCAAACCTCCCGTTTGACTTTCAATTTAGAACTTTAATTCTCTCTCGCAAATGCCCAAACCAAGTGACCTAGGATATGGTCCAACCATTCCAATTACCCATGATACATTCATGGACCATTCCCCTTCCGGTCCGGTGAACCTTCTAGAACCTCTCCGATGAAAACATCGGAATCTTTCCCGAACTCCGGAATCGGACTTTCCTTATATGAATCTTATTCTCCGGACCATTCCGGATCTCCTCGTGATATCCCGGATCCCATCCGAGACTCCAAACAACATTCGGTATCCCTACTTATATTCCATATCTACTAAACAACATCGAATCCTTAAGTGTGTCTCCCTACGGTTCGTGAATTATGCGGACATGACCGAGACACTTCTCCAATCAATAACCAATAGAGGAATCTGGAAATTCATATGGATCCCACACTATGATTACTTTGCGATCGAATGAACCACTTACATACGATACCAATTTCCCTTTGTCTCGTGATAGTTTACTTATCCGAGGTTTGATCGTCGGTATCTCTGCATACCTAGTTCAACCTCGTTACCGATAAGTACGCTTTTCTCATTCCCGTGATATGTGATCCCTTGTGAGCCAGTCACATGCTTGCAAGCCGATTGGATGACATTCCACCGAGAGGGCCTAGAGTATATCTATCCGTCATATGGATGGACAAATCCCACTCTTGATCCATGTGCCTCAACACATACTTTCTGAACACTCAATGCCACCTTTATAGCCACCCAGTTACGGTGTGGTGTTTGATGTCATCAAAGCATCCTTCTGGTAATGGTGATTAGCATGATCTCATGGTCAAAGAAATTAGGTTACTATGTATCAGAAAGCTTATGGCAAATGAACTATTGAAATGACTTGATCTTAATGCTACGCTTATCTATAGGAGTATGTCCATCATACCATTCTCCTAATGATATGATCTTGTTGTTAACAACATCTCAATGTTCATGATTGGGAAACCATGATCATCTATTAACCAACAAGCTAGTATTACAAAGAGGATTTACCAGGGACTCTAATTTAGTTTACAAATCACACAAGTATTAATGTTTCCGGTTAATACTGTTATAACATGAATGTAAACATTTATCATAAACACAAATATATAATAATAACCACTTTTATTATTGCCTCTAGGGCATATCTCCAACAGTCTCCCACTTGCACTAGAGTCAACTAATCTAGATTACATGGTAATATACCGAACACCCATGGCGGTTTGGTGCTGGTCATGTTTTGACCTTGGGAGAGGTTTAGTCAACGGACCCGCCACATTCAGATTTGTGTGTACTTTGCAAATCTTTATGTCACCATCTTGGACATGCTATCGAATAGCGTGAAAATGTAGCTTGATGTGATTCAGCTTCTTGTCTGACCTTGGTTCTTGCGCATTGGCTATGGTGCCCATATTATCACAATAGATAGACATTGGGTCCAGTGCACTTGGAACCACACCGAGCTCTGTAATGAACTCCTTCATCCATATCGCCTCTTGTGAAGCCTTCGAAGCAGCTATGTATTCCAATTTAGTTGAAGATCTCGCCACAACGCTTTGCTTTGCACTCCTCCAGCTAACTGCTGCACCATTCAAAGTAAATACGTATCTAGATTGAGATTTAGAATCATCCAGATCGGTGTTCCAACTAGCATCGGTGTAACCATTAACAACGATCTGTTCATCACCTCCATAAGAAAGAACCATATCCTTAGTTCTTCTCAAGTACTTAAGGATGTTTTTGACTCCTGTCCAATGATCCACTCCTGGATCAGTTTGATATCTGCTAGTCAAACTAACAACATATGCAATGTCGGGTCTTGTACATAGCATGGCATACATAAGATATCCTATGGCCGAGGCATAGGGAGTCTTACTCATCCTTTCTCTATCTTCTGCCGTTGCAGGACTTTGAGTTTTACTCAAGGTCGTATTGGGCAACATGGGCAAGAACCCTTTCTTGCTATCTTCCATTCCAAACCTCTTTAGAACTTTGTCCAAATATGTACTTTGTGACAATGATATTAGGCGTCTCGATCTATCTCTATAAATCTTTATGCCTAATATGTAAGCTACTTCACCAAGATCTTTCATTGAAAAACTATTATTCAAATAATCCTTGACACTATTAAGAAGGTCTACATCATTCCCAATCAACAATATGTCATCTACATATAGTATTAAGAATGCTACAGAGCTCCCACTCACTTTCTTGTAAATACAAGCTTCTCCATAAGTTTGTATAAAACCAAAGCTTTTGATTACCTTATCAAAACGTTGATTCCAACTTTGGGATGCTTGCTTCAATCCATAAATAGACCGTTGAAGTTTGCATACCTTGTTAGCATATTTAGGATTGACAAAACCTTTGGGTTGTACCATATACAACTCTTCATCAATGTCTCCATTGAGGAACGCCGTTTTGACATCCATCTGCCATATCTCATAATCATAATATGCAGCGATTGCTAACAAAATCCTCACAGACTTTAGCTTCTCTACCGGTGAGAAAGTCTCATCATAGTTAACTCTTTGAATTTGTCGAAACCCTTTTGCAACAAGTCGAGCTTTATAGACAGTAACATTACCATCAACATCTGTTTTCATCTTGAAAATCCATTTGTTCTCGACAGCCTTCCGGCCATCCGGTAAGTCCACCAAAGTCCATACTTGGTTTTCGTACATGGATCCAATCTCGGATTTATAGCTTCTTGCCATTTATTGGAATCTGGGCTCATCATCGCTTACTCATTTGTCGCAGGGTCATCGGTGTTGTCCACTAACATGACACTCATAACGGGATCATACCAATCAGGAGTGGTACGAGTTCTTGCTGACCTGCGAGGTTCCGTAGTAACTTCAACCGAAGTTTCATGATCAACATCATTAGCTTCCTCTCTTATTGGTGTAGGCGCCACATGAACTACTTCGGGTGTTGCGCTACTCGCAAGTTCGAGAGAAGGTTCATCAACCTCGTTGAGTTCTACTCTCCTTCCAGTCACTTCTTTCGAGCAAAACTCCTTCTCTAGAAAGGATCCATTCTTGGCAACAAAGATTTTGCCCTCGGATCTATGATAGAAGGTATACCCAATAGTTTCCTTCGGGTATCCTATGAAGACGCATTTTTCCGCTTTGGGTTCAAGCTTGTCGGGTTGTAACTTCTTTACATAAGCTTCGCAAACCCAAACTTTAAGGAACAATAATTTAGGTTTCTTCCCAAACCATAATTCATACGGTGTCGTTTCAACGGATTTAGATGGTGCCCTATTTAAAGTGAATGCGGCTGTTTCTAATGCATAACCCCAAAACGATAGCGGTAAATCTGTAAGTGACATCATAGAACGAACCATATCTAGGAGAGTTCGATTACGACGCTTGGACATACCATTACGTTGTGTTGTTCCCGGCGGTGTCAATTGTGAAAGTATTCTGCATTTCTTCAAATGCTCGCCAAACTCGTAACTTAGATATTCACCTCCACGATCAGATCATAGAAATTTAATCTTCTTGTTACGTTGATTCTCTACCTCACTTTGAAATTCCTTCAACTTCTCGAAAGTCTCGGACTTATGCTTCATGAAATAGATATACCCATATCTACTCAAATCATCCGTGAAGGTAAGAACATAACAATAACCACCACGTGATGCTACACTCATTAGGCCACACACATCGGTATGTATGATTTCCAATAAGTCCGTAGCTCGCTCCATCATACCAGAAAATGGAGTCTTAGTCATTTTACCCATCAGACATGCTTCGCATCTTTCAAGTGATTCAAAATCAAGTGATTCAAGAAGTCCATAGGAATGGAGTTTCTTCATACGCTTCACTCCGATGTGACCAAGATGATAGTGCCACATATAGGTCGAGTTATCTCTCAATTTCAAACGTTTAGCTTCAATGTTATTAATGTGTGTATTTCCACAATCGAGATTCAATAAGAATAGACCATCTATCAAAGGTGCATGTGCATAAAACATATTACTCATATAAGTCGAACAACCATTATTCTCAGACTTAAACAAGTAACCGTCTCGCAACAAACATGATCCTGATATAATGTTCATGCTCAACGCAGACACCAAATAACAATTATTTAAGTATAAAACTAATCCCGACGGTAGATGAAGAGGTAGCATGCCGACCGCGATCACATCAACCTTTGATCCATTTCCAACGCGCATCGTCACCTCGTTCTTCGCTAGTTTCCGTCTATTCTGCAGCACCTATTCCGAGTTACAAATATGAGCAACTGAACCAGTATAAAATACCCAGGCACTACTACGAGTACTAGTGAGATACACATAAATAACATGTATATCGGATATACCTTTCTTCTTGATGTTGTTGTTCTTCAAATCCTCCAAGTACTGAGGGCAATTCCGCTTCCAGTGACCTTCTCCCTTGCAGTAAAAGCACTTAGTATCAGGCTTAGGCCTAGCCTTGGTCTTGTTCGCCGGCACGGTAACTTTCTTACCGCCCTTCTTGAAGTTTCCCTTTTTCTTAGACTTGCCTTGCTTCTTGAATTTGGTGGTCTTATTGACCAACAACAGTTGGTGCTCTTTCTTGATCTCCACTTCTGCAAACTTTAATATGGCGAAGAGTTCAGGCAATGACTTGTCCATGTTTTGCATATTGTAGTTCATCACAAAGTTCTTGTATCTTGGTGGTAGTGATTGGAGGACACGGTGAATCCCCAAAGCATTAGGAATCACTATACCCAAGCTTTGAAGCTTGCTTGCGTGCCCAGACATCTTAAGCACGTGCTCACTGACGGAGCTGCCCTCTTCCATCTTGCAGTTAAAAAACTTTTTAGAATCCTCATAACTCTCAACTGCCGCGTGAGCCTCAAATATCATTTTGAGTTCACGGACAATATCATGTGGGTCATGGTTCTCAAACCTTTTCTGGAGCTCTGATTCCAAACCATACAAGATAGCACACTGAACTGTGGAGTACTGATTCTTCCAAGCGAGGAAAACATTCTTTACCTCATCGGTAGCATCAGCTGCAAGTGGGTCACCCAGCGGTGCATCTAGCACATAGGTCAAATTACCAGCATTGAGGATAATCCTCAAATTGCGGAACCAATCCGCGAAGTTGCTTCCATTATTTTTCAACTTTTCTTTCTCTAGATGCGCATTAAAATTGATGGTAGGGGCCGCCATTGATCTACAACATATTTGCAATAGTTTAGACTAAGTTTATGACAAATTGAGTTCTAATTAATAGTTAAATTAATCTAGGTGAACTCCCACTCAAAACAATACCCCTCGCATTGTTTTAGTGATCACACGAACCAAGTCCACCACATCAAAACCTATCATCACGAGAATTGATGTAGCTTCAATGGCGAACAATCAACATGTTTATCATATCTACTATATGACTCATGCTTTACCTTTTGGTGATCCATGTTCCGAGACCATGTCTGTACATGCTAGGCTCGTCAAGATCAAACCTTAGCTTCCGCATGAGCAAATCTGGCTTGCCCACGTTGTATACACTTGCGGGATCTAACACACCCAATCATCATGTGGTAAATTGAATCTTAACTATGTTGGGAGAAACAGGCACCCGCAAAGCCACTTATGCAATACAAGTTGCATGTCAAGCGTGGAGCAAGTTTCATGAACGATGTCATGTAAGGTTAGCCAGGGCTGCTTCATCCCACCATCCTGCAAGATGCAAAGTACATAAGAAGCAATCGACAACAAAAGCATCAACGCCCACAATGACCATTGCGTTCTACTCGTGCAACAGATCTACATATAGACATGAATCTGATACCACTGTAGGGGTTCGTAGCATGGAAAACAAAAAATTTCTACCGCATGCACACAAACAAGCCAAGATCTATCTACTAGATTGTAGAAACGAGTCGATTAGAGTACTCACCCTCGAAGATTCCAAAGCGGTTAATGAGAGAAGATTCTCGTGGGTGATGTAGTCGTACACTTGCCGATCTCAAGATCGCGTAGATGATCCTTCCGGTGCTGCGTTTCGGCAGCGCTTTCACAGTCGGTCACACGTTCGGTACTCGATGAAGACCTTCCTCTACCTTGTTCCAGCAGTCAGCGGAGGTTGTAGTTCTTCCCTCGCGATTCCGGCAGCATGCCGACGTGGTGTCAGAAGTAGAGGGATCCCGCAGGGCTTCGCCTAAGCCGGTGCGAGTTATGGTGGATCTAGGGTTTTCTGGAGATCTAGGTTTAGAAGGCCGGAGAGGAGGAGGAGTAGTCGACGGCGGCTAGGGCGACGACGACGGGCCGACGGCGGCGGCGCACGGGGTTATGGCCGTTTATGGCCGTTTTCATGAGCTATTGCCCACAGTTTTGGGGTTCCTGGCGGATTTGCATGCCTCGTAAGAACCCTTACATGTTTGAGAGATATGATCAAAAACTCGTCGTTTTCGCGTTTTATGGCCGTTTTCATGAGCTATGGCCCACATATTTGGGGTTCTAGGCAGATTTGCATGCCTCGTAAGAACCCTTACATGTTTGAGAGATATGACAAGAAACCCGTCGTTTTCGTGTTTTATGACTGTTTTCATGAGCTATTGCCTGCATTTTTGGGGTTCTAGGGCGATTTACAACGACCTTAAGACCCGATACTTTTTTGAGAGTTATGACCAAAAACTCGCCGTTTTTGTGTTTTTAGGTTCCAGTTGGATTTGCAAGGCTAGTAAGACCCATTACATATTTGAGATATATGACTAAAAACTCATACTTTTCGTGTTTTATGGCCATTTTCATGAGCCATTGCCCACAGTTTTGGGGCTCCAAGCGGATTTGCATGCCTCGTCAGAACCCTTACATGTTTGAGAGACATGACTAGAAACTCGTCGTTTTTGCGTTTTATGGCTATTTTCTTGAGCTATTGCCCACTGTTTTCGGGTTCCATGGTGATTTACAACGACCTTAAGAACCAGCATATGTTTGAGAGTTATGACCAAAAACTCGTTGTTTTCGTGTTTATGGCCCTTTTATGAGTTATTTCCCAAGGTTTTTAGGTTCCAGCTGGATTTGCAAGGCCAGTAAGACCCTTTTTCGTGTTTTATGGCCGTTTTCATGAGCTATTGCCCACAGTTTTCGGGTTCTAGGCGGATTTGCATGCCTCGTAAGAACCCTTACATGTTTGAGATATATAACCAGAAACTTGTCGTTTTCGTGTTTATGGCCATTTTCATGAGTTATTTCCTAGAGTTTTTGCGTTCCTAGCGGATTTGCATGGTCTAGCAGACCCATTACATGTTTGGGAGATATGACCAGAAACTCGTCGTTTTCACATTTTATGGCCGTTTTCATGAGCTATTGCCCACAGTTTTTGGGTTCCAGGCGGATTTGCATGCCTCGTAAGAACCCTTAAATGTTTGAGATATATAACCAGAAACTCGCCATTTTCGTGTTTATGGCCATTTTCATGAGTTATTTCCTAGAGTTTTTGTGTTCCAAGCGGATGTGCATGGTCTGGCAGACCCATTACATGTTTGGGAGATATGACCAGAAACTCGTCGTTTTCATGTTTTATGGCCGTTTTCATGAGCTATTGCCCACAGTTTTGGGGTTCCAGGCGGATTTGCATGCCTCGTAAGAACCCTTATATGTTTGAGAGATATGATCAGAAACTCGTCATTTTCGTGTTTTTGGCTATTTTCATGAGCTATTGCCCACAGATTTGGGGTTCTAGACATATTTGCATGCCTCGTAAGAACCCTTACATGTTTGAGAGATATGACAAGAAACCCGCCGTTTTCGTGTTTTATGGCTGTTTTCATGAGCTATTGCCCGCATTTTTGGGGTTCCAGGGCGATTTACAATGACCTTAAGACCCGATACATTTTTGAGAGTTGTGACCAAAAACTTGTCGTTTTCGTGTTTTATGGTCATTTTCGTGAGTTATTGCCCACAGTTTTTAGGTTCTAGTTAGATTTGCAAGGCTAGTAAGACCCTTTACATGTTTGAGATATATGACTAAAAACTCGTATTTTTCGTGTTTTCTGGCCATTTTCATGAGCCATTGCCCACAGTTTTGGGGTTCTAGGCGGATTTGCATGCCTCGTAAGAACCGTTACATGTTTGAGATATATGACCAGAAACTTGTCATTTTCGTGTTTATGGTCATTTTCATGAGTTATTTCCTAGAGATTTTGTGTTCCAAGCGGATTTGCATGGTCTGTCAGACCCGTTACATGTTTGGTAGATATGACCAGAAACTTGTCGTTTTCACGTTTTATGGCCGTTTATGGGCGTTTTCATGAGCTATTGCCCACAGTTTTGGGGTTCCAAGGTGATTTACAACGACCTTAAGACCCAACATATGTTTGAGAGTTATGACCAAAAACTCGTCGTTTTCGTGTTTATGGCCCTTTTAATGCGTTATTTCCCATGTTTTTTAGGTTCCAGTTGGATTTGCAAGGCTAGTAAGACCCTTTACATGTTTGAGATATATGACTAAAAAGTCGTCATTTTCGTGTTTTATGGCCGTTTTCATGAGCTATTGCCCATAGTTTTCGGGTTCTAGGCGAATTTGCATGCCTTGTAAGAACCCGTACATGTTTGAGATATATAACCACAGACTCCTCGTTTTCGTGGTTATGGCCATTTTCATGAGTTATTTCCTAGAGTTTTTGCGTTCCAAGCAGATTTGCATGGTCTGGCAGACCCATTACATGTTTGGAAAATATGACCAGAAACTTGTCGTTTTCACGTTTTATGGCCGTTTTCATGAGCTATTGCCCATAGTTTTGGGGTTCCAGGCGAATTTTCATGCCTCATAAGAACCCTTAAATGTTCGAGATATATAACCAGAAACTCGTCGTTTTCGTGTTTATGGCCATTTTCATGAGTTATTTCCTAGAGTTTTTGCGTTCCAAGCGGATTTGCATGGTCTGGCAGACCCATTACATGTTTGGGAGATATGACCAGAAACTCGTCGTTTTCACGTTTTCATGAGCTATGGCCCATAGTTTTGGGGTTCTTGGAGGATTTGCGTGCCTCGTAAGAACCCTTACATGTTTGAGAGATATGATCAGAAACTCGTCGTTTTCGCGTTTTATGGCCTTTTTCATGAGCTATTGCCCACAGATTTGGGGTTCTAGGCAGATTTGCATGCCTCGTAAGAACCCTTACATGTTTGAGAGATATGACAAGAAACCCATCGTTTTCGCGTTTTATGGCTGTTTTCATGAGCTATTGCCTGCATTTTTGGGGTTCTAGGGCGATTTACAACGACCTTAAGACCCGATACATTTTGAGAGTTATGACCAAAAACTCGTCGCTTTCGTGTTTTTAGGTTCCAGTTGGATTTGCAAGGCTAGTAAGACCCATTACATATTTGAGAAATATGACTAAAAACTCGTACTTTTCGTGTTTTATGGCCATTTTCATGAGCCATTGCCCATAGTTTTGGGGTTACAGGCGGATTTGCATGCCTCGTTAGAACCCTTACATGTTTGAGAGACATGACTAGAAACTTGTCATTTTTGCGTTTTATGGCTGTTTTCATGAGCTATTGCCCACTGTTTGGGGTTCCATGGTGATTTACAACGACCTTAAGACCCAGCATATGTTTGAGAGTTATGACCAAAAACTCGTTGTTTTCGTGTTTATGGCCCTTTTTATGAGTTATTTCCCAAGGTTTTTAGGTTCCAGCTGGATTTGCAAGGCCAGTAAGACCCTTTTTCGTGTTTTATGGCCGTTTTCATGAGCTATTGCCCACAGTTTTCGGGTTCTAGGCGGATTTGCATGCCTCGTAAGAACCCTTACATGTTTGAGATATATAACCAGAAACTCGTCGTTTTCGTGTTTATGGCCAGTTTCACGAGTTATTTCCTAGAGTTTTTGCGTTCCAAGCGGATTGGCATGGTCTGGCAGACCCATTACATGTTTGGGAGATATGACCAGAAACTAGTCGTTTTCACGTTTTCATGAGCTATTGCCCATAGTTTTGGGGTTCCTAGAGGATTTGCATGCCTCGTAAGAACCCTTACATGTTTGAGATTTATGATCAGAAACTCGTCGTTTTCGCGTTTTATGGCCGTTTTCATGAGCTATTGCCCACAAATTTGGGGTTCTAGGCAGATTTGCATGCCTCGTAAGAACCCTTACATGTTTGAGAGATATGACAAGAAACCCGTCGTTTTCGCATTTTATGGCTGTTTTCATGAGCTATTGCCTGCATTTTTGGGGTTATAGGGCGATTTACAACGACCTAAAGACCCGATACATTTTTGAGAGTTATGACCAAAAACTCGTCGTTTTCGTGTTTTTAGGTTCCAGTTGGATTTGCAAGGCTAGTAAGACCCATTACATATTTGAGATATATGACTAAAAACTCGTACTTTTCGTGTTTTATGGACATTTTCATGAGCCATTGCCCATAGTTTTGGGGTTCCAGGCGGATTTGCATGCCTCGTTAGAACCCTTACATGTTTGAGAGACATGACTAGAAACTCGTCGTTTTTGCGTTTTATGGCTGTTTTCATGAGTTATGGCCCACTGTTTTGGGGTTCCATGGTGATTTACAATGACCTTAAGACCCAGCATATGTTTGAGAGTTATGACCAAAAACTCATTATTTTCGTGTTTATGGCCCTTTTTATGAGTTATTTCCCAAGGTTTTTAGGTTCCAGCTGGATTTGCAAGGCCAGTAAGAACCTTTTTCGTGTTTTATGGCCGTTTTCATGAGCTATTGCCCACAGTTTTGGGGTTCCAGGCGGATTTGCATGCCTCGTAAGAACCCTTAAATGTTTGAGATATATAAACCAGAAACTCGTCGTTTTCGTGTTTATGGGCATTTTCATGAGTTATTTCCTAGAGTTTTTGTGTTCCAAGCGGATGTGCATGGTCTGGCAGACCCATTACATGTTTCGGAGATATGACCAGAAACTCGTCGTTTTCACGTTTTATGGCCGTTTTCATGGAGCTATTGCTCATAGTTTTGGGGTTCCAGGCGGATTTGCATGCCTCGTAAGAACCCTTATATGTTTGAGAGATATGATAAGAAACTCATCGTTTTCGTGTTTTATGGCTGTTTTCATGAGCTATTGCCCACAGATTTGGGGTTCTAGACAGATTTGCATGCCTCGTAAGAACCCTTACATGTTTGAGAGATATGACAAGAAACCCACCGTTTTCGCGTTTTATGGCTGTTTCATGAGCTATTGCCAGCATTTTTGGGGTTCCAGGCGGATTTGCATGCCTCGTGAGAACCCTTATATGTTTGAGAGATATGATCAGAAACTCGTCGTTTTCGTGTTTTATGGCTGTTTTCATGAGCTATTGCCCAAGATTTGGGGTTCTAGACAGATTTGCATGCCTCGTAAGAACCCTTACATGTTTGAGAGATATGACAAGAACCCATCGTTTTCGCGTTTTATGGCTGTTTTCATGAGCTATAGCCCGCATTTTTGGGGTTCCAGGGCGATTTACAACGACCTTAAGACCCGATACATTTTTGAGAGTTGTGACCAAAAACTTGTCGTTTTCGTGTTTTATGGTCATTTTCGTGAGTTATTGCCCACAGTTTTTAGGTTCCAGTTAGATTTGCAAGTCTAGTAAGACCCTTTAACATGTTTGAGATATATGACTAAAAACTCGTACTTTTCGTGTTTTCTGGCCGTTTTCATGAGCTATTGCCCATAGTTTTGGGGTTCTAGGCGAATTTGCATGCCTCATAAGAACCCTTAAATGTTTGAGATATATAACCAGAAACTCGTCGTTTTCGTGTTTATGGCCATTTTCATGAGTTATTTCCTAGAGTTTTTGCGTTCCAAGCGCATTTGCATGGTCTGGCAAACCCATTACATGTTTGGGAGATATGACCAGAAACTCGTCGTTTTCACGTTTTATGGCTGTTTTCATGAGCTATTGCCCATAGTTTTTGCGGTTCCTGGAGGATTTGCATGCCTCGTAAGAACCCTTACATGTTTGATAGATATGACCAGAAACTCGTCAGTTTTCGCGTTTTATGGCCGTTTTCATGAGCTATTGCCCACAGATTTGGGGTTCTAGGCAGATTTGCATGCCTCGTAAGAACCCCTTACATGTTTGAGAGATATGACAAGAAACCCGTCGTTTTCGCGTTTTACGGCTGTTTTCATGAGCTATTGCCTGCATTTTTGGGTTCTAGGGCGATTTACAACGACCTTAAGACCGGATACATTTTTGAGAGTTATGACCAAAAACTCGTTGTTTTTGTGTTTTTAGGTTCCAGTTGGATTTGCAAGGCTAGTAAGACCCATTACATATTTGAGATATATGACTAAAAACTCGTACTTTTCGTGTTTTATGGCAATTTTCATGAGCCATTGCCCATAGTTTTGGGGTTCCAGGCGGATTTGCATGCCTCGTTAGAACCCTTACATGTTTGAGAGACATGACTAGAAACTCGTCGTTTTTTGCGTTTTATGGCTGTTTTCATGAGCTATTGCCCACTGTTTTGGGGTTCCATGGTGATTTACAATGACCTTAAGACCCAGCATATGTTTGAGAGTTATGACCAAAATCTCGTTGTTTTCTTGTTTATGGCCCTTTTTATGAGTTATTCCCAAGGTTTTTAGGTTCCAGTTGGATTTGCAAGGCCAGTAAGACCCTTTTTCGTGCTTTATGGCTGTTTTCATGAGCTATTGCCCACAGTTTTCGGGATCTAGGCGGATTTGCATGCCTCATAAGAACCCTTACATGTTTGAGATATATAACCAGAAACTCGTCATTTTCATGTTTATGGCCATTTTCATGAGTTATTTCCTAGAGTTTTTGCGTTCCAAGCGGATTTACATGGTCTGGCAGACCCATTACATGTTTGGGAGATATGACCAGAAACTCGTCGTTTTCACGTTTTATGGCCGTTTTCATGAGCTATTGCCCACAGTTTTGGGGTTCCAGGCGAATTTGCATGCCTCGTAAGAACCCTTAAATGTTTGAGACATATAACCAGAAACTCGTCGTTTTCGTGTTTATGGCCATTTTCATGAGTTATTTCCTAGAGTTTTTGTGTTCCAAGCGGATGTGCATGGTCTGGCAAACCCATTACATGTTTGGGAGATATGACCAGAAACTCATCGTTTTCACGTTTTATGGCCGTTTTCATGAGCTATTGCCCACAGTTTTGGGGTTCCAGGCGGATTTGCATGCCTCGTAAGAACCCTTATATGTTTGAGAGATATGATCAGAAACTCATCGTTTTCGTGTTTTATGGCTGTTTTCATGAGCTATTGCCCACAGATTTGGGGTTCTAGACATATTTGCATGCCTCGTAAGAACCCTTACATGTTTGAGAGATATGACAAGAAACCCGCCGTTTTCGCGTTTTATGGCTGTTTTCATGAGCTATTGCCCGCATTTTGGGGGTTCCAGGGCGATTTACAACGACCTTAAGACCCGATACATTTTGAGAGTTGTGACCAAAAACTTGTCGTTTTCGTGTTTTATGGTCATTTTCGTGAGTTATTGCCCACGGTTTTTAGGTTCCAGTTAGATTTGCAAGGCTAGTAAGACCCTTTACATGTTTGAGATATATGACTAAAAACTCATATTTTTCGTGTTTTCTAGCCATTTTCATGAGCCATTGGCCACAGTTTTGGGGTTCTAGGCGGATTTGCATGCCTCGTAAGAACCGTTACATGTTTGAGATATATGACCAGAAACTTGTCATTTTCGTGTTTATGGCCATTTTCATGAGTTATTTCCTAGAGTTTTTGTGTTCCAAGCGGATTTGTATGGTCTATCAGACCCGTTACATGTTTGGGAGATATGACCAGAAACTCGTCATTTTCAACGTTTTATGGCCGTTTATGGGCGTTTTCATGATCTATTGCCCACAGTTTCGGGGTTCTAGGCAGATTTGCATGCCTCGTAAGAACCCTTACATGTTTGATAGATATACCTAGAAACTCGTCGTTTTTGTGTTTTATGGCTATTTTCATGAGCTATTGCCCATAGTTTTGGGGTTCCAAGGTGATTTAGAACGACCTTAAGACCCAACATATGTTTGAGAGTTATGACCAAAAACTCGTCGTTTTCGTGTTTATGGCCCTTTTAATGAGTTATTTCCCATGTTTTTTAGGTTCCAGTTGGATTTGCAAGGCTAGTAAGACCCTTTACATGTTTGAGATATATGACTAAAAAGTCGTAACTTTCGTGTTTTATGGCCGTTTTCATGAGCTATTGCCCATAGTTTTCGGGTTCTAGGCGGATTTGCATGCCTCGTAAGAACTCCTACATGTTTGAGATATATAACCACAGACTCCTCGTTTTCGTGGTTAGGGCCATTTTCATGAGTTATTTCCTAGAGTTTTTTGCGTTCCAAGCGGATTTGCATGGTCTGGCAGACCCATTACATGTTTGGGAGATATGACCAGAAACTCATCGTTTTCACGTTTTACGGCCGTTTTCATGAGCTATTGCCATAATTTTGGGGTTCTAGGCGATTTGCATGCCTCGTAAGAACCCTTATATGTTTGAGAGATATGATCAGAAACTCGTCGTTTTCGTGTTTTATGGCTGTTTTCATGAGCTATTGCCCACAGATTTGGGGTTCTAGACATATTTGCATGCCTCATAAGAACCCTTACATGTTTCAGAGATATGACAACAAACCACCGTTTTCGCGTTTTATGGTTGTTTTCATGAGCTATTGCCCGCATTTTTGGGGATCCAGGGCGATTTACAACGACCTTAAGCCCCGATACATTTTTGAGAGTTGTGACCAAAAACTTGTCGTTTTTCGTGTTTTATGGTCATTTTCGTGAGTTATTGCCCACAATTTTAGGTTCCAGTTAGATTTTCAAGGCTAGTAAGACCCTTTACATGTTTGAGATATATGACTAAAAACTCGTACTTTTCGTGTTTTCTGGCCATTTTCATGAGCCATTGCCCACAGTTTTGGGGTTCTAGGCGGATTTGCATGCCTCGTAAGAACCGTTACATGTTTGAGATATATGACAGAAACTTGTCATTTTCGTGTTTATGGTCATTTTCATGAGTTATTTCCTAGAGTTTTTGTGTTCCAAGCGGATTTGCATGGTCTGTCAGACCCGTTACATGTTTGGGAGATATGACCAGAAACTCGTCGTTTTCACGTTTTATGGCCGTTTATGGGCGTTTTCATGAGCTATTGCCACAGTTTTGGGAT